>JAUTXW010001306.1:2305000-2905000 GCA_030620095.1 Kuschelorhynchus macadamiae
GTAATAATTAAATTAAAATATATATTCTTTTCACTTTTATTTAAAATGTGTTTAGCGCATTTGCTTTGAATCAAGGAACGAAAACACGGATAGCTTGTCTTCTGTGGATTTTTGGTTTATTTATCATTGTTTTTGCTAAGTACTTTTAAGGTATTGATTCCATTACTACGTATTATTAACACAATGAAAAATAAATACATTAGGATTTGAATATAGAGTACTTACACACAAAAATCTCATCTTGTGTACCAAATGGAGTAAGTAATTTGCTACTTACTTCTAGGGCTATTATAATAATATTTTAACGATCTAGTAAATAGTAAACATTGTCAAATTTAAATCTTTAAAAGAGTGTTTAAATCAGTCGTTGTCCTTTATCTAACTATATTATGAAGATCTCAAATGGGTCTGAAGGTGGTACACATTTTTTTGTATTTAGCCTCCGAAAATGCAGCTTTAGGTGATGTTTAAATTTTGCCAGTACATTAAGAAGAATACGTATTGACAAACAAGCAAATACAAAAAATCTGTACATAAAGGTATTTTTTTCGATCAACAACACTGGCCGACAAAAAAATTTTTTTTGTTGTAATACAAATCAGATTAGCATAATCTAATAGAATGGACCTATCCAAATACGAAAATGACAAATAGAAAGTTGTAGCACGTAGGGTTTTCTTATTAGAGTAGTAGAACCATATCGAATGTTACGATACTTAATATCTATAGAAAAAAATGATTTCAGAAAATTCTTAACCCTGTTTATTGACTATGTTTACAGTTTTCGCCAATTAGCATACATCTAAGAGAAAAGCAAATGAGAAAAATATTAACTTAAAACACTAATTAAACTCTATTTTTTCCGTTTATGAGGTGTCCTATCTTCTCCCTTCGAAAACCAACATAGTCACCCATCATGGCTGGATCCCATCGTCCTTGGTACCGAATTTCCATTGTTCTGATATCTTGGTGAAACCTTTTACTACTCGTCATTAACAGCTCCCAAATTTTTAGGAAAAAACGACAGATGTGAATGGAGGAAGTGAATTTTTAATGACATTCTGGCACCAAGCGCTTTATAGGCATCTAAGAGTTCATTAACTAATTGTTCATAATTTTCATCCATATTGTTGCCTAAAAATTCTCTTACTCTCTTACTACATTAACAAATGAATTCCATGCTCTGAGTTCCTGCCTGGTAAGCTTTTCCGTAAAATTGACATCGTCCAGCAATTTTCTGATTTGTGGCCCAATAAAAATGCCTTCTTTTAATTTGGCATCACGTAACTGGGCAAAAACTTGTCTTACTTAACTGCTGATTTATTGCACGACTGTCCCATAAACAAAGAAAACAGCAATATTTTGTAAATCCCCCTTGAAGTCCCACTAAAATCGCTATAACTTTTAAGTCCCCACATATCTACCATTTATACCTATTGTAGTTTATTTTATCCAAAATCGTGCCCATATTTTCATAATTTTTTTTCATTGCAACTGAATGGGCAACTGGTATAGAGGGTTTTAAATTTCCATTATGCAATAACACAGCTTTTAAGCTATATTTAGATAAGTCTATGAATAAGCGCCACTCACGGGGGGAATGTTCAGTATCAAGTTCCTGCATTAAACTGTCTATATCAGTACACGCGCACAACAAATTTTCTATACTGTAGAATTCAGAAAACATAGCATTTTTTTTTCTGAGATTCGTAATTTTTGTTTCTTTGGCCAATAGGTTCCATTTCTTAAGACGGGAACCCAGAAGTTCTGACTGTTGCTTGGATAACCCCAAATCACGTACTAAATCATTTAATTCACTTTGAATAATCAAATGTGGCTCGTCGGAACTGGGACCAGTGGTAAAAGTGGGATCGGTGTACTGTTTTTCTGAGCTGCCTGATGATGCGTTATCTCCATTATCTCCCAAATCAATAGCTTGCCAATTTAAAGGCGCAATCGGCACTGGCAAATTTGCATTTTGAGGAACAGGTCGTATGACAGATCACAAATTTGGATATTCTATATTGTGCTTTCCCTTTTTGGAATAACCTTCAGTCTTTCTCAGGCAAAAATAACAATCGTCAGAATGATTGGTGGGTTCTCGCCATACCATTGGAACTGCAAAAGGCATACTTTTTCTCTTTCTCTTCATCCACTGCACCAATGCTACACTACAACTAACACAGCACACATGGGGAGCTCACCGCTTATCTTGATCCCTAATTAACACACCAAAATATTTAAAGTAGGCTTTTTTTACATTTTCGGAAAATGGCCTGGCTTGTGATTTCACCAGAATAATACACAGAGAACCACTCAATTCGAAACTCAACATAAGAGTGATGTTTAACGTTTATTTTATATCTAATGTTGTAAACAACCCATTCTAAGTAATTTTTCGGTTGTAAAATGGACCCATTTTAGCCGCCCCACAATAAAATTGTTTACCTGCCAATATAAAAGATTCTAATTAGACTATTAAAAAATGGTACGTATTAGGGCTTTCCGAATATTTTTTTTATTATTGGGAGAGTATTTCCATTGTGAAAATAATGAGCTGGCCTGTGTTAGAAAAATCTTGTCGGCCAGTGTAATTAAATACTAACATATTCATTCCAACATCATAAACAACTCTGTATATCAAATTTAATCTAAGCCCTTTTATACAACCCTACATTAAAATTAACTACAGTTCACGTTTCAAAAAATATATCGAACATTTGATTTACACGTATTCAATATCTCAGTAAATTTAAATCGAGAACACGTGTCAGAATCTAATGCTGCAATTCCACTCCAAATATGGACAAACCTTTTGTGATTTCAGTCGAACTGCTTGTCGCTGAGGAAAAATCAGGTGTTTTTCCTGGGGCTGCCTAATCAGATAAATGGATCGACAAACGATATCACCCTATTAGAGGAGGCTCTTTCGTGAAAATGGGTGGTAAGTTTTGGAAGCCATAGGAAAAGTATCCCATTTTCGTTGTAAAAATTAAACCAGCGTGTAACAAAAGTAAGGAAACGGCGAAATATCTCAAGTACCGCTTATCTGAATTTAATGAAAATACGTACACCTAAGTAGGAAATTATGCCGGATCCAATGGCAAGTACCGCATTGTTGGCAAGTTTACCGTTTTTTTTTTCTAAAAGTAAAACATTTTTTTTAATGGAACACTTTATATTATATTACTTTTTTAAAACCGGCGTAAAATTCTCAATACTTTTTATTAAGATCACTTTTAAAAAAAGTCATCACTTTTTGCAAAAATGAGGGTCTAATATCCATAATTAAACGTATTACCTTTTATTAAAATACCTACACACGAAAGGATACCTGATATGTATTGTTTGACAATGTCAGTTCTGTTGATTTACAAAAATGGATCGTTTGTTTAAATGAAACCCAAAGAATTATGGGGATAGAATGCGAAACTTGCAAGATGTATGTAACATTTCTAATGACAAATATCCTGACAGAAATCCAATAACTAAATCTACCGCAAGTAAAATAAAAAAAAAATTTCGTGAAACTGGGAAGATAAAGTATGCTGATGTACTGTACTGGCAGACCTAAAAGCACAACAGATGGTAATAAGACTCTGAATGTTTTAATCAGTTTAGAAGAAAATCTGCACCTTTCTACTAGAACATTACGAAAAAAATGATGTCTCACACATGTCCGTAAACCGACTTCTAAAAACCGAAACGTTTCATCTATACAAAATAACCTTGGTGCCAGAACTCTCTGAGGATGATCACGATGGGCGCTTGGAATTTTGTGAAGTCATGATGGAACGTCACAATACCAATACAAATTTTGTCAATCAAATTACTTTTTTTTGACGAAGCCACTTTTTTTTTAAGGAAAAGTTAGGCATAATTATCTATATTGGGATAGGAAAAATCCACGTAAAAATCATACCCAATTTCCCCAAAAGATAAATGTTTGTTGTAGTATGAAGTGTTCAAAAATAATATGGGTTCCTTCTTCATGAAAGTCACATTAACTGGAGAAAGATATTTGAATTTTTTAAGGACCGAAACTGTCCCAGCTAACGCAGAACTATTTCCGAACAACCGTAAGTTCCTTACTTTACCTACTGTATTAAGTATTTAAACTTGATTTATTTAGGTAATAGTGCCAACCAAATGATGAAATATGGTTTCAGCAGGATGTTGCTACACCGCATTTTGCTCGGAATGTTCGGGAATATTCAGACAATATTTTTTAAATTTCTGTTAGGATATTTGTCATTAAAAATGTTACAAACGTCTTTCAGGTTTTGCATTCTATCCCCGTAACCCAGTATAATTAAAATTTTCAATTCTTTAGGTTTCAGTTACACGATCTATTTTTGTAAATCAACAAATCTCACATTGTTAAACATGTCAGGTAACCTATTGTGAGCAAGTATTTTAATAAAATGTAAAACATTAAATTATGGATATTAAACTCTTATTTTCGCAAGAACTGTTGACCTTCATAAAAAGTGCTCTAAATGAAAAGTGTTGAGAATTTTACGCAGATTTAAAAAAAGTGATATAAGGTGTTCCATTAAAAAAATTATTTTCGTTTTATAATAGAAAAACTACCTACATCTTTCGGTTTAACTTGAGATAGCAAAATCAGCATTTCCTGTTAAAACGTAAGTTGATATCAAATAATAGATCTTTCAAAACAACTAAGATAGGAAAGGGCAAATCTATTTTGCTCGAAGTGACGACGTTTATATCCTATAGGATCTCATGGCTCCAAAAGTACCACTTTTCAACTATCAATAACTCAAAAATAAATGCCTTTTAATATTGATTAAATTATACAAAAAATTATTAAAAATTATTAGTAGAATTTAAAAATAAAGTTAAGTACACGAGGTTTCACTTTAACCACTTAACGCGTCCCGCGGCTAGAAAACTTTGTAGATAGAAAAATAACAAAAAATAAAATTTTCTCTCAGGTAGCTTTCGTATTTATTATTTTATTTATAGGGTCGAAATCGAATTGATAACCGAACTTCTCCTTTTTTTAAGTTGGTTAAAAATGCCCATCGATTGTTATTTTAATGAGAACATCCTGTATGATACGATTTAATTAAAACCATTTCTAACTGATTAAAAATATTTCAAATTTGATACTGTTGTCTTTAAAAATATCCGATAAAATTTACCAAATGGCCAATGTGTTAGCAGGAGGCAAAATATTCTAAGTTCTAACACATACATTTTTCAGTCGAATCTGCACAAATGACAAAATTTGTCTGCACTGTTGTTTACGCCATTTTAAATTTAAAACTGTTGACTACAAATTTAAAATTTGCACCGATATTGATTCATAGTTGAATTTCAACCCTAAGTATCTCCAGATACTGGTTTTCAGTAGCATCGGACAACAAACAATACTTGCTCGCCATATTGGTGTTGCTATTTTAATTGTTTTAAACTGTCAAACCTTATGTCAAGTTCTATATATGTCACGCGAATCGTATAGCCAAATTTGAATCGATTCTGCGAAAATTGGTGAAAAATCCATTTTTCATAAGTTTTTGCTTTTTTAATATCTTATACTTGTTTGTTTATTGGGATTTTGATTATTATAATAAATCAAATTTGATACACATTGGTCTCACAAGTTAAATTGAATGTAGTTAAAAACAAGCACAGGTCTAAATGTAATTTACAAAAAATTAAAATGGAATGAAAACTAGCATGCTACTGTACAGTCAAGGTCATAAACATTAAATGACCTGATCCATGTGTAATAATTTGTTACAACAGTGTAATAATATGAAGGCAAAACTTTGGGTGGGGATTTATCTCTTAAAAATAAGAAAAAAATAACTCATAAAAACAGGAGTCCGCGAACACTTCGTTTTCGAGATTCAGGTTTTTAATATGTTTTATTTTTCGATTTTTTCGTACCCCGTGAGTTTTAAATCAAATTTAGTATACGGTATACTATAAATAATGTCAATAAAGTGACTAAAGATATTTTTAAAAAGTCTACACGATATTTTTTTTTCGAGTTGCAACCCTTTTAATTTTTCCGGACAATTCACTACGTATATGGGAGTTTGGGACAAAAATAATATCTCTAAAACGGCTTAATATATTTAGACGAATCTTTCACAGGACAAAATTGTAGACCAAGTTTGCCATGTCGTAATGTATATTGAAACCTAGGGGAATAAAACGAGGTAGTTCGGTCCGAAGGTTTTGAAGCTAACTAAAACTACAGATAATGATTTATATTTATTATTCAATTAATTAATTATCCTTTCATTTGAATGAAACCTTATACATGGTTTAATGTTTTAATGAAATTAAGTTATTATAAGAGTATAATAAAAACAAACTATTTCTTAATACGGAAAGAAAAATACAACTTATTAGTAAAAAAAGAAATTAATAATTCCCATTTACCAAGTTAGACTTTAGAAACACTCGTCACTTTAGTCAGAGTCGTCACTTTCGTCAGACGCAGAAAGTGACAGTTTACTAACAATTTGTAAAAAATGAGGCGTTGTAGTTGATACATCCAAATCGTCGCCAATAATTACGTAATCCTCGATGCCACTTAGTTCTGCAAATTTGGAAGTAATTCTTTTTAAAGATGCTAAATACGGGTTGGAAGTTATTAGCAGTTGTGTCACTAAATCTTTATTTGAATTGATCCTTGATGATTTTCTAGTGTGGGTGAGTCTGTTTTTTCTAATTTCTTTATGTCTGGCTTCTCTGACAGCTGCTCTATTGGTGGGTCAAAATTTTTGATGATGCCAATGTCATGAACAAGTAAACTGTGGACACTACTCGGCATATAATACCAGGCATAAAGATTTAGATAGATATTTCATGTTTCTTTTAACAACTGTTCAAAATTTCAAAGTTAATTTGTTTTCCACTAGATATTATTCGCAAGATAATGAGAAACGTCTTAATTAATTTTTCATCAACATCGGTTATTGAAGAGGATAATTCCGGATTTCTAAAAAAAACTTCTTGCCGCATTACCATCATTTGTGGATCCGGAGCCTGCTTTGGGTTTATCTACTAACAGTCCCGTTTTATTTTTGAATTCCGTTGTATATATCTTTTTCGCGTTTCAAAAATTTCCTTATTCTCCGAGCCTTTTACTTGCCAACATTTAAGTGGGAGTCTGTACGCAATACGTAGTAAACACTCGAAGCTGCAGATCCATATATGAAATGATGTCATACCAAAATTTAGATTTTCTGATCGCACGGTTTCACATGTCTGTGAACTGTTCGTTTCTGATAACGTATTAATCGTAGATCCATCTAACATTGATAGAAACATTTCGTAAGAAACTTTAACAATTTTTCCAAAAACACATGTTTTAAAAGTTTGAAGACTGTTTACATCAGATTTAATTTTATTGTGTTCCTCGATAACCAGTGCTGACGTTTCTTTCGTAAATAAAAATTTAATTGGACGACAAAATAAAGTTGATGAAGTCCGAGGGTTAGACCATAATACTTTTTTCGTTTCACTATGGCTTAATTTTAAAGGACACATAGCAATAAAAAAACGAATTCATCGATCATATTCGGGTCCTGAAATTTTTGTTTATAAATACTATGGCCGGAATTGCCATCAAAACCATATTTACAGGATAAGGTTAAATCACAGTTGTCACGCAAAAAAAAGACATGTGCACATGTTTTCAATATGTTATTTGCAGTCAAGTTTAGTAATTCTTGCAAGTTCACTGCCGCTGCAGATTCAGTGACATCGATATTTTTAGGAAGAAGGGTGTCCCTACATTGCTTTATGGCATATAAGCTAGGAAAACAATCCTTATGAAGTGAGTTCACGACGTTTTTAAAAATTTTGTATTTCCGAGGTGATAAATCTAAATCATAATACAAACTCAAAGCTTGCTCAGGAAATAATCTAGTTATCACTTGAGACCTGTTTTCTAAACCGGAAAGTCGAGCCGATTCCTGAGCCGCAAAAGACAGTTCTTCAAAACTATGATTGGAAGCTAATACCTCCACATGCCTTCGCTTTGTTTTTATGCTACATTCTTCAAAAGCAAGAAAAGGGCGACCACGTCCGAAGGAACTGGGGCGGTTAGAGCTTGTTCTAGGTCTTAGAGAGTCCATTAAATAAATTTCAGTCTCAAGCCACTTTTTATTTTCTCTTAGAAAAACGTTCAGCCTTCGATGCGATTTCTTCCACTTCTCTTCAATTTTTAAACAAAAAAACTTATCAGCCTCTTTGAAAGTTTTTTGCTCAACATCAGAAATACTCTCAATATTTAAAAGAGACTGTAATTTCTTATAGATTTCAACATGCATTTCAGATTTGTTGCAGGAAATCCGAGTATTGAAAAGATCTTCATTTTTAATGGAATGAGGTTTTTCTGAAAAACAATAAAATTCCATCTTATCGCACTTTCTTATAATTATTAAAATGAAGGCTACATTCAAAACATAAAATCCAAAATGGGCCTTTTTGGACTATTTGAGAAAATTACTTTCAAATTCAACAAATTAGCAATTGTTAAGAAAATGTACTCCGTTATTGTAAAATAAAAAAATTGAACTATTCTTTGTAACTTGAACTTTTTATATAAATATAAATTTAAAAGTACTTACCAGGAGTATTATCAGCCGTTTCAAGAAATATTTATATATTATATTATTTACTAGCAAATCGACTGTGATTTACAAGCATAAACATCGATCTAAATTGAATATTTTTAAAATAACTAAACTGGCGAATTGCAATAAGGTTTATTTACATATTAAAAAAAAATACGTTTTCGGTCGGCATGCCGGATAATATCGGTCAATACACTTTACAAAAAATGCTATTGATTTTATTTTTAACGCATGTTGAAATTTCATTTTTGTCTTAAGGGCGGATCACTGTGCGTCACCGGCCAGGAATCAAATCAAAAATCAAATTCCTTATTATCTTCTCTAATTTTTGATCTGTTACATTTTTTCAATATTTGGCGCAATCTGAAAACTTTGTATCAAAATGTCCATTCATGTGCACCTAATTTGAAAGTTCTTAAACGTGTGCGGCATGGGAACGAAAGTAAAATTTTAATATCAAGGCATTATGGACATTCAAATTAAATATGCATCATGAATTTTGTAAAATAAATTATTAAAGGGTTCAAAATATTCGAAAAAAATCAGCAAATTTCCTTTAACCGAAACTTCCATCGTTATGAATTTTTCCTTTTATTGGGAATAGTGAAGTGTGACCCAATTTAGTTCCATACCTAGTCGTTTAGTAACACATGTGTACTGTATGTCTGTCTTTTCAGACATTTTCAATGGGCGCCATTTTGTTCTACTATATAGAATTCCTACCAATATTTTACCAGTTTTTACTTATGCCAGACTTGATTATAGTTTTTCCACAGATTTGCCAGACTTGATTATAGTTTTTCCACAGATTTTTTTAAGACTGCTATTTTGTTCTGCCCTGTTGAATTTATACCGGTTTTGAAGTCAGTTGGATTCTTTTACGTAGAATTTTTAAACACTTATTTTGTTTGGCCGTCTTGAATTTGTACCACAGTTTTACCAGTTTGTCTCTATTTTACACTTAACTTGCACAAAATTTGAATTCAATCTAATAAGTCGTTCTTCAGGCTAATTTTACTCATTTTATTAGGCCGTTAATTTGTTTTCCAATCTTGGATTCGTACCAATAATTAGTTTTTTAGTAATAATTTTTTTAACATTTAACTACACCGCCATTTTGTCCGTCACATTGAATTTGTACCACAATATTTCCAGATCATCCTACATACTCCCCAATTTTGGCCAAAATCGGGTAGGTAATCTTTTAGTTACGCCGCCGCGAACTGACAGACAAACAGATCAGCGGAATTGAGAAGACATATTTTTGGCATCTAGGGACTCTAAAACGTGAAGATATGTAAAACCTGAGAGGGTGATGTTTTCACGATTGCAAACATTTTATTCGGCTGTCATTATATTCCACCATCCTGAATTCGTACTTTTACCAGTGCTTGCCCAAAATTTGAAATCAATCTATTAAGTTGTTATTCGAGCTAAATTTTTGAATATTTGTATACTTTGTTTTGCCATCTTGGATACGTATCAAAATTTTACCAGTTGATTGCTACGTAATACTTGCCTGGCAAAATTTGAGGAAAATTAAACGAACAGTTTTTTAGTAATAATTTTTTAACGTTTTACTAGGAGGCCATTTTGTTTCGTTATACTGGATTTTTTCAAAAATGTTACCAGGTCATCCCCACGTGTGAGCCTTAATTTTTAATCAAAATTTGAACTCAATCGAGTAAGACTGACAGCCAACAGCCCGACGGAATCGATAAAACATGTTTTTCGGCATCGTGGGACTTAAAATCAGGATTAAAAAGTTGCAAAATTAAAAAAATTGACTGTGGGTTAAGAAGGGCTAGTAACATCGTAGTAAAAAAGGTAAAAAAGTCGGCAGAGTTAAAGAGTCGCATCCCGAAAGAAAATTAACCTCTAAATTTTTATAAAACTTAGCTACTCGCTTATTGACATTAACCATAGTACACCGTGTACAACATTAATGTACGCCCTGCATGCATGGATGCTGTTCTCCACTTTAAGGTAGTAACTTAAATACAAGTTTGAATTAAATTATCCTTCTAGATATTAAAATAACATTTCACCGGAAAAGAGATTTTCCAATCTAATTGAAAACCTCGAAATATACATTCTTTCTGAGGAAAAACTTGCTCTTGCTTTATAGGGTTTTGGCAACAAAATATCTGATATCATTTTCCTATTTACGTAGGATGGATATGAACCGAAGTCGTAAATCATGTTAACTAAGTGTGTTTTATAGTATACTTGCAGAATTTTAAACAGCGGATATATTAAAGCGAAATAGTGGATTTTAATTTATCTTGTTACGCTTTTAGTTGCAATTTTCATTTATTCATTTACAAAGCAGAAAAAAAGCAGTGAGTAAAAGCACGTGGTTAGAAGAACGTGCAAACTAGATCCATAAATCATTTATAACAAGAGTGGGTCACAGGAAAAAAACAAGAATACAATACAAAAATTTATAAAAAAAATAGAACCAACTTCAAAAAAAGCACTGAAAAGTAAAAAATAATATTTTATTCCACATGGAAAATTTGACTTTATGAACTTGACATTAAATTGTTTAGTAACTACTTAGTCACAATCAGACATCTATATATTGGGTGTCTACATATATATCACATTAAATAAACATAGTCTTTATTACTTTGATATCGACTTCATAAAGCCAAATTTTAAATGTGGAATAAAATATTATTTTATAATTTTTAGTGCTTTTTTTGAAGTCTGTTGTTAATGAGTAAAATTGAACTTCGTTCCATTATAAACCAAAAAAAAATCCGTTTAATTTGAACATTAGTTAATACCATGTAAAATAGCGAATAGCTAAATAATAAATAACTAACAAAAATGCACTAAGATTACATTAGAACAGAAGAAAGGGGAGAAAAAAAAGGAGGGGACAGAAATACAAATAAAGAAGAGTGAAGTTGAGAGTATTTCAAAAGTTATTGAGAATTGAGTAACTGAGTAGTAATTTTCTTTTTAAAACTTTGTAATAAAGTAGAAGATTGTGACATTTGTGATAACTCTGGAGGTAACGAATTTATATTTAAAGCCAGGTTATAAGAGAAGCATCTCTTAAATATTTCAGTTTTATGACATAGGATTGTTAAGGTATTCCTGCGTATGATGTACGTCAATTTCATTCAAATTATGTTCGTCCTTGCGAAAAGTCGTTTTGTTATAGAGATATGAAGGCGATTTAAATATAAGTAATTTATAATAAAAGCACACACAAAAGGCATGAAGCTTACGTCTATTATACATATTTCCCGGTGACATTTCTTTAAATTGTGAGATACTCTTTTTCTCCTCTTGATACCAAAAAATAAATCGAATACAGCTAGTTTGCAATTTGTATCTACGTAAATCATGACTATCCAAACACGGATTATATATACACTGTAGTCCAAATTAAATTGGAACCTTTCTTAGGCTTTATTTTTTTTATATTTTGACCAATTTTAAAGATTTTTTGATATGTTTTAGTTGAATCATTTCTGAGTTACCTCTGATTTCTCCACTTATTTCTTTGTACAGGGTGCACAAGAAAATCGAATTTTTCTAAAACGTTGATTTTAAAGTCGTTGCAAAAATCAAATAATTTCAGTATTTCTACGATTTCATGTGAAAATAGTTCATCGGTTTTCGGATAATGACGAGCAACTTGAAGATTTTGATTGAATTAAATTTTTAGTAGTTAATTTTTTAATTTAAGTCACCTGCGAGAGTTATTTAATGGGCTAAAAAAATCTATGTTTGTATTTGCTGAAATAGGTAGGTGTTCTAAAATTTCAAAAATGTCAAAAAGAAGAGCAAAAAACAGAAATTATAAAATAATAATACATTTTTAATTTATTAGACTCGAGAAAATTGAACTTTAAATTATTTAATTATGAAAAGTAAATAACATCAACGACAACCTTTTTAAAAGGTTTTCGTTTTAAATCATTATTTATTCATTTTTTTTATATCATTCTTTATTATTTATTGTTCTTTCTGAATTTCTACCATTCTCGTTGTTTTAGATATTGCTGATGTCTTTTTGCATTATTTCGTGTGGTACAAAACTCCAACAAAAATCGAAGGAGCCTTGATTAAATTCCAAACAAAAGAAAACAGATTGATAGTGAATGTTGAGATTTTGAAATAGTATTCTTGTGATCTTTATAAGTTGCATTAATGCCCGTTCTTAGTTTAAAAGATAATTGTTGATAAAGTCCCCTAAAGAAACATTTAATTAGTAAAAAGAAGTTCAGTAGGAAGTATATAAACAATGACTTAAAATTAAAACCTTTCAAAAAGATTTATTGTCAAAAGTTAACCGCTGGCGTAAAGCAAAAACGTGTTGAACGATGTAAATTTTTATTACAAAGATTCAGATGCGGGCGAGATATCGAAAAAATATGGTTTGCCGGTGAAAAAATAGTCACCCTTCGGCCACCAAAAAACCCTTAAAATAACCGAGTATATTTTGCCGCTGATATGAAAAAGAGAGATATTCCTTTAAATCGGTTAGTAGTTGAAAGGGTGCATTTTTCGAAATCGGTGATGGTAAGTTTTCATGAAGGAAAAACCAGCATATTTTTGTAAATGGGAACGTAACCTCTGAAGTTTACCAACGAGAAATTTTATCTCATATGTTACCAGAAATCGAATATATTTGTGATAACTATACATTCCAACAAGACGGTGCACCTGCACATACCCCCAACAGTACAGTCTTTGCCCCTAAACAGTTCGGATCTTAATCCAGTGGATTATACAGTATGGAGTATTTTGGAAAAAATGGTTTATAAAGATGTGGTGGTTAACACTGTTCAGGAATTAAAAGAAAGAATAATAATGTGCTGGCAAAATCTTAACCAAGAAATATTAACAAATTCTATCGGATTATGGCGCCGAAAGCTACAAGGTGTTGTAGAAAATGAAGGTGGTCCACCATCAGTTTTTATAAACTGTTGATGTTATCTACTGTTTATAATAAAATAATTTAAAGTTCATTTTTCTCGAGTGTAATAAATAAACGTATTATTATTTTATATTTCCTGTTTTTCGCTGGTTTTTGTTTTGTACATTTTTGAAATTTCAAAACACGACAATCTTGATTTTAAATAGTTTAATATATTTCAGCAAAATACAAACTTATAGGTCTTTTAGCCGATTAAATAACTCTCGCATGAGACTTTAATTGAAATATTAATTCAATCAAAATCTTCAAGTTGCTGGTCATTATCCGAAAACCAATAAACCATTTTAACATGGAATCGTAGAAATATTAGAATCACCTGATTTTTGCAACAAAAAAATAAGTCGAGATTTTACAAGTAACTCAGAAATAATTCAACTAAAACATATCCAAAAATATATAAAATAAAAACAAAAAATAAGAAAAATATTAAAGTTAAAAAAAAAGGTTCCAATTTAATTTGGACCAGAGTGTATGATCGCAATGATTAAAATGTGACAATATTAATAAATCGCAGAGCTTCTTTATAGTAACTTGGTCAAGATAATGTCTGTACGGATATAACGGTTTGAGAAAGCGGTATGGGTTTTTAAGAATATAAGAAATATGAAAACTAATTCGAAGTTGTGAATCTAAAACGAGACCTAAACTTTTTGCGCTTTCAACTATATTTAAACGTTGGTTTCCTATTTTTATATCGACATTTCCAAATAAAAAAACCACCGACTTAGACGGATTCAAATTTAGCATATGTTTAGAGGATATTTTAAGCAGTTTGTCTAAATTGGAGTTAATTTTAATATTAGCTTTTTCACAGTCAGAAGGTTTAAAAAACAAATACAGTTGGGCATCATCGGCGTAAAGATGATCCTGACAGTATTTCAAATACTTATGGAAAGTGTAGATACTAAATAAAAGAGGTCCAAGATGCTGCCCTGAGACACTAAAAATCAACTTTAAAAAAATTAGAAAAATTTTGATCAATTTTCGTTAAAACCTATCGGAGAGAAATATTATAATACCCTATAAATTGTAACAGAAATTAATATTTTATGATTTAAAAAATCGACAGCTTTACTAAAATCCAATAGAATTAATGCATCCGCCATTGCCGTCACACAACTATGTCCAGGGCGAAATCCCGATTCATTCATTAATTTGTTCTAAATTAAATGGTTCCACAGTTTGCAAAAGCTGCCTTGTCAAAGTGCTATCTTTGTTTAAGATATCGGTGTTAAAATCGCCTATGCAAAATATATTTTCATAGGCATAAGGCAATTACCTGCCTCCGATACTCCAATTAATTGAACTGTAAACGGACCATTATACTATCATAAATATGTCATTTTTAAAGTAGTTTTGTTTTGTAAAATATTAGCTCAAAATATTCGATATAAATTTCAAGGACAAGAAGAAGCCGGAATGAAAAATATGGCCAATAAAAAAAAAGATACTGTCACAAAAATTGTAGATGTTAATCAAAAAAATATTAAAGAAGACAGATTTGACAATGGAAGTATTTGCCACTAAAATGCCCAACAGACAATAGATACCAAAAGTTTGTGAGTGATTTTGTGTACCAGGATAGGTTGGAAAGAGGTAATTCATTTCAGACAATTTTAAAGCAGGTCGAAGAAGAAAATAAAGCATTGATTGATTTATATACGTAGAACGTACTGGACCAACTCTAAAAAACTAGAAACCTTGAAAATGAATCGAAAGCAAAATTAAGTGTTATTGAAGAAAATATTAAAGATGTACATAAAAAACAAATTGTTCTTCCTTTACTATTTAATAACGCGAAATCATACAAAATCCAATTCCTATTGCTAAATTTGTATTCATTAATAGAAAAAAAAGCAAACAATTATTAAAACAAAAAATGAAGGGCAGGCAAAATTTAACCCCTTGGAAGCCAATGCTTGCACTAAGAACGTGAATGAAATAAAAAATGGTTCCATTATAATTACAGCTAACTCTAAAAAAGAAATTGAAAGAATGAAAATTATAAGTTTAGATGTATTGGACCAAAATTATACAGTTAGGATATAGGATCCACCCCTTTACAGATCCCGTACAACCAACCTAATGTAGTTAAACAAATTTTACAGCAGAGCGGTGACACTAAGGAGAGCGAATTTAAATTAGCCAAACTCACTCTAAGAGCATATTGCGCCAAAAATGAATAAAGAAGAAATATGACGAAAATAAAGTATTACGCTCTATATTTGATCATTTTGTACTTTCTGTATTACCTATATATTCTGAAATAGCGAATTCGTGTTCTAATTAAATATGTATTTTAAGAAAAGAAATATTGTTGCGATTTTTCTTTTTCTTTTCTATCTAAAGCAGATTACTGGTAACAAAAAGTATCATCTAGATTTAGCTTTTCGTAATAGTGTAGATAGACACGTTTTGTGTGATAATTGAGGTTTGTCCTGTCTATTCTGAATGAACAGGGAATTCAAAATAAAGGTGAACAGACCTCATATCTTCTACCTTTATCAAGATGGAAAAAAAAGTTAATATGAAAGTTTTATAGATTTTTATGGACCAATCATAAATATTATAATCGAAACAACTTAGCATCGATTTTCTCATTTATTTTAAATTCAGTGATATTATTATAATTTTTATCTAGACTAATTTTTTTATAATATACCCTATGCAGCTTAAAACCTTTTTTTAAAAGTTATTTATAATATAAATGTTAAAAGAATATTCTTAAGGCACACCAACCTAACAAACATTGTTGGCTTAATTGTTCACGGGAAACTTGAAACATCCTGTCAGTTTCTTAAAACGCTGTTGTCGATTTTGCTTGAAATAGAAGAAAATATACAAGAAAACGATGATTGCGCATCGACTCATTTAAAGATATAGATGAAGCAGTTAATCAAGCTACCTTGAATTCGTTGCCCAGAGAAGCCCGGATGCAATATGAGATTGCTTACGATAAGTTTGTAAAATGGTGTGAAGAGAAAAGCGTTTCTGGGAAATATACAGAAAATGTATTCCGGACATCTTATGCGGAGAAAGCGAAGGTAGATCTATATAAGAAATTTATTTTTCAAGTTGTTTAAATTGTACCATTAACATTAAGAATGTTAATAAATAAAATATAAATGTTTTTTGTCGTTTGCTTTTAAAATTGGATATTTCACATTTAACATACCATTAACATTAACAATGTTAATAAATAAAATATAAATGTTTTTTGACATTTGCTTTCAAAATTTGATATTTCACATTTAACACTAGTGCCTTAAACTTTACGGAACTAATCCCTTAAAGTAACATTTTTAAAGCTACCACATACTTATTTGATTTAGAAGACTGCCCCATAAGCGGTTATTCTTAAAAGGAAAAATTACAGAAAACCAAACAGCCAGATATTTTTCTTGTAAAACAGGTAGTAAAGAACAAGGCGAATAAGATTTTTGTTAAGTGGTTACGATTTGACAAATCACATGATAGTTGGATTGATAGGATTGATTGAAAGGATATAGTTTACATGTGGCGACAGTGATAAAGAAACATTGTGATTTCTTATTGGAATGCAACGTTGCCAGTTTTATTAGTAAGTATTGTACAGGGTGATCCAATAATGAAGGACGTAGGCTGTAGCTCCGAAACCTTAAATGACAGAACTGAAGGAAAACATATTTATATGTAAGTCGGCCAAGAGAAATCGCTAAAAATTATTCTCAAGTTCGAAACTTGGCCGCTAGGGGGCGCAACAGCAATACAAAAGTTGTCATGTCGAAAATATAAGCGTTGTATTCTTAAACCAATTATGCACTTTTTGCTTGAGACTATTTTTATCTATTTTCAAAAATAAAGTGGTGGGAGAAGATCAAACATTTTCACTTTCAAATGTAGATATTAGATTTATTCAACTTGGTGCCGAAAAAAAGTCCTGTTTGCTCTACTCGTGGAGTCATAAACTGTACCGTAATGACTTTGTTAGTGGTAACTAGACGGCGTTGTTTCAGAATTCTCCAAAAAAAATGCTAAATTTCTCAAAATAATCAAATGTATGCTATGACTTTTATATCATAGTTTATTTGGTAGTTATAAAGGGCATTGAATAATGAAATGAAAAAATCCACGTTAGTATTTAAACTAAGAAGGTTGATGATGGTTTCTCGAATCCGAAACGTCGTATTGGAAAATTAACCTTGCCGTTTTGTAGAGGAAAAAAGGAACAACATCGAGTGGAAATTATTTTCGTCTCTCATTTCAATTTATCTTAAAATTTTAGGAAAACCAGAAAACTGGAAAAAACAAGGCTACAATAAAAAAACTTTAGTAATTTTGCATAATTGTAAAGTACAAAACTTAACAAAGGAACAAAACAAAAAATACTAAAACTCAGTCTCATAATCACTTAGGTTCGCAATAAAATAGCCAAAGCTAGGGCGAAGCAGGGCAGGACTCGGTTTGAGCAAAAAGATAAAACCGAGTTCTACCTTGCTTCAATTAAACAACAAAAAAAAACAACGAAATGAACTAACAACAAATATATTTAAAATTACTGAAAACTACTTTGGCAAAAACAATCTTTCCTGTGTGGATTGGACTGCAGCCTCCACTTTTGCTATAGAGATACTTTCGATGGCCTTCCTGATACGATCCACCTTATTCGCTTTCTTGTAGTAGGGCCAGTTACATATACTAAATCTTTTTACCTTAAGTAGTTTTCCTCTACAAGTTAATTTTTCAATCCGACGTTTCAGATTCCAGAGACCATCATCAACTTTCTTAATTTAAATGCGGACCTGGATTATTTATTTTACTATTCAATGGCCCTCCTATCTACCAAATCTACCAAATAAACGCTATCTAGTGACAACTAACAAAGTCATTACGGTACAGTTTATAGCTCCACGAGTAGGACAAAAAAAGCGTTTCTTTTTCGACACCAAGTTGAATAAAATCGGTTCATCCAAAACAGAGATATCGACATTCGAAAGTAAAAATGTTTGACCTTTTTATTTTTGAAAATAGACTAAAATACTCTCAAGCAAAAGAGTGCGTAATTGGTAGAAGAATACAATGCTTATAATTTCAACATACCTCAATTATGCTGTTACGCCCCCTAGCGGCCAACTTTCGAACTTAAAAATGAATTACAGCGATTTCTCTTGGCCGATTTACCTATAAATATGTTTTTCCTTAAGTCATGTCGTTAACGATTCCAGAGCTATAGCCGACGTCCTCTATTATTGGACGACCCTGTATATACTGTTACTCATTATATATAATATAATATGCCCAAATTTACATTTTTTTACTGTTTCATTTACAAAATGTATCTCTTTTATAGAAAAAAATTGTTAAACTCAATTTTTTTTTAATTGTTCAGAAAATTCACGCTTGCAATAACAAATAAAACTTATTTTTATTATAAAAATAAATTTTTGGATGTTAAAATTGCATTTTCAATATGTTTGTAGAGAAAATATTTTAATTTAAAATTTCTCTCCTCATAGATATATGTGTCACTTGCAAACAAGATACCTGCTATCTTTACTTTAAATTTTACGTATTTAAGTGAAAGTTAATGAAGTCAAAATTGACAATAATACTTTAGTAACAAAAGATTTATATTTTTATTTTTAGGCGAAATGAGGTATTCTATGAATGAGAGATGCAAAATGGCAAAATTTTATTTAAAAAATCACATCCACTTGAGGGCGGCTCAAAGGCGAATTCAAGAAATTATGGACATAGATAAGCTCCTTCATCACTAAATAATATAATAAAAACAATTAAAGACTAGAAGAAATAGGAATTCTAGGCAATGGAAGAAGAAGGAAGGAAAAAATGAAGAAAGAGACTTCAATTCTGGTATATTTCCAAGAGAATTCAAAACGCTCAGTACAAAAATTAAATGTTGACATATAACAGTTCAACGAAAGTTAAAGCATTTTAAGTATAGACTTAAAGTATGCCAGTTCAAAAGCTTAGTGCCAATCAAAAAGAACGAAGATTTACTTTTACCACAAATATTAACAAAAATGCCAGGACTATCGTTTTGATAGACGAATCCAATTTCTCAATTGCGTCAATGTTTAATAGAAAAAATATTCATGTTTGGTCAGATATAGATTCCTTTTCCATCGAAGAGTTTGCTCTTCAATATGTGGGGATATGGCAACACAATTTACATGAGGTTAACAATTTCTTAAACTATCAGTGTAACAAATGGATCAGTAGATATGAAACAACCTTTGCGTAGAATGCAAAACGATAAAAAAACATACCACCCGATTTAAAATAATGCACAAAATCGAATTTTTAGAGTACATTTTTCTTGGATGCGCAGTTGTTTCTCTGATAATATTTATAGATAATTCATAAATATTCACAAAACTTTCATATTTAACATTTTATAAGGAAAGAAGTTATAAGGACTATTCCCGCTTTTGGATATCCCCGTGATGGGAGAAAACTAGGATGTGTTTACGAGCAGATTATGATGACGTCTAATGTGAGGCGAACTATAGCTGATAGATCACAGTAAACCTTTGCTAATATTTTGTTTTCGGTTTTCATGTATCGGTCATATTTCTATATTTTTTTTTATCATTATGAAGATAGAGATGGACATAAGTAGGTACATTAAAGTGCCAGTTTCGTTTTTGTGTTGTATTTCAGATTTTTTTCCTACATATCTGTGCATTTTCGTCGAATTTAGAAGTATGATATTTGCAGATAGTTAAGCTGTTTATTGGTATAAATTTATTTATTACAGGTATGTATTTAATATTGTAGTTAAACAGTAATAACGGGTTAATGGTTAATTTGTTAGGATTAGCATACCAAACTGCTTATTTCAAATAATTTCGTAATAAAACTAGCAAAAACTCAATCTCTAAAAATTCATTGGAATTCTGGATTTATTTCTAATGGCTGTAAGCTGTAATTATAATATATTAAGATGGTAAAGCTTTTCTTGCTAGTCTGTCATTTAATGACTACAAAAATCGGCATTAGCTCGATATAAAAAAAATTGTATAGTATGTATATACTTTTTAAACTTTAGATATATTTTAAAATAGTATTTTATTAAGTAAGGCGCTGTTTAGCCATGAGTTATATAAAATATTTTTTATTTATTATTTTTTATCACTATTTAAAGGTCACGAAAAAAATATCAATATTATTCTTTAAACAATGATAATATTAATAATTTTAAATGAATTTTTTTTATCACAAAAAATGGATAAAGTATAAGGAGGTTTGGTTACTATAGAAACTTAATATTGTGATTGATTATTAGGGGCCAAAACTTTAGCGTTTGTTGTCCGTGTTAGAATGCTCAAAAATTGTGCAATTTTCGTAAAGTTGTTATCTAAAAGCCTTTAAAATTGTTAAGAAAAGTGCCAGAGATGCAGTTTGAGTATTGGTAAGTATCTCTAATGATATATTGTGTGTGTGTATTTATGCATTCATGAGTGGCCTCATTGTAAGCCCAGGTTTTAACAAAAGGGTTTTTGGGGCAAAAAATTTAAGAATTGATTAAATTATAGAAATGTAGATTTTTTTCTGGTATTGGAGAGTAGTAAGAAAGATATTAATGTAAAATTAAGTAAATTTTTAGTTGCAAAGGGATTTTATTTTAGAAAAAAGTTGGATGCGGGGTCCTGTTGCTAAGTGAAACACAATGTTGTAACGTGACTTTTACCGTGGTAATCTGAAAAATTGATTTTGTTTTTGTTTTGGCTTTAAAACTATAAAAGCCTGCAGAAAAAATTCTTAGATTAATTTAATTAGTTGAATTTCTTATTTATCATGCTTCGTTACAATATTCTTAATACTTAATAATAAGGGTCGTTAAAAAAATGAGATTCTCACGCTTTTTTAACTTTTAACATTAAAGTGAAATGAAATTTTTATTTCACATCTTCAATGTAGGCATATTTTTGTTTCTTCAAAAGAATTAGAAAAATGTTACTGTACTGGCAATAAAAAATATTTATGATTTGTTTAAAATATCAAATATTCTAAGTTTATTTAAGTGAATTACTGAATATTTATAATTACTTAGTCCCACCATACAGGTTTGCTTTGTGGCATGCTTTTTTTGTCAACAATTATGCCTATTTATGTTTATGAAATGGACATTAAAAAGTTTCCAATTCTGCACCGTTAAACGTATGTCAGATAGAATGATTTGCCGAACATTTTGTAGTTCAAGAATTAGTGAAGAAAAACATGCATCTGCTGTAACGCGTATCAGGAAATTTGTGTATTGTGTGTAAATATACATATGGCTAAACTAAATTACTGAAAATTGAAATATTTCTTGATTAAATTTTTTCTTGTATAAGCTAAAAATCACATTATCAAATATTTAGGAAATTAATATACGAGGAGCTACAACACTTTTTTAGAATATGTTAGTAAAGTTTTATTTCTTTATTTTTTCCATAGGTTTGAACTCATTACTATAATAAAGTACCAGCTATAAAATGTTAAATATTGTATTATTGCAAGAAAAGTTAAAAGATATACTTATTAAGGAGACTCATTCCAATAATGGGTTCTTTGAAAATACCGTCAACTAATGTCGTGCTTTCAGCTATTTAAGTTTAATAAGTTAGTAGGCTAGTTTAAGAAAGTACAGGTTTATACCTGTACGGGTTATTAGGAAATTTGTTTTTGAAATATGTATAAATGATTTTATTAATAAAAGTACAAAAATATTTGTAGTCTAAAATTACTTTAATTCCTAAGAAAAATTATACCATTTACCATATATTCTACTTGCAAACCATAATCATGCTGGTAAACTATAAAGCAACATATAATAAGAGTAGGTGTTTTTTTTTTGTAAGACGTAAAAGAAACATCGAAAGTTTTTTTTTTGTTTTAATAAAACTTACAGTATGAGATATTGTAAAAAATAAAATATATTTTTAAATGCATTTAGTCAAATAACATCAAATTTCCTAAAGAAATAGTTCAAACTAGCATACATGTTCGTGTCCAAATATAGTCATAACATCGCAATTTGAGCAGTTAAATGAAGTTCCTATTAAAAAACTCAAAATAATCAAAAGTAATTTATTTTGTTTTTTGAT
Organism: Kuschelorhynchus macadamiae; assembly: GCA_030620095.1. Classification (NCBI taxonomy): domain Eukaryota; kingdom Metazoa; phylum Arthropoda; class Insecta; order Coleoptera; family Curculionidae; genus Kuschelorhynchus; species Kuschelorhynchus macadamiae. The sequence goes on from JAUTXW010001306.1 coordinate 2,327,677, forward strand.
GTGCATTTAAAGCATAAAGGTAAATATTTTTTCGTTCAAAAAATACTTACCAAAATTTTGAATGTATAAGTTAAATCTTTAAAATGTAAAATTTAATTTCAATTTGATCAATGTAAGTAAAAACTGGTTTATGAACTAAGTCATGACAATAAATGAAATAATTCCACCTTTTTCCAAAAATTTTTGTAGATTAGGCTACTTCCATTTCTTGCTTTTGTTGCAGTGTTAGTCCAACAAATAGGTTTTAAAATTTTTGCTCCAAAACAGCTTCTGATTAAAGGGGGGCTGTTAACCCCTGGCTGAAAATTTTTAAGGACGGTAAAATTAATCAAATTACCACATTAAGAATCACCTAGAACTGTGAAACACCTATATTTAAAAATTTAACTTACAAAGATGTTACAAATGTTTTTAAAAATAAAATATATAAGTAAAAGTTATCCTTTAGACGCAGTTTTGGACTATTTTGCGTCCTCATTATTTTCATGTTATGTTATTTTTCAATACAATTAATTTTTAGCAAACGATAGGAAAACAATCTATAAAATATGGAAAAATCTAAGAGTATAAATAATTACAGAATAAAACAAGGAATTTAAATTTGTTGTAAAAATGGTAACATTGCACTAATAATTTGGGGAGGTAAAAAGGGTTATGACCTAAGGAAAAGTAACACTCTGTAGATTTTTCAAAAATATATTATAGCCGTTTTGTGGTCATCGTTCGCAGAACACCGCGTACCAAATTTACATGATTTATCTCTAGAAATGCACGAAATTCATGAAAAGAAAATAATGTTTTAACACCCAATATCCAAAACAAAGAGCTTGTGGACACACGTTTATATGAGTTTTAGTTCTAAAATCAGGCAAGCAATTGCAATCTTTATTTCTAGCTTGTAGCCAAAGAATATATGGTTCATATCACCATATTCTCCAGATGTACATAAAGGTTTTTCATGAATTCCGATTTTATGAAGATGGCTGAGAAATCTTCCATGATTAAGGTTAATACGGCTTATAATACTAATCATTTTTTTTGGGACCCTAGAGTTATAATACCAATGTGATTGGGGACGCGTGGATGAACTTTGTAATAAAAAAATAGTAATAGTATACTTGGCTGCCCATATTGGCTCCATTTTTCGCCCCATTTATTACGCATCTCATTCCTAATGACAGAAAAATAATCTGATATTATTAAAGTAGGTTCATTATAACTATTTGATGGATTTTTTGCAATATTGTCTACGAATTCATTTCCTGCTATGCCTGAGTGTGCTTTCGTCCAAAATAAATTTTATTTCAATTTAATATTTTCATTATATTGGTAACAAAGGTATTTGGATATCGAAATTCTTTAAGTTATTAAAAACAGACTGTGAATCGGAACATGTAAGTATATTTTGATGTTGTGTCCTAGTCGCCCAGTTTAAGGCGTGGGAAAATGCAGCTGCTTCTGCCGAGAAAATACTAAGATTTTTGTTTAAGGCAAAGGACGGTTGAAAATGTTGCTGTGGACAATAAAAGGCAGCACTTAGTTGATTCTGTTGTTTTGATCCCTCTGTGTATATGACGAGATAATTATGGTATATATTGGATAGGTATTTTTTAAAAATCTGATTTGTTAAAGTAGTATTTTCAGGATAGCTCGGTATATTAACTTCAGAATGTGTAAATAATATGTTGTATTGAAGTTTATAAATACTTGTAGGATATGAATCACTACTGTTTTGGAAATCTAGTTTATGATATTGCATATATACTCTAGCTAAAGGTGGTGAATTCTTTTTTGCCAAATAGGCTTCAGAAAAGTTATAAAGAAAAATGTTATACATTTTTGTTAAAAGAGGGTGTTTGTTTGTATGGAGCTTTAAGACAAATTTACTTGCTAAATAATCTCTTCTCAGGTGCAATGGTGGTTTGAGTGCTAATATTGCCTCTGTAGGGGAAATCTCAAACATATTCTCAAAGACTTATACTGGAGTTATCTATTTTTTTGAGGTGACAATTACTTGCTGAACCATAAAATAGACTACTATGGTCGAGTATTAACTTTATGTATGCTTTATAAAATAGTAGTGCAGTTAATTGGTGTCTTCCCCAAGAGAAAGATCATATCTGTTTCAGTAGGTTTATGCACTTTTCGGATTTTTCAACTACCTTATTTGTTTCATGATTCCAGAGTAATTAAATTAATTAGTAGTAACCCGTTATAATTAATTCAGTTTTTCGTAATATAATCTGTTAAGAGGTGATATGCTTTTTTTCTTTGCTATTTTCTATCCTATAGAGTGCTATATCATTCGCATTTTGGATACATGTTATATTATCATTCCAAGAATTGTGTAAGTCCATAGAATGTAGATTAAATAAGAGGTATGCCAAGGTAGTTTGTCTAGGGGTGAGAGTTACATTATTTTTAAGCCTAATTGATATACATCTTTGTGTAAAAATATTCCTTATTGAATTTGTAACGCTTAAAGTAATTTTGAGATATTTCATTTTTTGTGCTAAAATTCCTAGGGTAGTAGCTTCGTAGGCATTTTTAATAACTACAAAAATAGCGCCGACACATTTATTTTCAGTGAGACCTAATTGAATATCACATAATAGATGAGTTGTAGCTTCCCTTGTACCGAAACCTGGTTTAAATCCATACAGATTGTTTGATAATATATTGTTACGTAAAAGCCAGTACTCCAGTCTAAATGTTATTAATCTTTCATAAGTCTTTATGATACAGGATATTAAGGTTATTGGTCTGAATGATTCTGTACTCGTTGGATCTTTATTAGGTTTTAGAAAAACAATCACAGTATTGTGTTTAAGTTGCTCGGGTACGTGAGAGAACATTTTGTAGCATGGGGTAGCATATTTAATCTGGGCCAGGATACGTATTTTCTCTATTTTTATAGCTTTTTATAGTTAACCAACGAAGAGTCAACAAAACCATCAAAATATAATTTTGCTCTACCAATATGGCTCCCAGAGGTTTTAAGTAATAATAAATCAGAAATATTTAGTGCAATATTTAATTTTTTAAATGAAATCAGACAAAGTATTTAATCAAAATACAAGCGTTTTAACCACACTACACCACAACTTGTTACGTTCTGGACGCGCGTTTCGCTAACCAATGATATAAACTTAAGTAATTTATCCTAACTGAGACTATTTATAGAATAGGCCCTCTGTCTTTATTTAGTGCTTTCTTACCCCATTTAACTATTTCTACTCTCAAATGAACTCATAATCTATTATTAAATACATTTTTAATCAACTTAAGATTATTTATTCCTATTTTGTGATTGTTTTCTAAAGCATGTTGGGCAACGCTTGACTTTTCTGTTCTTCCGTATCTTAAATGTGCCATGTGTTCTTTAAAACAGATGTTTATGGAGCGTTTAGTTTGTCCAACATATTTTAGATCGCAGTCATTACAGCTAATTTTATAGATGCCACTTCTCTCCTTTAAGTCGACTTTGTCTTTAGGGTTTCCAAGAAATTTTGCAAGGAAAGAATTTTTAAAGAAAATGTGTTCACTTAAAACCAAATTGAAGAAAGTTGAAAACAAAAACAAACTTCTTCGGAAGTCGAGAACATTGTAGAAAACCTTTCTTCTAAGTCCTTTTGAATAAAGGTTTGAATTTTGCAGAGCCTCCATTAAAAAATAGTTTACCAACTATTATAGCGAATATCGAAAGTTCTATTCAATACGTGCCAGAGTCAACTAAGGAATTCATTAGAGAGGCTTGCAGAAATCAAATCTCAAAAAACGTTGTTAACAACAAGTCAAAATATGTCTCTCGTAAAAATACTGAAGTTATCCAGAGAATGAAGAAAGAAGAATGTTTTTATTTAAAAGCTGACAAAGGAAATAAGGTTGTTATACTAGACAAAACAGATTATCTTGTAAGAGTAGACAATTTGATTCAAACTGGTATCTACGATTTAATTGAGAAAAACCCGTTATCAAAAATGATAACAGAAGTAAAAAATATTTTAAAACAGTGTAAAAACCTTGTGTCCGATAAACTAAAATTTAATCTAACACATAGTAACCCACAGTTATTTAAACTGTATTGCCTTCCCAAAATCCATAAACCTGGGAAGTCCACGAGACCTTTTGTTTCAGCTGTTGGAGAGCCAACGTAGAATATTTCAAAATGGTTAGTAGAAGAATTCAGCAATTTAAAATCTCGTACGATAACTTCGAGGTTACTTACTCGTTATAATTCTATAATAAACTCTTAATAAAATTAAGAGTATTTATTTAAAAGAAGGTGAAATTTTAATATGTTTTGATGTAAGCTCATTGTTTCTTAGTGTACTTATACCACTAGCTTTAGAGTACCTAAAGGAACTAACTGAAATTAATAATTTGAAGAAGAAGAATATTTACTTCTCACAAAATTATGTATGAATTAAAATTTTTTAAGTTCAGTTTATAAATATTATAAACTACTTGAGGGAACTGCGATTGGCAATTGCTTATCTCAGTTCCTTGCAAATTTGTTTATGTGTAGATTCAAAACCCAATTCAAAAAAAAAACTCAAGTATTTCCCAAGGATGTGGTATAGATACGTAGACGATATATCTGCTATTTTTGATGCTAAAACAGAAAATTTAAACACTTTCTTAGAAACATTAAACAATAAATATCCTTCCATTAATTTTACGTACGAAAAGGAGAACAATGGGCAATTACCTTTTCTCGACACGTTAGTTATTAGAAATAACGACAACTTAGAATTTGATATTTATAAGAAATTTACTAATACTGATAGGTATATACCATCCGACTCATTTCATTGCCGTCAACACAAAATGGCAGCATTTCATTTCTTAACTCGCAGGATAGTCAATTTTCCATTAAGTAAAGAACGTTTTAACAATGAAATGAATCGGATTAAAAATATATAGCTAAAAGTAATGGATATAATGATAATGTTGTATATAAATTAGTAAATAGACATAAGCATAAGAAAATGTTAAAAGATACCACTACTCTTCAAGCACTTGAGGCTCCCAATAAGTTCATAGTAATCCCATATAATCTCAGATATACGAGAGGTCTAGAAAAAGTATTTAAAAACGCAGGTTTTAGAGTAGCCTACAAAACGGAGAACAGTTTGAAAAATCTCCTTGGAAACCCTAAAGATAAACTCGACTTAAAGGAGAGGAGTGGCATCTATGAAATTAGCTGTAATGACTGCGATTTAAAATATGTTGGGCAAACTAAACTCTCCATAAACATTCGTTTTAAAGAACACATTGCATATTTAAGATACGGAAGAACAGAAAAGTCAAGCGTTGCCCAATATGCTTTAGAAAACAATCACAAAATAGAAATAAATAATCTTAAGTTGATTAAAAATGTATCTAATAATAGATTATTGGATCCATTCGAGAGTATAGAAATTGTTAAATGTGGTAAGAAAGCACTAAATAAAGACAGCAGGCCTATTCTCTATAGTCCTCTCTATTTTTTACTTGACAACGGTGCAGTCGGGCGCAACCAAGTGTGACCACATTTACCTATAAATAGTCTCGGTTAGGATAAGTTACTTTAGTTTATATTATCTGCTGATGATGCTAACTTGGTTAGGGAAACGCGCATCCAGAACGTAACAAGTTGTCGTGTAGTGTAGTTAGAACTCTTGTATTTTGATCTATCTTCCACCACAGGTTCCAGTGTTAGGATTTAAAGTATTTGATGTTAAATTGTTTGTGTATAAATAAAAAGTCGCCCTGATAAACCCCTGGGCGTGAGCGCGTGTCCCCGTCTTTTCTTGGTCTAGTATTTAATGCTTAGGTGTAAGTAACAAATTGATTATAATTAATAGCTTCTCTTGTACTCATTTTTAAGATTCCGTGGCCAAAACACTTAGTATATGAGGCCAGCACTCCAAAAAAAAATTATCTCTAGCCAACACTAAAATTAAAAAACACTTTGTAGCATTATTTTCGGATCTTATTTGATTCAGATATTGTTTCATTATTAACTTTTAATTACATTTAAACTGTTATGTAAACATTAGAAACAAAAATTAAAAAACGGGCAAACTAACCTTGAAAAATAATTAAGGTCAGACTCATCAGGCTGTATACAAACTATTTTTATATGATCTGGGTATTTCCTTGAGCTGTAAGCTAGAAATCAATAATTTATCACTGCCAAAGGACAAGATAAATTGCTTTCATTATATTTTTTATCTTATTTTCACTACTTAGTATTACCCGGAAATTGCGTTCTAGACATTCGCTGACGGTTAAGCCTTATTTTCGCGGTCAAGTGCCAAAATAGCGTTTTTCTAGAATGCTTTAATTTCAAAGATGTTTTGTAGAAATAATGTACTGAGAACTAATTGGGCCTAAGCAATTCGGTTTTTTTGCATAGTTTTAACAGTATAGTTAAAAACGTACAAATAGCATTTTTTCGGGCATATGTGAGCTAGCAGAGAACACTGGAAAGAATATCCAATATAATGTTAATTTAAATAGTATGGATTGACCCGTATACTACTAAGTTTATTAAACTTAAAAACGACTGCCAATAAAATTTAATAAAACTGGCGGCAGCTGTGTGCAATCGAGAACCTATCGAGTTAAAAAAAAAATCGGTGAATTTTCTTTACCCTCTTCATAAATTTTTCCTTTTATTAGCAATAGTGCAGTGTTACCCAATTTAAGTCCGCACATAGTCATTTAGTAACAGATATAGAAAATACAAGAGTTCTAACCACACTACACCACAACTTGTTACGTTCTGGGCCCGCGTTTCACTAACCAAGTTAGCATGATCAGCAGATGATATAAACTAAAGTAACTTATCCTATCCGAGACTATTTATAGGTAAATATATTCACACTTGGTTGCACTCGACTGCACCGTTGTCAAGTAAGCAATAAAGGGTACTATAGGGAATAGGCCCTCTGTCTTTATTTAATGCTTTCTTACCACATTTAACTATTTCTATACTCTTAAATGCATCCAATAATCTATTATTAGACACATTTTTAATTAACTTTAGATTATGTATTCCTATTTGGTGATTGTTTTCCAAAGCATGTTGGTCAACGCTTGACTTTTCTGTTCTTCCGAATCTTAAATGTGCCATGTGTTCTATTAAAACGAATGTTTATGGAGTGTTTAAGTTTGCCCAACATATTTTAGATCGCAGTCATTACAGCTAATTTCATAGATGCCACTCCTCTCCTTCAAGTCGACTTTATCTTTAGGGTTTCCAAGGAGATTTTTCAAACTGTTCTCCGTTTTGTAGGCTATTCTAAAACCTACGTTTTTAAATACTTTTTCTAGACCTCTCCTATATCTGGGATCATATGGAATTACTATGAACTTATTGGGAACCTCAGGTGTTTGAAGAGTAGTGGCATCTTTTAACATTTTCTTATACTTATGTCTATTTACTATTTTATGTACAAAATTATCATTATATCTATTATTTTTAGCTATATTTTTAATCCCATTAATTTCATTGTTAAAACATTCTATACTTAATGGAAAATTGACTAACCTGTGAGTTAAGCAATGAAATACTGCTATTTTGTGTTGACGGCAATGAAATGAGTCGGATGTTTATAGCTATCGGTATTAGTAAATTTCCTGTACATATCAAATTCTAATTTATCGTTATTTCTAATAACTAACGTGTCGAGAAAAGGTAATTGCCCGTTGTTCTCCTTTTCGTACGTAAACTTAATGGAAGGATATTTATTGTTTAATATTTCCAAGAAAGTGTCCAAATTTTATTTTAGTATCAAAAATAGCAAATATATCATCTACATATCTATAACACAACCTTGGGAAGTACTTGAATTCATTTTTGAATTGGGTTTCTAATCTACCCATAAACAAATTTGCAAGGAACGGAGATAAGCAATTGCTCAACGCCGTTCCCTCAAGTTGTTTATAATATTTATTGTTGAACTGAAAAATATTCATCCATAATTCCTTTCTTCAAATTATTGAATTCAATTAAATCTTTTAGGTACTCTAAAGCTAGTGGTATGGGTACACTGAGCTTACTTCAAAAGATATTAAAATTTCACCTTCTTTTAAGCGAACATTTTTAATTTTATCTAAGAATTCTAACGAGTTAGTAACCTCAAAGCTAGCGTACGAGATATTTAATTTGCTGAATTTTTCTACTAACCATTTTGAAATATTGTACGTTGGTGATCCAACAGCTGAAACAATAGGTCTCATGGACTTCCCAGGTTTATGGATTTTGGGAATGCAATACATTTTAGATAACTGTGGGTTACTATGTGTTAGTTTCAATTTTAGTTTATCGGACACAAGGTTTTTACACTATTTTAAGGTACTTTTTACTTCTGTTATCATTTTTGATAACGGCTTTTTCTCAATTAAATCGTAAGGACCAGTTTGAATTAAAGTATCTACTCTTTCAAAATAATCTGTTTTGTTTAGTATAACAACCTTATTTCCTTTGTCAGCTTTTAAATAAAAACATTCTTTTTCCTTAGTCCCTGGATAACTTTAGTATTTTTACGAGAAACATATTTTGACTTGTTAACAACGTTTTTTGAGATTTGATTTCTGCAAGCCTCTCTAATGAATCCCGTATTGAATGGAACTTTCGATATTTGCTATAATAGTTGGTAAACTATTTTTTACTGGAAGCTCTGCAAAATTCAAACCTTTATTCAAAAGGGCAATTTCTCTATTATCAAAGGACTGAGAAGAAAGGTTTTTTACAATGTTCTCGACTTCTGAAGAAATTTGTTTTTGTGTTTTCAACTTTCTCGGTGTGTTTTTAAGTGGACACATTTTCTTTAAAAATTTGGCATCGATAACTACGAACATTTTTCTTTGGAAATCTAAACATTGTTCAAATTCTAAATTACTTAGCTTATAAGTGAGTTTTTTAAATACTCCGTATGCTTCAATTTCAAACATACTTCGTTTACTATACAGATTTTTAGTTTCTAAATCTAGCCACTTTTACTTGGCAAAACATTCAACCTTCCCAGTAACAGGTGATTGTTTAAAGATCTTGACTGAAATGAATTTAGGGAAAACTGAGAAAGATTTGTATGACTTTAGAAACCAAATATCTGCTGCTATTAAATTAATCTTAGTACAGTACTTACAATAAAGGTGTTGTTCCGTTGACCGAGAAGCCATGTTAAGTCCTAACTGTTAGGACATAAGAGATATATTCAGTATTTTCAAATATTTTTATTGGTCACCAATTTAATCCATTATTGAATTAGTAACAATACTTTATATGTTTCTACCTATGCCACAGTTGATTTTTGGACATAACTTAAAATAAATTGAATAATCATTTTTTAAACTTATTTTTTAAGACGTTAAATTCGTACCAGTTTATCTTTATATCACATTTAATTTGTATACAAAATTTGAAGTCAATTAGATAAGATTCTTTTACGTTGGTTTTTTAGACACCTTATTTGGTCGCCATTTTGTTTCTCCATCTGGAATTCGTACCTCAATTTTACCATTTTAACTTTATATCACCCTTTATGCTTGAAATTAATTTAATAAGTAATTTTTTAGGCATTATTTAAACATTTTATTATGCCGCCATTTTGTTTTGTGATCTTAAATTCGTACCAAAATGTTACCAGTTAATTCCTATGTAACACTTAAGTTTTCTGCAAAATATGTGGTAAATTGGATAATTAGTTTTTTTAGTAATACATAATTTTTTAATATTTCGCCAAGCCCCCATATTGAATTTTTACCAAAATATTACCAGATCATCTCCATATGACCATTATTCTTTAAGCAAAATTTGAGCTCAATCGGGTTAATAGTTTTCAACTACGCCCCGAACTCATAGACTGACAGAACGAAAAAATCGAAAGAAATTATTTTTGGCATCCAGGGATGTTAAAATATGAAGATATGTAAAACTCGCAAAGGTGATTTTTTCAACTTGAAAAGTAAAGATCTCAAAAAATCTCGGAGGGTAATTTTTTCACAATTACAATTCTTCCCTTTGACGAGTGAAGTAAAAATGTGATGTATGTAATTATAGTTTACAAGGTAGTACATCTCAGAAAACTTTGTCGTCCAAACCTTATGCTTAAAGATTAATTAAAAAGTTATCTCTTTCTAGTTATTATTCTTGAGTTGCGTAATAAAGTACAAATGGTCACCTACGTGAATATTCCACTCATGTACAAATTTTCCCGTAAGACTGGCGGTGTTTTCGAAAAATTATAGCGGAAATACCATGTCGTCTAGAAAACATGATTTTTTTTAAGTATCTTTCAAACATTTTTGAAAAGTTGTCAATATGAATAATCCCTTTGGGCTAGTTCAAGAAGAGGAAATTGATGAAAATATAATTGGAAGCGAACCAAGAAACACCGTTAAATCCAAGAAGAGCATCTGGAGACAGTTTATGTCATTCTGCGATGAAAAAACTATACGTTTAACCGAGATACTCCAGTATCCCAACTAGCAATGATTTTGAAAAGCTGAACCTACAATATGCGAAAAATGAACGGGGAGGAATATAAAGAAAGCACGGTAAAAATTATTTGGAATGTGACGGCGAAATTATTGATGGAAAGGTATTTCAATGAATACAAAATTAAAATAAATCCTTTCGAGCAGATCGAATTCAAATCGGCCCGAGACGCAAAAAATGCTAAAAGGGGACATTTGCAAGGTATTGAAGGCAAACGCAGAGAATCGGCCGTTTTTTTAACATACAATGAAAAAATCTAATCGAAGATTGTGATGAATCAACTCCAGAGGGTTTACAATAGAAGTGTTTCTCTCTATTGTCCTATGAATTAGCCTGGAGAGGAGGAGAAGATGCTAGAGCCGAAACAACTTTTTTCAAAGAAGAAACTGACAACTTCGGAGGAAAAGAAAAGGAGAATTCAATACAGCCCTGTTTTTTCTAAAACATGTCAAGGTGGTGGCCGAAAACTCGCCGATTCGAAGTGGTTGGTGAGAAACGAGAGAAGTTCGCTTTCGCCCAGTAAGAATTTATAAAGAATTACAAGGTAAAAGGAAAAGTATCTCCAACACTCGACTATTTTTGCCGCCAAACCCCCATTGGAAAATTTCCGGAAAATGGTTCAAAAACAGCCCAGTAGGAGAAAACGAGATTTCAACTTGGACAAAAAAACAAGCACAGAAATCAGGCCCCAATACCACAAAAAAATTTACCAACCATTCCCTCAGAGATACTGCCATGTCCAAGCTGGCCAAAAGCTTAGTGTCGGAGCAAAATTTGATAAAAATTACAGGTCATTCGAATGCGAAATCCCTATCAAGTTATTTGGAAATGGATCCAGATCACCACAAAAAAATTATTGAAAAAATAAGGGAACCTAGAAAAGAACCACCTCAACAGCACGTGCATCCAGCCCCTGTAGCAGCATCACCCAGCACAAGTACAAGAGTGATCTTCTACGTCGTCGCAAAACAACAATGTGGTTAATAATAATCAGAACTGTACCTTTTATTATACAATCAATAATTAAAATTGAATATTTAGATTTATATTAAGTACTTTTCAATATTTAGACAAATAATTTTATTAGCATAATATTATTCAATTTGTGTTCAATTTGTTACAAAATTCAAGTTTCTGAACTTGAAATAGGTATGTATTTAATACTCAGTTAATAAAGCTAAGTTTCCCTGTATTTGATTCGTGGAATATTCCTCCTAAATACCATTCGTGCTTAAAAATTAACCAGATAATTTTTAAGCACTCGTGGTATTATCCCCGATAACTTGATGGGTGGCTAATGTCTAGACACACATCCAATTAAGTTAAATAAACACTGGAGGCAATGAACTGGATCTTTTCTTATATGTATATTTAAATTTTCTTCCTTACTGCCTGTAAAACTGCATGCTGATTGACATTACTTTTCTTTTCTTCATGACACATTCCTTTTTTATGTCTTAAACTTGTTAAATATTTAAGAATAGTAAAACGAGAGATAGTCAATTATGTGCTAGGGATTAGATAATACTGTGGACCTGTGAGAGATAAAACACATCTGTTGATTTTTTACTGGGATTTTTTACATTAAAATTGTTCCGTTTTTCATCTGTGCCATAGTAACTAATAAACAACAAGACTCTCCATTGAAAATCGATTCGTGCCTTTCCGGCATCAGATATGTCCTGTGTCGGCAAAATCCTAAAAGCTCATTTATCGTAGACAAATGCTTGGTTTTCATTGGATACAGTTGTAGCTCGATCTATATTCCCAAATGAAAAGTAGCGCGTTCGAAATTTCAAAAAGTATCCAATATAAAAAGTACCAACTTGAAAAATGTTATAATACTGTGAATTTAAAAACGAGTTTAAATATTGTTCCAACAAAATCAAAGCCAAACATAAGATTCTTATTGCGAAAATTTGATTGGATAAATCGGTCGCTCAGTTTTTCAAGTTTCCAATTCAATTATATAGTTATGTTTACAGTCCTTGCATTGAAAATATTTATTCTACCTAAACAGTCGACCGCTTTTGGCAAGGTCTGTACGTAAGTGTGCATAAAATCTCCATATATTGCAACACTCTCATTTTGGTTAAAAGCTAGCTCATTATTTAAAGTAAAATTGGTGCCACCCATGTTTCTGACAAAACGACTGCATGGAAAAAACTTTAGGAAAGGAGCTGGGTAGATGTAAAAGCACTTTTCTAAAAGAAGCTTTAAAATGATATATGGTTATAAAGCTTACGCTACTAGAGAAAATTATTAAAGTTTATTATATAATAGACCAGTCGTTATAGACAGAAGTGTTCAAACTTATAAATTATATTACTGCATGTATGAATGGAAATAGTATAAGGACCCCGCACATTCCTTGCGGGAAATGGCTTTCAGTCAATTTTTCTGAAATTTTGATATGTTGTAGCATAAGCTAAATCATATTACTGCATATATGAATGGAAATAATATAAGGATCCCGCTCAATCCTTACAGGAAATGGCTTTCAGTCGATTTTCCTAAAATTTTGATATGTTGTAGCATAAGCTAAATTATATTAGTGCATGTATGAATGGAAATAATATAAGGACCCCACACAATCCTTACGGGAAATGGCTTTCAGTCAATTTTCCTGAAATTTTGATATGTTGTAGCATTGGCTTTAAATAGCCAATGGTTGTAGTTTTCAACCTCCTGATCAAACGCTTTTATAGGCACAACACAATCCTGAAGATAGTTTGCGATATACAGGGCATCAAATTTGGAATTTTGCATAGTCCTTATTTCATGCATTTAAAAAAAAATTAGTTTTTATATTTTTAATACGCGTTTAAATAAGTCAGTAACTTAGAATATCTGAGAATAGAAGTTAACAAAATTAAATAAAGATTAAAGAAACGAATCGAAAAGATTGTAAATAGCTGATATTACCATGGCCATGAATTTTAATACGCGTAACTATTCATCATCTGAGAATTTAGACCTTTTAGGCTTACTGCAAGGATATTTAAGTACTTAGCCAGTAAAAGTGACACATTCTAATTATCAAAAAAAAAATTAAAACCATAGAAAGGCAAATAATAGCAGATATATTTACTGACAAGGTTCGTTCTGTAATTAATTTGTGTCACTTTTAACGGCTACATAAATATCCCTGCAATACTTTGCTAATACAAACCAAAATTGAAAAATGTTATACATATGTCAAATGTCAAAATGTCATTTGTAAACATTAAGTGATATTATACATGTATTTTCCATTGAACGTAGGAGGTTGCAAATTTTCTCGACTACTACAAACCGTTCTTAAATGCGTATTCTAAGTTTGCAGAACTTTTGGAATTTTGCAGAAAGAATCATAACCAAAAATAATAAACTTTCCTTATCTTTTTATTGATTGTAAAAACAATGCATGATGTAAAATATTATTTTTCTTTGAGCGTGGGCGAAGTGACTACTTTGCGCAAACTTTTTTGTTCGCAGAATTATCGTCTTTAAACAGAACTGTTAGATATTTTAAAGTTTTCAGCATTAAATAATATTATAAAGATTAAGATTAATCGTGTTTTTTGTGACCCTTGTGGATGATTTAGCCAAATTTAACCCATATTAGATTACTATAATTTGATAACTAATTAAACGACCTGTGTAATTACTTGTCATTGTCAAATAAGACAACAATAAGTTCTCTTTGCCACCTTGCAATTTCGACAATTTCAGTCTTTTTGCTATATCAACCAAAATATAAACCTTCAATCATTCGAAAAAAGTTTCAAAAAAAGTAATTCGGCGTAAAATGGATAGTTTGGATGAAGAAATACCAGAAGTGGTGCTAACGGAATCAGCAGATTTAGAGCTACTGCCAGTAAAATCAAAACAGAAGTATGGAAAGCAATACGACTTGTTCGGGAAATGGTCTAAAGGAAAACGTGTGAAAGCATTTAAAGAAGAGGTACCATAGTCAAAAGCAGTGTTATCGTGCGGGTCATACGATTTATCAACGACAAACTTTTTAAGTTTGTTTTTCTTTTATTACGTGTAATTATATCCTCCGCATAAAATCCGGAAGATGAATTAGATACACCTATGATATTTTCATATGAAAAGAGGATAAACATATAAATACCAGCAGTTGCAAAAATATTTGAGCGATATGACTTCAAAGTCAGATGGACAAGTCAGTGACAAAATGAGTAATAGAAAACAATTTTCGGGTTTTTTGCATCTACAAGCGAAAAATATGGTATTAAATCTAATAAAATATTACGAAAATGGAAATTCGCCGGCCAATATCCAGGAGACAGTAGCAAAAGCTGTGGGAATCGGTATAAGGATTGTGCAGAAAAGTGTGCATGAAAAAAAGCATAATTTACTATCGAAGAAGATTAAGAAATGTACACGAAAAAAGCCAAAAACAGAAGACTTAAGTGACCATGTAAAAATGGATGTTCGTAACGCAATTTACGATTTATGCACATCAAAAACTAATATAACCCTTCAAGTTTTAAAGAAAGCTTTAAAAAAATTGAGGTATATTGGAAATTGGACTAAAATCGTTGTCAAAATTAATAAAAGTGTTGTGTTTTCGATATAAAAAGGACTGTAATCGAAGATTTTTATGCGAGTTGCCACATATAGTAAGTCAGCGTATCCAGTTTTTAAAGAAACACACGGAAAATATTAATTCAAAATTTAGAAATGTGGTATTTTTAGACGAGACTTGGATATTTTCTAATGGAAGTGATTCGAAATCTTGGCAGGACGAGTCTGTAAAAAGTGTCAAGGGAAAAAAGGGATGTAGGACGGGAGAACGGTTCAGCATTTTGCATGCAGGTTCTTCAACAGGATTTTCCCCAGATGCAAGTTTACAGTTTTCTTCAACATCCAAAAGTATGGACTACCATGATAATATGAACTGTGAACTGTTTGAAAAGTAGTTAAAAGAACAACTGATTCCAAATTTAGAAGCTCCATCTTTAATCATTCTGGACAATGCATCTTATCATTCAAGAATCTTAAATAAACAACCTACTTCATCCTGGAAGAAAAGTGATATTTATAACTGGCTAATAAAACAAAAACAAAATCCTTTACCCAATATGCTAAAACTAGAACTTCTTTTAATGGCAAAATCTATTCAAAAACCAACAATATATGCCGTAGATGTAATATTACGGGAAAATGGACATAAGGTTTTACGACTGCCGCCAGACCATTGCCAGTTTAACGCAATAGAATTAATATGGACTGGGGTAAAATCATATTACGAAAAGCACGTGAACGATGGTCTTACATTAGATGAAGTGCAAATTGTTTGGCAAGATTCATTAAATTATATTACGCCGGAGTACTGGAAGAAACCTGTGGAACGTACGGAGAAATTATTATGGGATTGGTGGAATCGAGAACGAGTTCTAGATGTCGAAATAGCACCAATGATCATTGAGCCATTTTAAGAGGACTCAGAAGATGAGGACTTTTTAAGTGATGATGATATTTTTTAGTCTATAATATTAAAAAGTTTCTGAAGAATTATATTAGTCTTTGACGTGTATAAATCATAAATTGCATTATGAATATCCATTTTTGCATTGTAACTCAAGTATTTTGCCTTTGGATTTTTTCGTGTACATTTCTTAATCTTCTTCGGAAGTAAATTATGTTTTTTTTTCCATGCATAAGTTTCTGTACATTCTTTATACCGACTCTCAGAACTTTTGCTACTGACTCCTGGATATTAGCCAGTGAATTTTAATTTAAAAATTTTTTTATTAGATTTGACATCACTTTTTTGCTTACTTTTTTAGTACATTTGTAATTTTGTAGGCAATAAATGAATAATAATAGAATAGTTGTTCCAATTTAAAAACGTGTTTAAAATAAGTAAATTTTTTATTAATTATAAGACAAAATCGGTAAAATCGCATTACCAGAAACTCGTGGCTAACAAAATAACAGGCTATATATATATATATATATATATATATATATATATATATATATATATATATATATATATACATATAGAGCCTGTATTTTTCGCATGTATGGCCCTTAATTTTAAACCGAAATTTGAAGAAATCGGATAAGTAGTTTTTTAGCTATTCCGCGAACAGACAGACTGTCGGACAGACATACCTACAGACAGACGAAATTGAGAAAACTTGTTTTTCGGCATCTAGGGACTCTTAAACGTAAAGATCTGATAAAATCTCACGAGGCAAGTAATAACTAATTATCTTTTTTAACAAAAGTGTATAATATTTTTGCAAAATAAATTTTTTTTGTTATCACAATACAAAAAAAAAACAAGTTTTCTTTGCATAAGGGTGGCCCGCATTTA
The DNA here is from genome assembly GCA_030620095.1 of Kuschelorhynchus macadamiae. NCBI lineage: Eukaryota > Metazoa > Arthropoda > Insecta > Coleoptera > Curculionidae > Kuschelorhynchus > Kuschelorhynchus macadamiae. The sequence continues at coordinate 2,344,506 of JAUTXW010001306.1, forward strand.
AATAAATGACACTGTATAAGTGGTTAGATTTTTAGGTCAAGTGGGGCTCATAATTTTTGGTTGGTTGATAAAAAATCTCACTTTCATTAAGTGGCTGTATAAACAGAACATATCCTGATTGTTCCACTGATTCGAACCGCTTTCCGACTTTATTAAGGCGTTTGCCATTTTGTGTATTTTTTTTTCTGCCAACCAAAAATTTTTAACCAAATACATGTTTAGCGAATTTTCTTATTAAGTCCCTCGGAATTTAATATATAAAATAATATTAAGTGGCTATCTTAATAATATTGCGTAATATAATAAAAAAAGCTATTTTGGTTCTCCCTGTATATTTGTAAATAGCCCATCCAGATTTAATAGCTCGAAGAAAGAATCACACAACATTTTGGTATTCACTGTGTTTTCTGATTTGATTCATAATGTTGGTGACCTTTGGACCCGCACGATAAGACCGCATCCGACTTTATTAGCTCATTTTCTTGAATTAAGCAAAGAATTTAGACCAAATATTTTGTGGGCTCAATGCTTAAGAACGTTTTAAAAGTTAAAGAAAATATAGATATAAGCAAATTCTACAAATTAACTGCTTTTATCAAAAAACAAAATGTTGGCTTCATATCAAAGAAAGCAAATATTTTTACAAAAGAAAACATATCGGATGTCACGAATAAGGCGCTATATGATATATATCTTTTGTTGAAAGTTGCGACTGTTTTTGGGCTTGCAGGCGCCTGCAGAAGAGAGGAATAAGCAAAACTAAAAACAGTTAACATTGAAGACAAGAAAAATTTAATTGTGGTCAAAATTCAAGATTCAAAAAATTACACTTCACACTCTTTAGTTATATCCGACGAAATTAACAATGGAAAGTATCTACTATTTTATAGAAAATATAAAACCTTACGACCACTATCAACAACGCATCAACGTTTTTTTATAACTTTTAAAACAGGGAAGTTCACAACAAAGTGTGTCGGGATTAACAGTTTTGGGAAGATGCCCTCAGAAATTGCGGCATTTCTAAAATTGCGCAACCCTAAATTCTACACGGGGCATAGTTTTCGTCGCTCCTCTACAAAATTGCTGGCCGATTCCGGAAAAGGACTTACCGATGTAAAGCGTTTAGGAGGCTGAAAGTCATCAACGGTAGTGGAGGGATATATTAACGACTCAACTACACACAAAAAAAGAGTTATGCAACAATATCTTAAGTGGCAGTGCAAAAAATCATCCAGTTGAAATACCAAATTTGTCAATTTGTGAGAAAACCATTGAAGTTCCATTTCATTCATTAACGCCGGATAACGAACCATCTTCATCAGCTTTCCCAAGAAGTCATTTGCACTTAGCTTTAAATTTACAGCATGCCACAAACTGTACTTTCAATATTAATATTGTTAATAATAATAAGTAGTAGTATTTCTGATTTAAGTTAAAATAAAAAGTTTTTTAATTTATTTAAGGTTTTTTACTATTTCATTACCCGTGCTTAGAACCTACCTATATAAATAGGTAAAAAATTTGTAAAATTTTCAACACTCGTAGAAAAAATATTGTTAAAGCTTATCCGAACTCCGCTTTGCGTCGTTGGTCTAACTGCTTTTGCGTGCGGGAAAGTATGACTTTGCGTACTTGTTAGAAAAATAACTATTTCCTCTATGTTATATGTTTACAAACCTTTTGATACTATTTTTGCGCAATAAAGCAAATTAACCTTAAAACGGTAATTTTCAATACGTTCTGGTTAATGAAATAAGTTGCAAAATGAGATTTGTTATAGTGTAGGTGTGCATTTCATTCTATCACATTTTTGAAACTTTTAAAATTGTAGTTAAATTTTTAAGATGACATGATAGGTAAAAGGGAAGTATTGTAATCGTGAAAAAGTCACCCTCCGAGATCTTTACATTTCAGGGTTCCAAGACGCGGAAAAACCGCGATCGGTCTGACTCTTCGCAGCATAGCTAAAAAACCACTTACCCCATTGGCTTCAATGTTTGGTCAAAAATTAAGAGTCATATGGAGATTATCTGGTAACATTTTGGTAAAAATTCAATGTGGCGAAACAGAATAGCGGCCTAGTGAAATGTTAAAAACTTATTACTGAAGAAGCACTTATCCAATTTATCTCACCTTTTGCGCAAAAATCAAATATTATGTAGGAATTTCAAGGAGAATACAAGAAGGCGGAACAAAATAGCGGCCTAATAAAATATTTAAAAATTCAACCTGAAAAACTAATTAATGGATTGATTTCAAATTGTATGCTATAACTTAACTGTAGTATAGAGCTGAACTCGTAAAACTGTGATACTAATTCAAGATGGCGGAACAAAATGGCGGCCAAATAAAATCACCCTCCCCAGGTTTTATTATAGCAAGAGAAAAGGGCGACCCAATAAATTATTTTAAAACAGCCTGAAAAAAACTACTTATTAGGTTAATTTCAAATTGTGTGCAAGCATTAAGTGGATATAAAGGTAAACTGGCGTAAGTAAAGTAAAGGTACAGGGTTTTCCCATATATTTTTCCACCCACCTAGAGAGTTTATTTGAATAGATACGGAAATGTCGTAAATACAAAAGTTGTTGGATTTTTAATGAAGATTTAGAATATTATAGCATAAGTACGCAAATATTATTAGAAATGTCAAATTCTGACAGGTTGTCAGTTTTTTTAAATGAAACACCCTCTATATTAAATCATATCCTTGAAGATCTTTTTTTTTCTTATTTCAAATATATATACTTTTAATATATTTTGTCAATTAGTTTTGGATATATAGGCGTTTAAACATTAAAGAAATGGTAAGATAATTTGCGCTAAAACATAGTGAGCCATGGTCAAGACATTTGCAATGAACGACGTCTTTTTGACGTTTACTGGTCAGAATCTATTTACGAGCATTTTTAATATCTAATACGTTGGACGATGGGTTATTCGGAAGAAGAGAAACTCGACATGATAGAATTATTTTATTTACATGGTAAAAATGCATCGATGGCTCATAACGAATATTATAGACGGTTTCCAGATAGAACAACACCGACTTGTAGGACAATATTAAACATCGCTAAACAATTGAATGAAAGAAAAACACTTAAGCGAAAAGTTAGAATAGTGGAAAGAAACGCTGAAGAAGATTTAAATATTTTATTATATCTTGAAGGTAATTTTAAAACTTTTGTATTAAAATAATTTATTTATCTTATTTATTCTTGTTATTCTTTGATGCTGCCACTTTTTTTAACAAATCATGGCATAAAATGCACTCAGTTCTAAAACATTATAAATATACGCCATATAAGTTTTTACCTACTCAAGAATTAACCGATCAAAATAAAATAGACCGATTACACTTCTGCCAAGAAATAGAAAGACGTGTTATGATGAACCAACTAGATCTGTCAAACATAATTTTCACTGACGAGGCAACATTTACCACTGGAGGCATGTTTAACCAGAAAAATAAGCATTTTTGGTCAAAAGAAAACCCACGAGCTCTTCAGGCGGTCAAAATTCAGGAAAGAAGATGCCTGGCCTTCTTAACAATCATGTTATTGGACCTATATTTTTAAATGGAAATTTAATCGGACAAATGTATCAGGAGTAATTAGAAAACGAAATCGAGGGGCATTTGGAACAACTACCGATTAATTCATATCTTAATTTGATATGACAACAAGATAGTGCCCCTCCTTATAATGTCCAGCCGGTCACCAATTTCTTAAATGACAGGTATCCATTTTGGATTGGAAGACATGGACCATTAAGATGGCCAGCACAGTCCCGGTCTCTCTCCATTGGACATATTTTGGTGGGGTTATCTGAAAAACAAGATAAACTACAATAGGCCAAGAACCATCCAAGCTTTTGAGCAAAATCAAGTCCAAACAATCGACGATTAAAACACCCGATCACCTCATTTTATCTACGCATCCATACACAGAAAATTTAGAAGAAATATTCAGAAATGCGTTATAAACCAAGGAGGCTATATAGAAAACCAAAACTTAGTTCTTTAAGCTAATATTATTATTTACCTACTTTATATTATTGATTTTTATCATATTGTTTCTTTCCACTATTCTAACTTTTCGCTTAAGTGTTTTTCTTTCATTCAATTGTTTAACGATGTTTAGTATTATGCAACGAGTCGGTGTTGGTCTATTTGGAAACCGTCTATGATATTCGTTACGAGCTATCGATGCATTTTTACCATGTAAATAAAATAATTCTACCATGTCGAGTTTCTCTTCTTCCGAATAACCCATCGTCCAACGTATTAGATATTAAAAATGCTCGTAAATAGATACTTCTGACCGGTAAACGTCAAAAAGGCGTCATCCATTGCAATTGTCTTGACCATGGCTCACTATGTTTTAGCGCAAATTACTTTACCATATCTTTAATGTTTAAACGCTTTTATATCCAAAACTAATTGACAGAATATATTAAAAATTTGAAATTAGAGAAAAAAGATCATCAATAATATGATTTAATATACAGGGTTTCATTAAAAAAACTGAAAACCTGTCAAAATTTGACATTTCCACTAATATTTTCGCACTAAAGATATAATATTCTAAATCTTCATAAAAAACCCAACAACTTTTGTATTTACGACATTTCCGTATCTATTCAGATAAACTCTCTAGGTGGGTGGAAAAATATACGGGAAAACCCTGTACGTAAAGGTAAAGTTGTGGTATGAATTCAAGATGGCAAAACAGAATGGCGTCCAAATATTTTTTTTTAAATCACCAACTGTTGTAACGATTGTAAGAACAAATCTTATTCAAATGACTTTAAATTTTGCCGAAAAATTAAATGTGAGATAGAATTCAACATGACGTAATAAAATGGAGGTGTGTGACAATGTAAAAACTACTCATTGAATTTATTTTAAAATATGTACAAAAACCAAATGTAGCATAGGTAGAAACTGGTAAAATATTGATAACAATCCAATATGATGGAACAAAATGTCGACCAACACAAATGAATAAAAGACAGTATATATTACCATAGAAGAAATAAACTAGTATTGCTATTCTCCCAAATATTTTCCGCCTGCCGACAAAATTCGGCAGATTGTTGGCAGCATATAAAGCGGATTAGCGAAAATGAGTACGTTACTGTGTGCTGCTATTGGGTGTCTCAACACGTCGAAAAATTGTTTATATTTTTCTTATAAATTATAGTTTTCAAATTGAATATACAATATATTTGTTTAATATTTTAAACAAATTCCTGTGTCGATGTCACATAAACATAACGTAAATAAAACAGTGAAGCTGAGTATTCTTGACCATATGGTTAGCCTCAATTCTAATTTTCTAACTAAAATGTCGATTATGTGATAAAAATGGTATTTATACATCAAAAACTCCCCTAACTGATGTATTACTAAAAACACATAAAATGGATATTAAAATTAAAATTGATGATTGATGAATTGATTGACTTAAGTGACGGTTTTAAATTTCCCGAAGTCGATGACGCTAAGGTATTTAAGTTTTTCTCTGAAATCAGGACGAATGCTGTTGGAATTGATGGTTTAAACATTAGAATGTTGTTTCTTGTCCCACACCTCACCTTTATATTTAATAAATGCATAACTTCTGGTAAGTTTCCCAGTCTTTAGAAAAAAGCCAATGTAATTCCGCTACCGAAGAGAAATAACCGGACTTCGGTAGGTGGTTGAATTGTAAATGAACAAGTAAGTGACTATTTTAATCAAAAAAGAATTTTACCAAACACTCAATCAGGGTTCCGTAAGGGATATAGTACCACAACGGCTTTATTGAAGGTATCAGATGACTAACTGAGAGCACAGGATGAGGGCAAGAATTCCTGCTTGATATTGTTAGATTTCAGCAGAGCGTTTGACACCATTAGTCACAGTACACTGTTAACAAAATTAAAGTTTTTCGGTTTTGATGCAGAGCTACCTGGATGACAGGCATCAAAGAGTGGTTCTTAGGGATGAATTTTCAAATTTATTAAAACTAGTAAAGGTGTTCCCCAGGGCAGTATTTTGGGACCTTTGTTTTGCATATATACGGCTGACTTTTGTCAGTATATGAAATTTTGCTTTTCTCATCAATACGCTGACGATATGCAGCTCTATGCGCATTTTCGGAATTGTAACCTGCGCGATACCTCACTACTTATTAACAGGGATCTCCAAACAATTTTTGACCTATCTGCAGCACATAGTCTAAAACTAATTGAAAATAAAACTAATATGGTTCTTTTTGGTAAAGATCATAAAGTAATTGAACACGATATCGAGTTTAATGTGCATATTAATAATTTGAATATAAGAGCAACTGATTGTTGTAAAAACCTTGGTGTTCACATGGACGGAATCCTTAAATTTGATACTCATGTCGCTGAGTCGTTGCAGAGGGCTTTTATTAAATTAAAAACATTTTATATTTACAAGGATATACTTAGTTCTGAAATCAGGCTTAAGCTCTGTGATAGTCTTAATCTTTCATGTATTGATTAAGCAGACATTGTATTTTGGCCGTTTTTAACTCTTAATAATAAAAAGAGTTTACAGAAATCGCAAAATTCGTGTATACGTTTTTCATGTGGAGAAAATGTGATCACGTTACTGAAGCGTTCCTTAAATCTAAATGGCTTTACTTAAGAGAAAGATTTGAAATCCATCTTGCTTCATTAATTTATAAAATCAGAGAAACTGAAATTCCTTGATATCTTTTTGAGAAGCTGCCCAAGGCCACAAGTGTTCACACTAGAATGACAAGGTATCGTGATCTATACCAGGTTCCGAGATATACTACAGCCTCTTTCCAGATATCGTTTTCTTACAATTCAATTAAACTATATAATTCTCTACCGGATCACATCAAGTCCTGTTCATCCTTGAATTTATTTAAGGAAAAGTTTAAATTACACTTGCTTTCTAAGCGAGTTTTAAGATAGCTGCCAGTCTTTAGTATCTAAAGAAATTAAAGTTAGTTAGTTATAATAGGTATATATATTTTTTTACTTGTTTTTAGTTTTAAGAAAGGTGGTTAGATGGGTAGCTATGCTAGATCCCGCCACCTTAGTTTATTAATTTGAAGAAAATGTAAACTTTGGTTTTTTATGAGAAATAAAAGACATTTTGAATTGAATTGAATTGAATACAGGTAGCAGAAATAAACAATAACCTATTAATACATGATTTTTTAAGATATTCTAAAGTTGTATTCCTTCCGTTTTTGTTTATTATTATAAACCCGTACCAATTTCTGAATTGAAATGTAAAATAAATTGTACAATCTATTTTTTATTTAAATGGAAAATTTAAATTTTCAAATTTTAAATCTGCTTTTGGGTGCCAAAATTCGTACTTTTTCAGATTTATGTGCTTATTTAAATCACAATTAACGAATTTGTGTCTCTAAAATATCTGAAAATATAATTCTATGTTAGCCGAAAGCATTTAAAAACGCCAAATTTTTTACATAAAAAGACACTAACTTTAGAATTAGAAGTGTGTATACCCAAAAATCCGTAATAAGAAAATACTAAGTTTTTTGTCACTTGATGCTCTTCTAAATTCTTCATCTAAATTGATTGTGCCCAGAATCAATCCGGTTGACTCGTGAGCCAATAGACATACCGAGATATTCTTTGATAAAAATTGGTTTTTACACGTTGCAGCGTTGTGAGAAACTTCAGCCATTTAAGACGATTTAGGAAAAAAAAAAGTATTTTTGCAGTATTTGTTCTCATCTTGCAGATGCAGAAGTACTATTGATTACATGAAAGATTTTACAATATTCCGATTCCACGTAATTTTTCATCCGATGTTTAAATCACATTTTTTATTTTATTGTTTGCCCATATTCACATGATCACTCGATGCGACAAAAATGTGGCAGAAATAGATCAAAGGATTTGTCGAGGAGTGGTCCTAATAGTTTATTTCTACTATGATATTACTATGCACTAAATTGAATTTGGTACACTTCACTATTCCTAATAAAAGGAAAGATTATAACGGATGAAATTCCGGTTAAAGAAAATTCACCATTTGTTTGGCATGTGATAAACACACTAGAATTTGGAAATGTTTAGGAAATTAACTTGGATAAATATAGATTTTTTTTTAAAACTTAACTGTCTAGTTTTTATACGTAAAATTACTCTAAATATGTGTGCTCCATATTTCATTAATATATTATTATAATTTAATGAAATTCATAATCATAATACAACGAGAAACCAAAACTTTATTTTATGTCAAAAACATTTTAAATCTTCACAAAATTCAATTTTTCTTAGGGGGTTTATTAGAGTATAATAATTTAAACAATTCTTCAAAAAACATTAATTTACATAAATTTAAAGGACTCGAATTGAAAATTATTTTATTAGCAAAACAAACTACATGCTAAAAGTAATGACAAAGGATATTTCGTTTATCTCGCCAATAAAGACTACATCGCGATTATAGCAACTGTTATAATCATTTTAAATGTGTTCAGATTATTTGTTGCGTTTAGATTGACAAACAAAAATCTTTTTTGGCTTTTTCGAAACTGAATAAAAATATTTAACTTTAAATTAATTGAAGCAAATATTTAATATAATTACATACCTCAACATGTAGACTAGTCTGTCTACGGAATGTTTCGATACATAATATAACATCTTGCACTCAGATTATCCACGCACAAGTGTGGTGCAGTCCTTAAACTAAAAACTATCAATTCCAATACAGTATTAAACAATAAATAGTAATATTGGAGAAAGACCAGAGGACAGAAACTGCAGCGAAACGAGGCAAACTAACGGCAAGTAAAGTCCGAGACAGAACAATAGTAATCTCTGCTTACGTTGAAGCTGTAAAAAGCAGAAATCAGCACATCTGAGAATGTAGATAGAAACCTCGATAGAAACCATGACAGAGGATCACAAAAATGTTGTTGGATTCGTAATAATAGAGTTTTTGTGTATTTCGAATTTTTTTAGGTGGATATGTTTTAACTTCGTTCTTTAAAGTGTTCCATAGACTGACACCTATATAAGACAATGACTTTTGGAAGTTGGTGGTTCTATGCGGAGGTATTTTAAATATCTGGCTACGGGTGTTATGTTGATATAGTAAAGGAACGACCTATTTTTTTTTAAATAAGCTAGTTGACCTGTTTTCATAATTCTATAGATGAACGAGAACATATGGTGTTTTCTACGATTTTTCATATTGAGAATATTATGGTTATTTAGGTGTGGGGTTATGTGCTCTCTATATTGAATACCATAAGGCAAATCTCATACAACAGTACATCTCATACAATCCTCATAAACAGTATCGCAGTAGTCAAAAAGGGATCATATTAAGCTGTCATAAAGAAAATATTATCTTTTTGGGGCATAGCTACTTTGTATAATTGCTTTAAACGTATATAAGATGCTTCAATTTTATTTTGAATATAGGACAAGAATGTCAACGAGCTGTCCTAGATAACGCCTAAATTTTGGCTTCTTTCACGATAGGGATTAAATTACCTTCTACTTCAGCTTGAAAGGTTTTAGTTTCTCTACCCGAGTTAAAAACTATAATTTGTGACTTAGATGCATTAAGTTTTGGGTTATGTTCGTGTGCAAATTTGTAAATGTTCCTTAGGTCAGATTTCAAACGTTCTTCAGATAAAGATAGAGTATTTCTTGTAAAGGCCAGGAACAACTGAGAATCATCTGCGTCTGTAGTGTATAGAAAGTTGTGCAGTTATTCATGTCCGCCACATAGATGGAAAATAGAAGAGGAGAAAGTATTGAGCCTTGTGGTACACCCTGTCTGATGAAGATGAATCGTGATTTTTCGGCTGAAGAATTATTACTAATTGAGATACAAGAAAATCTGTCATTTAGATAAACGCACTGCAGAGTCTGAAAATCCGAAATATTTTAGCTTTCAAAGCAGCATGTCATGATCCACAGTGCGGAATGCTTTGCTGAAGTCCAGCAATGCCAGGCAGGTGGACTCTTTTTTGTCTTCATGATTATGAATATTGTTAGTAATCTTTACCAAGCAAGTAGTGGCACTAAAGTATTTCCTAAAACCTGACTGACATTGCGGAATAACGTTGAACCTATTGACGAAATTGGTAACTTGATTGAAAATATTTTTTTTTAAATTTTTGAGACTGTCGGTATTATACTTATAGGCCTAAGATTTTTAAATTCCCTTGGGTTAGATATCTTTAATAGAGGCTTCACGATTGCCAGTTTCCAGATCGTAGGATACACGTTATTTTAAATACAGGTATTTATAACATGTATTAAAGGTTCCATGCCAAAAGGTCGGCAAATCTGCAAATCTCTTAATGAAATTTCGTCTTCCCCCACAGCATCAGATTTAATTTTAGTAATAATTTTATGTATTTGTTCAACATCAATAAGATTTAAACGTAGTTCGGTTTGATATTGAAATTCAAAAATGTATGTGAGTTATAATATTGAATTTTCTCAGTAGGGACGGTACTGTTGGCAATATTTGAATGAAAAAAATTATTAATTTTTTAGGCGTTTTTTAGATGATCGGGTACATGTTTAATTTTGTCCCGTTGGGTTAAGTTTAGTTTTTTAGCGTTATTCCAAAAATCACGTCCTGTAGCTTGAGATATTTGATTAAAATTTTAAAAAGTTACTTTTCCCTAGTTATTGCATGCTTGATATAATTTCTAAGATCTCTGTAGTACTGAATTGACGCAGGTGTTTTAAGATTAACATACTTTCGATGTGCCTTGTCTCTTTCTTTCATAAGCAGTTTTATGTTATTTGTGAACCAAGGTGTAAAAGGTTTGTTGTTAAATTTCCTTAGGCAGAGAGGGACATGTTTATTTATTAGGAATATAATATAACTGTTAATAATTTCCTCTTTGTCGTCTACGCTTTCAAGGTGATATATTCAAAAATTCAATTTTACCAAAAATAAGATATTGTATATAAAATTAAATTATTGTCATATTGAATAATATTGTAAATAGCTCCTAAACTAAATAAATTAAAATAAAAAACAGATTCTTTAGGAAGTTTTAAGTTGCGAATTATAATCAATATACCATAGTTACTAAAAAATATTCTTTTGTCAAGATTAATACGGTTTCCTTAATGCACTGCATTACCAATCATACGAGAAAATGTGTTTTAGGCAAAATCAGATTTTTTTTAATCGCTGGTTTCTTAGTATCTTTTAGGCAATTGTGTGAATGTGGATTTTTAGTAAAAAGTCTTCTTACTGGCCGCAATCCGTCCTATGTCTACGAACAAAGTCGTTATTTTATTATCTCAAAAGCATTTTGACCATCCAGATACCAGGCGGCGCATGGCGAGTCCTTAGAAGATGCCTGCCAGAAGTAACGAACCTACATCTTCTGATCAACAGGTAGCCGCTCTTATTTTCAATAAATTTACTTAATATTAGTTATTGTTTCCCTCGTGAGTGTGAAAATATTATCTTTCTATTTTATTGCATAAGGTCACGTTTCACTCCTCAGATCCCTAAAAACACATTTTCGCATTTCCATCAGTCTGTCTATCACTCACACGACTAAATTTTACTTAAGAATCAAGGACACTTTGAGGAGAAACTGGTAATATTTTGGTAAAAAAAACAATATGGCGGAGTAAAATTGTGTAAAAAAAAACAGATTTAAAAAACTTATAAAGTTGCCTTTAAATTTACGGGAAGATAAACTGAGTACTTATCGAGATAGGCGGAACAATTAGCGCCCAACTGAATTATCTCAAAAATCAGTTTTAAAAACTACTTATTCAATGGACTTAGATTTAGGGAGGACCTGGTAAGATTTCAGTACAAATTTAATAAAAGGGCGGATGGCTCTAACGGGAATTCGAGAAATTTCCCGAAGGACCGGTCGTCTGTGGGCCAATTGGCTGGTCCACGGAAAAAATGTCTGTTTAGTTTATTCTTTATACTACTACTCGAATTTCAAATATGGATTTACGGCAGGATATGTCGTTATTAAATCCGTCATCTTTTGAACTAATTAGAAATATAAAAGATGGAAGAGAAGAGATGGCATTTTCATCGAAAAAAATTATTAAATATAATAGAGTCCAGTGTCCGGAGAGTCAAACTTCAGGAAAATTGCAAAACCAAGGTTTACAGTGCCAGTACCTAGTTAAAAAAATAAAATAAAATATTCATTTTTTGAAAATATTGTGCCTAATTAATGTTTAATTACAGGGCAATTGTAAACATGTAGACAACAGTATTACATTGAAATTCTCTCTTTGTTTAAGTGGTAAATAATTATTATCTTTGATTATCTTGTTTTAGTAGTTTCTTCGATTTTTCAAAAATTTAATCAACCGCAAATAAAAACCTCAAAAATGATGATATCTCTTCGCATTAAGTTTCATTGAAATACTTGAAATACCTACTTTTTATGAGTTTTTATATTTACATTGCTAAGTTAAAAAAATTAAATAAAAAAAAATATGAATTTTTCGATATTCTACATAGAGCAATTAATTATAGAGCAACTGTAAACATATAGAACAACACTACTACATTGAAACTCTCTCTTTGTTTATGAGGTAAATAATCGTCATCTTTGACCATCTTGCTCTTAGTAGTTTCCTAAATTTTTCCAAAATTTCATCAACCGCAAATGAAAACCTCAAAAATGATGATATCGTTTCCCATTTAGTTTCATTAACAAACTTGAAATATATACTTTTTGTTCCACTTTTTTGAAAATTTTAAATATCCCCCGGCTGTCAAAATCAGATTTTTTTTAATCGCTTTCTATATGTGAGTTTATTTTTTCCGTGTTTTACATAACAAACCAAAGAGGAATTCACGATCTTTCCATTTAATATAATAATAATTTAATTAAAACAGTGATAAATCATTCTTAAATCGTAGAGATTTTATCGAAAGTTTTATCACTGCATTTCATTTACTTGCTAAAGCAATTTGCAACTAGATTATAATTCCATAAAGTAAGTTGGATTTGAGATACCTGGTGAAATCCCAAGGGAGCTTTATTAATGAATATCATAAAATATTTATATATGTCATTTTTAATTACGGAATCCCTTGTTCTGGTATAAATCACATACCATACCAAGTGTTGGAATATGTAGTAGCAGCGACATCTATTGACAATCACTATATTTTAAAATCACATACAAAGCATAGTTTAAAACACGTTTGGAATAGCGTATTCCGTACCTCTCAGTCGTACAGAATACGCCATATTCTAAACTTGTTATAGAATATACTTCTAATTATTTTAATTACGTATTAGAAAATAAATAAAAATAAACGTAAAATAATCAACATCATTTTGGAAGTAAACTTGCGGGGAAATACTATACAAAAAGGGTACTCTTTTGGCAAATTTATTTGATAGGCCTAGAAAATATGCACGTCCTAAAAATAATGAGTTTTAATAAATATTTTTAATCAAAATTAAAATTAAAAAATTTGCTAAAAATAGGTTATTAGTATGATATATGTGAAAGGAAAATAAAGTGAGTGAAAAAGTTTAATATAATATTTAATTTTTAAATGCACTACTTTTATAAAATATTACTTCAAACTGAAAACAAAATGGAAATGTTTTTAAAAAATCTTGCCATTCGCAAGGCAAAGTTAAAACAATTAAGTTTTAATGTAGCTTAAAGCAAGCTTAAACCCATTTAGTTCTATGATTGCTTTAAGAAAGTTTAGAAAAAACTTAAAAGTTTATTAATTAAAAGAGGGCGCAAAGATCTACTATAATACCTATCTGTCAGCGTCGACGCCCTTTGTCTATGGGTTAAATTTGTTTAGGGAAATAAGTCATAAAAAATATAAAAACAATAATAAATGTATGGTAATATTGGTATTCTAAATGTATACTCATATAGGCACTCTGATATTGCTGTTTAAAGTTGCCCAATCAAGAGCAAAAATTTTGCTTAGCTATAGTACCCGGAGCCTAAGAATAGGGTGACGTATTATGACCGAACTATAAGACCCAGGATGCTACCCTATTAAGTATTTAGTGAGGTAGATCAATATAAAATTTAAAAATCTATTAACCTATATTTCGTTTTCCTATCTTAACTCAGGTAGCTTTCCAACAAACAGGGCTTTTATACACTTTAGATATGAATTTCAAAGAACGGCACGTAACGGTATCAAGGCCACCTCGAGTTTTTGATATTAAGTATCGCATATGTTGATAAGCTCTAATTACCACAAATCTACAAAAGATAGTTATAGACAGTGGTGTAACTATTGATGGTCTGGAGATCCCAAGGCGCACCTGCCAGAGAGGGCATTGGGCAATTGTTTTCTGGCACTGGCAATGGGGTTGCATATATTTATAAAATGATTATGCAAAACTAAGTAACATGAATGAACATGAAACTATGAATGACCTTTTTTTAGTCCTCAATTATCTTCTGTACGTGCATATAGGGGGTCTTTTGTCGAATCCTGCGCGGGGTCGAAAATTTGTAGTTACACTACTGATTATAAGTAAACTATTTACAATTTAATAGATTCAATTTTACCTTATGCAAAGTTATTACATATAGCGTGTGCTTATTAATAACAATGGTAAATAATTTATAGAAAGTACCACTACAAATACTAAGAAAAATGCAAATTATCTCAAAACTATTGCATTCAAATATCGAAATCTCTAATGTTAGCTAATAGTTAAGCTTCTTAGGAGTTTAAATATATATCCTATATATCGGGAGCCTCATTTCGATTTATTAATATTATGAATTTGAGAAATTGTTTACCATTAATTTTTGTGCACACCATATAATATTGAATTACAGGAGACCTTAATACTTACTTATCAAAGCCTCTTAAACTAGCAGTTTCAGTTAGTTGTGTTGGTTTTTTAGTGCTGGTCGCCCTCTGAAAGAAAAGACGGTATGCTAAAAACAATTAACATATTTCCAAAAAGCCTAGAAGTTTGGTGTGGGTAACCCTTAAAAATGTAGGCCTCACTTTTAATGGAGAATTCAAATATGCAATAAAATGTAGGGTATTCTGCCACGTATTTTTAGACGCATCCTGTATATCTCCAAAAAATTTTAGATTGTAGCTCTATCTGTCTCAGTTATATTTAAAACAAAAGAGCCGTTGAGCAGCTAAAGACTGACGGATATGGGGCATGGAGTGTCCCACCCTGTATATTTGATGTCTTCTAGGTGCTAAACTAGACATACAAATAAATAAAAATTTATTATTTATTAATTTATTAAAATTATTAATTTTCGGGGTCAATTTCTTCACATTCTGTGCGCTGTCCTTTGGACCTGGGACACGCTTACACTTTTCGTAATTTTAACTTGACAGGTGATGTCAGTTAGAGTAAATTAACTAAGCAACTATCATATTTGCGAAAAAAAAAATCGTTAGGGCCATTTTGAACAAGCTATTTTAACCTTCAATTTTTATATTTACAAAATTGCTCTATCTACAATATTTTGGAAATATTGATAAAAAAAGATCTATCTCTTTACTTTCCGTTTTACTTATTTCTTAAAAAAATCACTTCCCAGGTTTTTACACATCTTCACGTTTTAAGGTCTACAGAATCCAAAAACACGTTTTGTCAATTTTGGCAGTTTGTTTGTTCGCAACATAGCTAAAAAAAATAAAATTTTAGCCAAAAATTAAGGGTAAATGGGGATAAAATAGTAATATTTCATGAAAAATCCAATATGGCGGAAAAAATGGGGTCCTAGTGGAATGTCAAAAAAAATATTAATAATAAACTACCTATCTAATTTACGTCAAATCCTGCACAAAAATCGAGCTTCGCGTATGAATGAACTGATAAAATTTTGGTACGAATCTAAGATGGCGAAACCAATATGGCGGCTTAATACAGTAATGTAAAAGCAGTTCAAGTATAATTTAGAGATGAACTGGTAAAATTGTGATATTAATTCAACATAGCGGAATAAAAAAACGGCCAAATTAAATATTTATAATCGTGAATAAATCACCCTACCAGTGTTTTATAGATCTTTACGTTTAAGGATTCCTAGATACCAAAAAAATATGTTTTCTCAGTTCCGCCAATCTGTCTGTCTATAGGTCAGTTCGCTACATATCTAAAAAACTACTTTCCGGCTGACATGAAATTTTGGTAGAAATTTAGGAGTCATATATTATTAATAAAAAACTATTTATCCAATTTACTTCAACTTTTGGAAAAACATTAGGCATTCCATAATAATTCCATTGTAATATTTTGGTACGAATCCAAGATGGCAAAACAAAATGGACGAATAACAAAATATTTAAAAAATCAGCCTAAAAAAATTACTTGCGTAATTTTAAATTATACCCAAAAATCAAGAATGGCATAGGTAGAAACTGGTAGAATATTGATACAAATACATTATGGTGTAACATGAATTTCTTTTTTAGAAATATTTATAATCAACAGCAAAAATATTTCACAGTTTAAAAACAAACTGATAAAATAGTTCTATTCATAAAAATTTTTATAAAAAAATGAAACCGACTTCAAAAAAATACACTAAAAAGTGAAAAATAATATTTTATTCCACCTTAAAAATTTTACTCCGTAAAGTCGGATCTAAACTTATTCATAATTATTTAATCACAAAAATATAATCATGTATTCAGTATATATCAGTATGAGAATTCAGAAATTTAATCCTATTGCGTAGGATCTATCAATGTAAACTTTCATTAACTCTAAAATTCGTACAATTTATAAAAAAAACACCTGCTTTCAAATTATCTGCTTACTAGACTATTTAGCTACAGTTGGGAGGCTAAAAGAAGAACTCATCGGTTTTGCTAATAATTGGAACTGTCTCAGAAAAAATAAGCCGAATCGTACAAAAGAAATTATAACTTGGTTTTTTTGACGCCATTTCTGACAAAGCAGAAAGTGAAAAGCTGATGACAAAGGTGAAATTGATGTAAATATTTGCCATAGACTGCTAAATTGCAGTGTTGTCATGTTGCAATACTAAAATAAAATATGTTTCAAGGCGCCTATTCTGCACTTGACACAGGTTACTAGTATTTCTTTACATTGAACATTTCACAGGTTTCGTTCAAGGGGTCATTTTCCGTACTATTTTTCTATCATTCTCTGTTAAAAACAGACTGCGAAATCGCCTATTAGAATAATTTATGCTTATCATTATCGAAAAAGATCATCTTTTAGAAGTGAAGTCATAAATAGCCTTACCGAAACCGGCATTCTTTTAGAAAATGCAATAACTTATCATAATGGTTTTTGTAACATTAAATGTATCTGTATGTATTTATGGAATACTTTTACTTTAATAGTTTTATTATTTACCTATTAGCAAGAGCAAGATATAATACATTTCTCGATTAACAAAAACAACGAATTTTAAGGTAAAAATTATTCACGACAATTAAGGAAATCTTGTAATGAGGAAAATTTTCAAAATATGCGTATATTTACAATGTTTTTTTTATAATAAAAAAAATTAACCTCGCTGGAAAGCCTTTAGTAAAATCGCAATTTGTTTTACATGTAATTATAATTAAATTTATAGTTTCAGTTTTGAGCAACTAGTCTGTTACTATGATAAAAATTAAGTAGTAATTTTCACCCTATCAACAATATTACTGAATATTCTATTAAAATAGCAACCTTTAAATCCTTTGTTACCATATGACACGACATCGAGAAAGGTAATAATACTTTTTGTTTCAGAGGTTTAAATCGAGCATTAATGTTAATGGAGTGAAACTTTGTACATGCTTTCTAAAGGGTCTAATTACGCCTATTAAGCTGATTGAGACAATAATCCTTAAAAGGATCTACAGAATTGCAAGTAATTTTCTAACATTGGATTGATAATTTCACAGAATTATTTAATAGCCCCTTTCGTACGAATAAGGACATTTACTTAGGTACATTTTGTATGAGTTGGTACGCAGGCCTTCAGAGTGGACTGTGTGTAAACATATAACGGACAGATTCGATCGGACCTTACATGTAGTTGAAAACAAAGGGTTGTATACACGTGCAGATGTAAAGAATCAAATATATAACTATATAACTATATATCCATATAACTTGTATAAAACAAAAGACTAAAGGGTCCTTTAAGCCTAATTGAGACAATAATCCTTAAAAGGGTCAAAGAAATTACAAATAATTTTCTAACATTGGACTGATGATTTCTCAAAATTATCCAATGAATTCTTTCTGGCTTATTTAAACTTTTTCGTGCGATTTCTGGCATTTTCTAAGGTACATTTTGCGTGTTCAAGTGGATACAGAACCTTTATAGTGGAGAGAGCGTAAAGTATAACGAACAGCTTTACATGTAGTAGTTTAAAAGTTTAAGGGTTGTGTTACCGTGCAGATATGCAGATGTAATGAATCAAACCAGGTTGTTTGTATAACGCATATAATTTCACCTAACAGAAAAAGATAACAGAAAAGTCATTCTTAAATCTGCTTATAAATAACTAAATCGAAAAATCAATTTAAAGGAGGAAAAGGCTAAAAAAGCGGGCGATCGTATATATCATCTAATTTAGCTTTTCTTCTTGCCGGCTTTTTTAGTGTTTTTGCCTTATACTTGTTTGTAGGAAGCACTAAGGATCACAAGTTATTCAAAAGCACTTTGCTATGATCTATTGATGTTAGCTGATATTATATACGATATACAGATAATAGTGGTATTCTTAAAACATTAAGAAAATATTATCCAAACACGAAACCAAATTGTATGTATAATTATAACTATATTTTTGAGGTCGGGCTTGGAATTGACTGGAACTATATATCTAATAACTAAATATTTTAGAAGGTGGGGCACATCATACGGCCTCTAACTTCTAAACGGCGAATTATGTCTTACAATTATTTGGAGGTATACCCCAAAAATAAAGGCATATCAGACTTACATTTTTTAAAGTGGAACTCCCGAAATTTTATTTTCTATTTAAATTATTTATAAAAATGTAAGCCAACTTTATTAAGGTTACCCTTTAGATGGGTTCTAGGGTTATCGATTTTTTTTAATTTTAAAAAGTATAATCAACCTTATCAGCGGAAAAATAAATCATAGGTAAAGTTATAACTGCTTAAGCCCTCAATAGTTCTATATCCTGTTATTCAAAATTATACACGGTGTACAAAAATCAGGCGTAATTTTTTTGCAACTTTAATCGTTATTAACTTGATTATCTTAAATGAGATACCCTGTATAATGTTAAGCCATCAGGAGAAAGTAAATTTTATTTGCTTTCAAATTCAAGGTTTAATATAGCTTCTGTACTGAGATACAGAGCGGTAAGTTTGATTTTTTTTAAATTTTTTTATAGTTCAATAACCATTGCAACAATTTGTTCTATTACTGCCTTTATTTCGGCGTTTTATGTACTGTTGAGTGAAATTAAATTAATATGCAAGCAGTGTATTCAAAACGGTTCAATTTGTTCTTTAAATATTATTTATTATTTAGTTATACATTGTCTCATCTTTCAGGTTTGAGTGAAGGTATAGCGAGAAAAATAGACGAATGCGTTTAAACTCTTTTATTATATAAGCTACGTTTCGATGCCTACTTCTTCAGGCTAAAAACCAATCATGTATAAGGACAGCAAACTACAGTTTAATTTATAATTTTAATTTATAACAGATGTACACATTTTTTGGTATGAGATCACTTACCTTAATAATTTGTTTATTAGAGATCTAGAAAACACAATGCAGAAGATGACGGAATATCTATACACATTTTCCGATGTCTTAGGATGCCAGCAAGTGCTTAAAATATGGATTACAAATTTTGATCTGCAAAGAGAGACTTTTGGTCCATATTACCATTTGGTATAATAATATAGTACTGGTGTCATCTAGCTGCGATCTACTTACTGTTTCCTGTTCCATTCAAGAGAAAGTTTTCCATGCTACCTCGTACTATTTGGCACTATAATTCCCCTGATTGTGATGGGTTGTGGGATTTCTACTCCGATTTCTCTTGGGATGATATTTGTTTCTCTTCCAGCGATCCTTCCGAAATTTGTTCTACAATCTCGGATGTAATCCAATTAGGTATTCAATCCTATATACTACATTCTATTAAAACTCGTAAACCTCTTAACAAGAAACCTTTGTTTTCAAAATCCTGCTAAAATTCCAAACTAGAGAAAATCCGTACTCATAACAATTTCCTTAAGAACCCTAATTCGAAAAATCAACAAGCTGAAAACGAGGCAAGAAATCACTATAATCTTAAAATTTTCGACGCCAAAATGCCTATAGCACACCAAAATGGTAGAGAGTCCTTTTTGTTGCTTGCCAAAAACGTTAATCAAAACTATTGCAAAATCTCCTTACCACCCTTAGCTTGTGGTGATGAAACCGTCTCCACATCTAAAGCAAAAGCTGATCTTGTTGCAAAACAGTTCGTTGTAAATTTAGATGTCAGATATCTATCGCTTCACTACCATTCTTCGAATGCTACCAGCGTTGCCATAAAATATGAACGAAATTACCTTTAGAGATAAGAAGGTATGACATACTCTCAAAATACTGGAAATATGCTTTGTACAGCCCGTTCCCAAGCAAAGCTCACACCACCAAAGCTCCACAGCAGTTCTTCTTTACTTTGTAATCCGCAACTGGAACAAATCCTTTGAATTCCACGGAGGAGCCCAAATTATGGCCCTCGAGCATGCAAATCTGGCATGACGCACTTCTTAACAAAATTCCTACTTATGACATTTCTCTAAAATTTTGTACTGGGATTGACAGATGGATTCCTGTAGTAGTAGGTTGGCATTCATATATCTCTTACAAAATTAACGCAGGCGTTCTACAAGTGTCAGTATTGACACATATCCTATTTCTCCTACACATTAATGCTGCTTTTTTTATCATCAATCCTCTTCACAGATATGCTGACGATAATGCACTCCACTTCACAATTTCCCAAACCTGTTTTCTTATCCCTAACCGAGGACCTCAATAAAATCGTAGAAAAAGGAGCAAATAACCTTATTCAATTTAACACCACTTTCGCACCTGATTGATGATCCAAATATCATAAAAAAGTTTGCATCACTAGAGCATCAGCTATTTGTGGGCGATTTGTCTCTATTTTGCAGATACTACCGCCTAGTCTGTTCTAAATCCATTAAGTCTGTCTTAGTCATTCACAGACATGAGCATTGACTCCAAATGCAAAGACCAAGAACCTCCCACTTTGTTCGATCCTTTACAGCCAGAGTGTAGCGATTATGGAATTCGTTACCAGAAAAGACCTTTCACTCTTCTCCTTATCTGCAAGTTTTCAAATCCCACATCAATAAACTTCCCTGTCTTCGCAAGTAGTTAAAGCAACCGCGGTACCGAGCAACGAAGCAACCTTCGCCCTTTGTTGTCTACCCATAGATAAAAAAATGAAGTCAAAAGTCTCCCACAATAACGAATTTTTTCCAAGATTTTTTTTTGGGAACAAATTAAATGCTCGATATTTTTTTCCCAACGCACATTACATTATCCAGTTAATTTATCCAAATGCATGACAAGAAACTAAGTATTCGATAAAAATAATAAACGCTTGATAAATGTAATAAATGCTCGATATAAAATTCATATGCTTGTTAAAATAATAACTGTTCGATAAAAATAATAGACGCTCGATAAATTTAACGAATGCTCGATATAAAATTCACATGCTTGTTAAAATAATAACTGTTCGATAAAAATAATAGACACTTGATAAATAAAATGATTGCTCCATACCAAATTAATATGCTTCCTAAATTAATATATATTCAATAGAAATAATATAAGCTCGGATACTTGTAAGGAATGCTCAGTACCAAATCCAAATGTTACTTAAATTAATAAAAATTCGTTAAAAAAATAATACAGGCTCGATTAATTTAACGAATGCTCAGTACTAAATTCTAATGCTTCCTAAATTAATAAATATTTGGTAAAATATAATAAATGCTCTATAAATATGAATAATGAATGTTCACTAGAAAATTGATGGTGAAAAAATACTTACCCTTTAATAAAAATGATGATTTTATCCATAAAAAGTTCAAAGCCAACAAAGAGTAGGTACCGATATTTTCATTCAAAATAAAAAAAAAGTAGTGAGCACAAAAGAAACATTAATTTAATAAAATATGTCGTACAAAAAAATGAAATGAGAACTCAAAAACAAAAAGACATTTTCTGGTAACTATCTATTTTGAAAACAACATGTTCGCAACAAAGAACTTAAAGTTGTTAATTTAGTAGTTATCTACTAACAAAACAAAACTTAAATCTGATTCGCAAGAACAAACACTTTAGCCACAAAGTACTTTGAGGATGATGAGATTATCTGAAATAAAAAAATGGCATATGTACATCTATCAGGGAAATATTATTCACCTATGACTTACCTACTGAACTAAAAGAGCTCGTTTAGACTTGGCTGGTCGCCCACGACGTCTCTTCACTCCAATTGGAACTGATTTTGCTTCAGGAGGTGGTGTGGTAAGTTTTAGCCGTATGGCGAGTCCCACAATGTGTTTACATATCAGCATTTTAAAATAAGTCGGACAATCACATTCACCATTAATCCAATCATCTTTGTCTTCAGGAATTGTTATTGTCCATACACTAAACATTACATTCTTATATTCGTCAAAACTATGGAAGTCTAGATCAGTACACTTTTTAAGGTCGTCCTGGTTGACCTCGGTTGCATCTTTTGAAGGAATAATGTAAACATGGCCCGATGGTGTCGCTTTAGAAATTATCTTTTTTTGTGCTTTAACCCACTGATAAGATTTTGTCCACAAATCTAGGTGAATTGGCGGCTTTAGGTGCACTTCTTTTAATTTCGATGAATAATTTTGAGACCACGAAGTTACGTATTCCTTTAATATAACAGAGAATCGAGATAGAGGAAGCCGTTCTCTTAGAGTATTTTCATCTTTGATAACTCTGTTAAAAGCCTCTAGGGCGTTGTTAGTACTTGGACTTTTCTTGTCAACCCCTTCATACCAGTTTCGATTCATCTGTAGCCATTCACTTTCAAAATAACGTAAAAAGTCTTTTTGCCCCTCCCATTTTGAAAGAAACATGATGGACGCTCTATCGAATATCTCTCGACTTTTACTTAATTGAAGACAATCAATATCTTCCAAAATTGTATGTGTGTTTTCTTTTGGACGCACAAGTTGATCAGCTTTTTTTTCTTACGTTTTTCTTCATATGAGCCCAGCACATCTTTATTGTAACGTTCGGACCAAATACATTTTTGAAACCATTTTGTATACCGTGGGCAGCATCACATATTAGTATCGATGGATTAATGGTTTCACCCAAAACTTTCTCTGTACCAGTTCCTAGCGCTTTGAATGCAAAAATGAAATCCTCAGTTTGCTCGTTAGCACAAACTGCCACTCCAAAAGTGTGAAATGATCTGGCCTTGTTTGTTGTTCCGAACACCAATAGCGGAAAACCTTGCCATATAAGCTTATATGTGGCATCTGCATGAACATGGCACGCATTCTGTGATTGCCTGATTAAATTTTTTGTTGTCATAAAAAATCGAAAAGAATCCCCGTAATCGATTTGGTGAGATATTATGAAAGCCTCATTTTCATTTTGTGGAACTAGAGAGTGGTCGATGCAGAATTTTTCTAACTCCCCAAGACTTATCGAATTCGGACCAAATTTTGACTTTCTTAAAGAACCCAAATAATTATTTAACTGTTGCTTTTTAGGAATTGGTAAATCTTTTTTTGCCAGAATTTCTAAAATCTTTTTCGGTTTTACTTTTGGATCATTTTCGAACAGGGTATTAATCTCCGTTTTAGTATGTCGGCTTATTTTAACGGTTGTTTTGGACTGTATACTATCGCAAGTATGAAGCAATTCCGATCGGTATAAAACTATATCATCACTATTTGCGGGATAATATAAATATACACCTGAGGCACATTGTTCTCCTCGATATTTAACTTTATTACAACGATAAATCGCACTAATGTTACCCTCTGTATCAACATTTTTATGATATAAGCTCCAAATACCTTCGTCTTCTACTGATTTTTGAGCTAAAGCTTTGTTGCTAAATACCTGTTCTCTTCTCCACTGTTTATCAATCTTTTTCCTTCTTTTCTTTGGCTCCGGATTCTCAGGTACATCAGCCGCACTATCCTCGGACGAACTGTATTGAGGAATTTCACTGCAACTCATAATTGTCGGTTTTAAAAACAGTACGGGTTAATAATAAACACAACACACCTATTCCCGCACAGCAGATCGGAAACACGTGAAACATGCCCGCTTCGTTTTTTTAGGTTATGTACACTGTTCGTCGGTAAACATGCGCCCGTTTATTTAAAAGCGGGTAAATGTCTTTTAATAGCGAACATAACTTATAGCGCATTTATATATTTTTTTAGTGCACTACTGTAATATGCAAAATTTCATTCAATATTGAACGTAAAATATCGAGCATTTATATATTTTTTTAGTGCAAATTTGATCAAAATACCGATCAGAACTTATCATGCAAATTGTATATTTTGTATTGTGATTTTGTAAAAAATATAAGGCATTTCCTATTATTTTATACTGCATTTTTATTTTTTTTTATCGAGCATTTAGTATTTTTTTAATCTGCAAATCGCATTAAATTAACGGGCGTTAATTACGACCCTTTTTTTTACAAATTTTATATTGATTAATAGTTTTATTATGGCCAAATCTTCGAGGCTTACAATATAGGAGAAGCATCCAGGTTAAGGCTCAGTTCCAACAGTGGTTCAGCGTTAAAGATTAAACTGGTCAATTCGAGGTACTGCGCGTCAGTGTCGGGACGCTTTTTAAGATAGATTCACGGATAAACCGGCCCTGGACAGAAGCGAATTCACCAGATAAAAACTATTCTATGCGAATGAGTGGGACATTTCAGATTTTTTTTATTTAAATTGCTGCTTTCATGGAACATTGTGTCTTAAAATAAATGTGTTAAAATAATATTCTGTTTATTCGAAATTAATTTGTAGGTACTTACGAGGAAACGAACTATAAAGTATATTAATAACCACAAAATTAAAAGATTTTATAACAAAAATATATATATTTCACTCCACCTATATGAACAGTTTTTCCGTGTGCGAACCGATCGAGTACTTTTACTGCAATAAATATAATTTTTAATTAAATCCGTATATTTATTAATATCGATATTTCATTTAGCATCCATCAGAATTTGTATTATTCACCCTCGTTATTGAATGTCAATATTGATTTCGTAGAGTACTCTTCAAACATCGTATCATATAAAAACGGACTCTTTGGAAATCAAATAAATCACGAGCCTGTTATTTCAAGAAATCAAATTTCGATAAGCCGGATTATAGACTCTTTTTGCTTGTTGACTTTTTGGTTTCCTTTTCTGATTTTACATCAATTTAAATGTCTCTGAATTGATATAGAGAAGACAATATGTTTTAACAAAAAAAGTTAGGCAAAAGCACCTGTCACTCGCGTTAATTTCAAACATTTTTTCATGTATTTTACGGAAATCGGAGTAACACAAAATAAATAAAACTTATTTTGCAGCTTAAAAAAGTTTGTGAAATGTTTAGTAACTCCCGTATTTCGTTGTGATTAGCTTCAAAAAGCACTAAATTTGCTTTATCATTGTTTTAAACATAGTACAATAGTTTAGTTTACCTCTTTAATCTGTCAGAAAATTATTACCTCCCTAATTAACTACAAGAACAAAATGTTTAAGACACGTAGAAGAAATATCTGTAAATTTACCTTTACTTGGAAGTTCCCTGGTATAGAATTGTTCTACACACAGAAAACATTGTTTCAATATGTATATATTTAGTTATTTGTCACTAACTTTATACATATTTTATAAACTGTACTTTATATTAGTTCTTCTTTATTTAGAAAGTTTTATTACGAGAAAAGTTTAGTCAGAAAGGCTTTACCTATTTTTTATCGAGGTAACCGGAACTTCATTCATAATGAAACTTTTCCTCCAGGAAGGAAAATAATATAAATTACAATTTATAGAAATTATACACTATATGCATACAAAAAACTTATGTTATCCCCTTGTAGAAGAATTTACGAGGGAAGTTCCGAGTAAAAGCTTATTAACTGTTTTTGTTTGTTGTGTTTGCCGAACCAAGAGTTACTACTTGTACTCCGAACTAAACTTGCGTTAGTGAGAATTTGTGACAAAACATCTGTTTCATTTACATTCCAAACAATAATTAAAAACGCATATATATTTTTACTTCCATCGTAAAAGGGAAGTATTGTAATCGAGAAAAAATCACCCTCCGAGATTAAATTTTGCACAAAAATCGAGTATTATGTAGAGCTCAAGTGGTAACATTTTGGTACGAATCCAAGATGGTGAAACAAAATGACGGTTTAATATAATATTTAAAAATTCAGCCTGGACGAGCTACTACATGGACTGATTTCAAATCGTATGTCATAACTAATTGTGGTTTATAGATCAGCAAGTAAAACTGTGGTACTAATTCAAGATGGTGAAACGAAATGGCGGTCAAATAAAATATTTTGTAATCGTGAAAAAATCATCCTCTCAGGTTTTGCATATTTTCAGGGTTTAACGTCCCTAGATGCCAAAAAATATGTTTATCAATTCCGTCGGTCCGTCT
The DNA here is from genome assembly GCA_030620095.1 of Kuschelorhynchus macadamiae. Classification (NCBI taxonomy): domain Eukaryota; kingdom Metazoa; phylum Arthropoda; class Insecta; order Coleoptera; family Curculionidae; genus Kuschelorhynchus; species Kuschelorhynchus macadamiae. The sequence goes on from JAUTXW010001306.1 coordinate 2,371,231, forward strand.
ACTTGTCTGTCAGTTCGCGGCTAATTTGAGTCAAAAGTTAACGGTGATATGGGGACGACCTGGTAATATTTGGTAAAAATCCAAAATGCCGAAACCAGATGGCGATCTAGCAAAATGTGAAAAAAATTATTACTAAAAAAACTAATTTTCCAATTTCTTCACATTTTGTTAAAAATATCAATTGCTACATAAGAATGAATTGGTAACATTTTGATATGAATGTGTGATTTAGTGATAAACTGGTAAAGTTGTGGTACGAATTCAAGATGGCGGTCAAATCAATTTTTTTGTAAATCAACGAAAAAAATCTTATTCGATTGATTTTGAAATTTTGTAGAAAAATTACAAGTGATATATGGATCAAGTAGTACGAATTCAACATGACGTAACAAAATGGCGGTGTGTGTCCACGTAAGAACTACTTATTACAAAGTGTTAAAATATTGGTAAGCATCCAATATTATAGAACATAATGGCGCCCAATAAACATATTTGAAAATATGCTATATACGTTACTAAATTACTATGCACTGAATTAAATTAAATCACACTGCACTATTCCTAATAAAAGGGGGGATTCATAACGAGAGAAGTTCTGGTTTAACCATTTTTTGCCTCTGCAGCTTTCATTTCGTACGATATCTGAGTACAGACCACTATTCTCACACATATTTTTATTTTTATTTTATTAAATACAATTTTTTTTATTACTTGCCTCAAAAATACCGGAGTACCAATTTGACTTTAACATATCTCAAAGGTAAATCTGAAAATAACGGCTAAGATAGATAAAACGCAACGTTGCATTGTGACCCGTTTGTTAGCGCTACTCTTTGAGTACTCGAATACTCATGTCTCTCACGACTAAATCTGATAAATTTAATTATCACATATTTATCAGTGTTGCCAATCTATTACAAACGTAACAGATTACCTTTTACCAAATCTACATTTTTAGGAACACTCGTCGGCCAAGGCATTATTAATTTTAAATCTATTACTATCTCAGAAACTGACGACCTTTTTTTAGTCGTTAGGTTTTCAGGCGTCTGACCTATTACTGTTTCTTGAAATCTATTACTATTTTAACAACTTTTCTGTTACTATTAATCAAAAAGTTCTGACAGCACTAATATGCATTCGTTGTTTGAGTTTCAAGACGTTTTTATTAATTTTGCTTTTAAGGGACCGCTGGGAAATGTTAGAGCCATTATTTTTTGTATAATTTTTTTATTTTATATTTTTTAGTTCTATTTATACGAGTTTTTAATAAATAGCTACTGGATCTATTGAATATGTAAAATACATACTTTTTCTGATAATATAGTAAATGCCATTTGGTCAAACCACCCTGAATAATCGATCTAGATATATAAGAAAAACGAATGGTCCTCCATTTTTACAGTGGGTTAAAAATAAATAAATCCGCTGATTATAATTTAATTAAAGTAACTAAAACATTGTTTCTCTACCCTCCCCCCCTCCCCCCATTTGATGAAGGAAATTTTTAACAGTTAATAATAACTTGATTTTCTCTATCATGACTATCCAGAAATATCCGGCAACATATATTTTTGTTTCATTTGAAAGTTTAAACTTTCATCTTAACAGAAATATTGGTTTGCCAAAATGGAGTTTGTCACATATACGTGACAGACCATTTGGAATGAAAAATTAAAGTGATATAACTTTCATGACGTTTATTTTATGTCTCGTTGTTAAGACAAATAATAAAATGTATTACAAAATTATTATTTCAAAAACGAGTATATTATAAGGCGTGTCTTAATGATAAGAATTTGAATGAAAAATATTGTGGAAGAATTAAGGGATGGCTACTTAGGAACTTCAAATCCTTTTTTTTTGACTAATATTACAGTTTATGTATAAAATAATGCTATTTTTAAATGTGTTCAGATTATTTGTTGCGTTTAGATTGATAAACAAAAGTTGCGAAAAAGCCAAAAAAAAAATTTTTGTTTATCAAAAATAATGCTAGTTACGAATATGATATTAATTCGGCAAATTCGTAAATCACCATATTGCCACAAACATTCGAAAAAATACGTAAAAGATTTTAATCAGAATTTGAAACAGCAGTTGTTTTAAAATAGACATTTATTTATTTTATAGTATTTGACAGATATTTCTCACCATCAATAAAAGGCTTTGAGGGCACAAACCGTAAAGCCACTCATTATCGGTACAATTCGTTAATAAGATTCATCAATTCAAATACGCATTGACGCATAATTCAAGTCAGTGACGAATATTTCATCCACCGCGGTGCTTAAATTTTTATTCAATTCAACTCTGGTTTAAATCTCAGCTTGAATTTCGAGGAAGATAACTTATATGTGATAATTTTTAATAAGTAAAAAAAATTAGAAAAAAATATGATTGGTACAGTTTCTGTATAAAAGAGAATCCAGGTTATTACTAGTTTATTATTATTATATTATATTATTTCGACGTCAGTCATACAATTTCAAAAATAGTGCCAAAAGTGTGTGAAGCCCTCATTATAGCACTTTCTGAGCATTTGAATCTAAATGATATTTATATATTTAACATTTAAAATATAAAACTGTCGCACAGTACAGGATTATTGATCAGTGGCGGCTCCTCCATGAGGTCAAATGGCCAATGACCCTCCAATAAATATTTCCAAACAGAAACAAATACATATAATAATACATTTTTTCAATTTTTTTTAAATTTGGAAATTCCCTCTAATATTCTAAGCGTATAAACTCGTTGAGAGACTCGTTCTCTTCATTCCGCGATACACTATCGATGTCTCGCACCGCGATCTCCGGAGAGGTTTCGTTTCATTTGGAATCGATCAGGGCTGGCGGCCCGCGTTGACCTCGTGGATATAAACGGAGGCGAGTTTTTCCCGAGTGATAGGGATCAAATTCGCATAGGGGCGCATAGGTAATATACGGCTTACGTTGGCAAAGTTTCGGTCAACAGCCGCGCCAAGGAAACTTAAATATTTTTGTCAGTTGATGTGTTTAATGTGGATCGTGTGGTTGTGGTTACGATTCCGTATTTTTATACATTTTATTTTGAAGATTTTACATTTTGTTTGTTGATTTTGTAGATTAAATTAATGTTTTTAAAAAATGTAGCCACAGTGTTTTAGAATATTAAGACTTTATAATCCGTTTTTATTTGGCGAGCTGAACTTTGAGAAACGACTCGAATTAAGACCTGTAGTCGACCTTTGCCGAAAATTAAAATTCAGCAAACAATTAAAGACAACAACAAAGAAGTAAATCGTTATTTTCGAAGAAATATGTACGATTTATGTGCATGAACATGCGGTTGCAAAGTAACAAAGGCATTTTATTGTTTCGTGTGTGTGATTTTTTCGGATGACTCTTTGTGTGAAAAGTTCACCACGAGCCACCACTGGTACTGATTATATTTTATCCAATGGATGTCTGGTATAAGTTGTTATTTTTGACGATTTTAACATCCTTACTTATCTGAGAAACTGTATAACGTACAAAAAAATGTCTTTGTTCCGCTTCCGATAATAATTATTTTACTTTCGTAACAGAATTCTAGATCGGAATCAAGTGTTTAATTGTATTTACTTACTTCAAATGTACGGGGGCAACCCTGTCACATTATTGAAATTAACTAAGATATATAGAATAAAATCAAAGGAACCTTGTAGGTTTCTTCATAGATTATAATTTACAATGTTATCAAAAATAATTGTTCACCAATTCAGCGGCCACTTATATCTCGAACAACAGCAAACTGCAACAACGTTGGTATCTTCTTCTTGAATATTAGCAACGGGTGGTTTGATTTAAATAAAAGATATGGTTTTTTAAAACCAACGTAAATATCTATTAACAAAAATAAAAGATGTGAATTACTATACAAAAAAATACTCACAAATAATTAAAACAATTATTAAATCTAAATTAAAATCTAGAAAATCGCGGAATTTAATTTAAAGTCCCCAATCTTGGAACAAAAGAAAGAGAAAATAAAAATCTTTATATAAACCATAAATGTAACGCCTGAAAACGTGTGAAAATTACAGCCCCAATAATTACTAGAATTAGAATAAAATATCTTTGATAAACCTTCTAGTTTGACAACCCACTGTATATGTAAAGCCACATAAACCACCGCGATAGAAGAATTTAAAATCACCGTAACTACTAGAACTTTAACACTCTTGTTTTAGAAAAGAGAAAAAAGGCCACCTAATTTAACAAGAAATACCCCCCTTAGAAGTGTCTTATTGGCTGGAACGCGAAGCGTTGCAAAGACGCACCCTGATTTTTAATTAATAAATATTTTATAGGTGTCGCCTAGAGTTCTACTTTATGTAAGAATTGCATTAAATTAAAATGTAATTACATTTCAGTCTAAATAAGATAAAAATACCTTCTATATAAATGTCTAAAACTTAAACTAACTTGTCCGCATTCTGGATCAAAAAGATCATGGCAAAAAAAGGAAAGGCAGAAAAAACCCTTTCAGCCGATCATTTCTGAAGGAAAACAATGCTTTAAAAAAACATCGCCTTTTTGACAAACGCTTCTATTATAAGATATTCTATTGTATGTTTAACACAGTAAATTGACAATTTATTATAATTAAATAGAACCAAATGAAATGTTTCAATTATTAGTTTTATCTTAAATGAAAGCGGGCAAAGAAATCTTCCCACGAAAAGGGGCCATATGGTAACCATAAACTTTTAAGAGGGATGTATCGGCGAGTGCAACTAACATGACAGGTTTATCTTAAGTAAGTTTATATATGTCTTCATAATCTAGAAGACAGCGTTTGAGATAAGTCTTACTTACTATTTTCTTTAGCTTTTAAAAACTCTGAAAACTAATATTATATAGATTTGACTGACGTATCAACTTTCTTATTTTAAATGTGCACTCCGTATAATTACAGATATTTCAATAGATTTTCTAGAAAAAAAAAACCTGATGTACCTACTTGAATTTATCTTTTTTTTAAATGATGTAAATATTCTTATATATGTAATATCTATATAACAACCTGTCGTCGGATAGTCGTAACTATACCTGTAAACGTTATTATTTTGCATTTGAAGAGAAAAGCTCATTCTTTATAAAAAGTTTTACTTGCCTTGAGACTTTGATGATTGATTGATAAACTATAATTACAATAAGTTTGGAATAGGTTCTCTTTCTTCATCTGTAAATCGCAGATATTTTTTTGCTTATATTGGGGGCCACAGTTTGAAAAGCATAGTGAATCTTATTTTTATTTTTTTTATGACAATCACGGGATGATTTTGTATCTCGTTTACTAAATCTAAAATTACATCGTCTATACACTAAATCCTATGCAGTGTTTATTTGCTAAATCCAGAGTGACCAGACAAAACACAAATAACAAAAGATTTAAAGCGGATGTATGGTTCGCCGATATATGCCTACTTTGATGATATTCCAAAAGCCGGAATCGCCGCACAACGAATCGCATTGATAAACCGGCCCCACACTATGCGGATATTTGTAAATCGTTGCATCAAATCAAAGCTCCAACGGATAATGAATAACGGGCTTAACATGAAGGTTTATCGTATACAATATCTGACCCAACACAAAAGCGGCCAAATAATTCCTATAAAAGTTTAAAAAATTGTTAATTTAAAGAGACAATACTCACTTTTTAGCTGATCACTGGACATATACTTCCATGGCTCCCATAGAGACTTTCGAATAATTCAATAAGTATTAAAATGCAGGAAAACTATGTTCAATTTTAGTATGAAAAAACTGATAAAAGTATCATATAAGTAAGTGTAAAGATTATTCTAAAATACTAATTAAGGCTTATGACACAGATATATTGACAATTTTATTGGGAAATATTCACAAACTTAAACAGTTAGAAGTGTGATTATCAACTACAACTTCGAAAAGTAGAGAAATTACCGTTGTAGAAACAAACTAGTAGCACTAGTATTGCCACTCTCCCAAATATTTTCCGCCTGCCGACAAAATTCGGCAGATTGTTGGCAGCATGCAAAGCGCATCAGTTGAGATCTGTCGTTCGAACTGTGAGGTTCGAGCGTTGCGTCACAAGACAGAGGCGGATGGGCGAAAATGAGTATGTTACTTTGTACTACTGTTGAGTGTCTCAACACGTCGAAAAGTTGTTTATATTTTCTTTTATGAATTATAGTTAGTTTAGATCTTCTAATCGGTACATCTACATGCATATTCTAAAGTTTTGTTCCTCCCCTTTTTAAAATAACTAAATTGTACAACCTATTTTTTATTTAATGGAAAATTTAACGTGTAAATTTTAAATCAGTTTCTGGGTGCCCAAAATTCGTAATTTAATTAATTTTATATACTTATTTAAATCAGTATTTAAAAAATTGTATCTCTAAAATATCTGAAAATATCTGAAAATATAATTGTACGTTCGCCGTAAGCATTTAAAAACGTAACACGCCTAATTCTAAAAAGTCCGTGATAAGGAAATACTACCTGATTTTTCTCTAAAAAATTTTTTTGTTATTTAATGCCCTTTTTAAATCCATCATCTGAATTGATTATATCCAAAATCAGCCCGGTTAACTTGTGAGCTTGCTTGCGCATTAATTGAAATTTTGAAATGAAACTAATCGATAGTTTCTTCAGGCTGATTACTACTTATTAGATTAATTTAAATTTTTGTGCAAGCATTAGGAGTAATATAACAATATACTGAACAGAAGTATTTTATCAGTTTATTTTTAAACTGTGAAATGTCATTGGGATGTTATTATTCAAGGGCAATAGTTATTTCTTATTAACGTGAAAGGTTTCGACTGCTATAAATAGATCATCGAAAGCGAGGAACATGAAACTGAAATTATACAATATAAAGGCCAGACAATCTGCATTATGAGTGACGCTGACAAAGCATTGTTATGTTGTTTACAAGTGGAAGCTTTTGATTTATTCCAGCTCAAACCAATAATTCGTGACAAACATTTTAATAAACTCTTCATCTGCAGTAAGCAGCTTTATGCAAAGAACGTTACATTATCAGTCAGAAATCCTGAAAATACATTACTATCTCGAGCCACGTCCTCTAATCCGCATAAATTGTATGATAATTTGGAAACTGAATTAAAAAAAGTACAATTCTGAGCCAGACGTTATATGAAACTTGAACGAAACAGGTTGCAGCATAGTGACTAACACATCAAGGATAATAACAGTAAAAGGTGACAAACAGGTAGGACAAATAACGTCAGCAAAGAGAGGAACTTTGAATAATATGTTGGGATTTGTTAAGGCTTCTGACATGGCGGTGCAATCCCTCCTGTATTTATTTTTCTTAGAGTGCATTATAATAGAGATATAACATTAAAAGATGGACCTGAAGGTGCTCTCGGTTTTGCCAAACCGAGTGGCTGGATTACTGAGGACAGTTTTGTAGCTGCGATTAACTTAAGGCAATAACATTTGCCAAACTTTCTAGATAAGTCAAGTTTAATACTTACGGATAATCATTAAGACACACGTAGCAATAGAAACAATAATGCTGGTAAGAGAAAATATTATAATTATGCCTAGTTTTCCTCACCATTGCAGTCATACATTGCAGCCATTCTATTTACAGACTTTTTAAAACGACATATAAGGCTACCATGAATGGATGGATGCTACCCACCCCGGCAAAACAGTCACGATCTATGAAGTAGCATTATTCTCTGATGAAGCATTTATACACAGCTTTTCAATGGAGAACATAAAAAGGATTTCGACAACAAGCATACATCTGTATATTAGGAACTCCTTTACAGATGAAAATTTCTTGTCGTGTTATCTTACAGACAGGTCCGATCCAAATACAAGTTAGCCGACGCAACCACAAATTCAGAGCAACTTTTATCGACTCTTCCACTCATCTTTAATTTGCCGTCTACATTTAAGACACTTCCTCGAGAAACAAAAATAGGTTAAAACAACTATCATTACAGATACACCTGAAAATGATACACTTTTAAACCAAAATGAAGTCCAAAGGAATGCAATTTAGATATATCGTTGCATGAGTCAAGCGATGATGAGAATCATCTATTGAATTGGAAAGTAAAAGAAAAGACACTAAGGACATCATTAAAAAAAACGAGTCAAGATAATTGCAACGAGCAAATCACGTGTGTGGTTTGTACTGGGACACATATTTCGAGTATAATAGACTGGTCAAAGTATTTTGTATGCAAGATATGGATATATGAGACCTGTGGACTAAATGGTTGACTAGCGGCAACTGTAGAAATTGCAATTAAGAAATAAGACTGATTTTTACGGTCTTTCCATTTTTGCATTTTGTATCAGTACGAGTTTCAATGTATATTTGTATTTCAAATAATCAAATAACTGTTTATCAAAGATTGTTATGCAGTTAATATCTGTGTCCTTTGCAAAACGCCTTGCCTGCTTTTCAACGCATCGGTGCTATGATATGGTCAAAATACACTTTTTCCTAAATACCCTATTATCAAAAAAATATCATACCCGAAAATTACAATATTACCGCAATTTAATTAAAATAATAACCCTTTCGAATTATATATTTTAGTAGACTAAAGTTATATTGAAACAAATATAAGCCATTTTAATTACAGTGTCAGTTTCATTGCCACTCCCCCTACTAGTATGTCTGTTTTTATCAGAACTTTTGTCAAGTTCCTTGGGAGTTTTTTAGGATAAAGGTGTGAAACTTCAAGGTGAATCAACATCAAGTATGTCTATGATTTGGAAGCAAGCAAAATTTTTCAACAAACCTTATTTAGTATATTATTTACTTACCAATTTTGAACCGTTTAAAAATATTTTCTTGTAAGCCGGTTAAAACACAAAAATAGAGCAGCAAAAAGTCATTTAATAGAATATAGTTAGCTAATTTTTAAATTCTATATGGAAAGATATTTAATTTTTTGTTAGAGGCTTGCCAAACCTAAATTTAATAGTTTTTGAGGAAACAAGATTTCACATTTTCCTTGTTCAAAACAATTATTATTTTGCGAAAATTTTGTAAAAAAATTAAAGCACTAAATCAGCAACGTTTCAGAGTTAATTTGCGCTATTATCAGGTTTTGTAGTGTGTTGTGTCAGATTTGGCTTACATGAATTGCTATCTCGGAAACTGTTGTAGCTACGAGGTTGGTTATATTAGGTGAGGTTTGGAGAATTTTATTACAAACTCAAATCCGCCTTCAGATTTAAATTATTTTTGTGGTTTTTAAAATAATTAAGGAAAACCAAATTGGTGCATTTTTACCTTTACCTATATTTTGCAAACGACTAGTATTATGGTTTTATCGTTGATAAATTATTATTATTACATTTTTAATGAGTTTAATGCAAGAAAAATATTTTTCTACTTTCATTGGTTTTCGAGATATTTACATAAGCTTTCTTTTTCATACGGCCGCCACTATGAAAAAAAGGGATTGCCGCGTTTCATAAATCCATTACACTAAGTTGACATTAAAGTGTCTAATTTATTTCTCTTTTTAAAAATTATTTACGTTAATTTCAAGTATTTAGAATGGCTGTTATTATTCCAACGTAGAAAACTTGGATATGGTAGGACATTATTATTTTAAAACTATCAGGAATGCAGAAGCTGCAACACATGCATACGAAAAACAATTTCCGGAGCGTCATCAGCTCAACCCGAGACATTTTAGATTCTTAGTTATGAATTTATTAACTTATCAATCTTTTGTGAAATTAAAACCCAAAACTTATACAACAAATAATGAAGCAAGAATGCGACTATAGCAGAAAACGTCAAGAATGACCCAACTACATCGATAAGAAAAGTGGAAGAATAAACAGCAATTGTACAGTATTGTACAGGGCTTCAGAAAAATGATTTTATTAGACGAATCACGTTTAGTGAATGGTTTATCAAGAAACACCTAATTTTCAATCTAAAGTTCTTTGAACAGATTTACAAATTACGGAATATTTAATAACCGTAAGCACCATTGCAGGCATACAGAAAATCCACATCATTTAGAAGGAAGATATTTAAAAGCAAGATTTGGGTTCAATGTTTGGTGTGGCATTATAGGTAATTTATGTAGATTTAAATCACGCCTCACATTTAAATGAATTTTTTATTTTTGTGTTTTAGACAACCCTTTGATTGGACCATTTATTTTTAATGAAAATCTATTTGGGAATAGATATCTACTTCTCTTGCAGGAACAAGTCATACCAGCAAATACTAATTCTGTTTTGCAAGATGAGCTACATAATATGTGGTTCCAGCAAGATGGCTGTATAGGCCCATAGCACCAGAGAGGTGATGGAAGTCCTCAGGAACATTTTTGGCGATAATATTATTTCCGATTAGGTTCAATTAGGTTAGATTAGATTAGGTTAGGCCAGTCAGGTCTCCGGACATCACGCTCGCTGATTTTTATTTATGGGGATACGCCAAAAATGAAGTTTATGAGTTTTCTCCGACCGAAAATCGTCAAGAATTGGAAGACAGGGTACGAGACGTGTTTACTACAATAAACAGAAACGCATGAAGAAGCGTTACTCACAAAGTTTTACAAGAGTGTGAAAAACACGTGGAAAATATGTGACGCACTCCGGTGATCTTCGGAAAACATCGGTCGGTCGGTTAAAGCACTTAAAGTATCCATCGGCTAAATCTCGGGCGCCACCCTTTTGATTTCTGTGGTAAAAGGCCCACAAACGCACACAGGTAGCTTTTATACAGTGTAATTAAGTAACTACAGTAACTAAAGGCAGACGGTATAGAAAGAGAAATAAAACACTAATGCAGAAAACAAAGGAATTATCCTATGTATTGCCTGTTCATATCATACAGCATAAATAGCCTAAGCCTAGCCCCATTAGAAAACGATATGCAAAACCCTAATGAGTAAGAGAGAGAAAGAGAATGTATACCTGGGAAAAAGAAGGACAAAGTGCGGGATACTTACACCGCGATATCTTACCAATATACCACCTTTCCTATATCTATATACATCCTGACAGCATGGCAGTGCGTCGCGACGGCTGCGGGCGTCGAGGAGGTGCGCACGACGCTGGCTGATCACTCCATCAGTTCCCACTCATGATACAATAAACAGAAGGTATGATATCGCGCATTTCTCTGCTACGTCATCGCGTGATTTACGCCGGCTGTCATTGACCTTCGGCCATATGAGTTCAGTGCATTTTCAGTGGATGTTTAAAAGTGTTTTTCTGTGTCCTTTTTTGTATTTAGTTAATTAAACAGCAATGAATATGAGGTGTGCTGTGTTTGGGTGTGGGGGATAACCAGGCAAAGAATTTTGATCGGAATATAAGGTTTTTTACTTTCCCTAATGACAAAAAATGTTTACGTGAACGGACACGCTTGTGTAAACGCAAAGGTAAATTTAATACAAAGTTGGCGCGAATATGCTCAAGGCATTTTAATAAAGATCAATCGATATAAAAAAAGACAACAATGTAAATCTGGACGAAATAGTCGACATTTTTAATAAAAAAATAGTTTTTCAACTAGAATAAGGCTTATATTAAATCTGTTTATATAATTACATATATTATAGGAACAAACCAAACGGCAGCTTGTGTACATAAAGGTTAAACTTGTTTAGTGTGTGTTGACTAATTCCCTCTCATACCTCTCATTTTTTTTAATTAAATCTCCTCCCCCCCTCAAATGGGACTTAAAATGACCCTGTACTTATCAAAAAACACGGATATTATAGCATTTTAAAGTTTTAAGTTGAACTTTAACTTCTTCTTTAGCGTGTTTTTGGTATTTTTATTAAATAAATATACAACTATCATGTCATAAGTTTTTTATTTTAGTGAATTATATGTCAATGTTTCATTAGAAAAACATTTTTAATTGAAAAAATTGTAGTATAATATCTGAACGCTAGAAACGACATACATCTTCATAAGGAATTTAAAAATCTACGCACGCAATGACGTCACTGCGCAAACCGGACGCAATTGAAACCGGCTAGATATCATACCTTCCGTTTATTATATCATGGTTCCCACTAATGGTAGCTTATCTTCCTGCTGCTGCTGCCTTGGAGCCGGGTCCTCGACTGGAGGCTTCGAGCCGGTGGAACTCCACCGACTGGTGAATTTACGGTGCGAACGCGTTTTTAAATGATTTGTGGACATGTCCAAATGTTCGCGCCGGTCATGATTATTGCCCGATGATTTGCTATGTTGATTAGCGCGGTATTTTATATTATTCTCGAGGATATGCACGCGGTTTTCCGCACGTTGCGCAGCGTATTTTATTTTTAGAAATAACGGGCGTATTTTTCCGAGTAATTTCCTGAAAGAAACGTATTTTTACTACGATTAATACGAAAGATATGGTTTAAAACGACGTATGATGCATACATTCCCTAAGAAAATTAGTAACTTCGTTACAAATAGATGGAGGCACGTGCCGTAATTTTGTATACATTTTCGTTCTACAGTTTTTTTTAATTTACCTAAGGTAATGTCAGTGTAATCAAAATTATTATAAAAAAAGTCTATGCCTTGCTTCATTATTTTTTGGGTTTCATTTTTAAGAGAGTTATGAGTTAACAAGTTCTTAACTAAGAATCTAAAAATTCTCTGCTTTTATTGATGTCATTTCAGAAATTGTGCTGCAGATTTAGTATTTCTTTCAGCCTTAAAATAAACTTTTTTACTGTCCAATTATTTTTTATTGAAACATAGTCATACTTAGTAGGTAGTTCAGAAATACTTACGAACGTGAAAACCAAAATATCTCACGCAATATAAAGATTTAAACATAGCTTGATTGGAATGATAACACGCAGCAATCCGAGCAACAATCGTATGTTACATAATATTGGCCAGGCGTCCTACTCAAAGCCTACCATAAAAAAAATAATAATTTTAGATTTTTGAGGTAAAGAAAAATAATAACCTAGACTTGTGATACATCATTGAAAAGCTCTTGAGGAACTCTTTGAAAAAATGAAAAAATTCAATATGGCGTCCGTATAAAAATAATTTATGGAAATATCTCGAAAAAAAATAAAGCTAGAAAAATATTTTCGCCTGCATTAAATGTCTGTAATAAAAAGTCCTAATAATGCAAAAGTTACAAATGTACCATTTTGGTTTTTCTTAATTATCTCAAAAACCACGAAAGATCGTTTAAATCTTAAGGCGGATTTGAGTTTGTAATAATAACAATAACTTTACTAATTTTACCCAACCTCGTAACTCTAACAGGTTCTGAGATAGCAAAACATGTAAGAAAATATTTTAAGTATTTCCGAATTAATAAAGAAAAATGGCTTTAAAAACCTAACCTAACACTGTTCAAAATTACGGTGGTATGATTTTATAAAAATATTTTTGGCTCTAAAAGTAAGCCATAAATATTCAATAATTATTTATAAATCACCCTATGTATTTAGAATGCACTGGTTAAACAAACAGACATATAATATATCTAGTAGCAGGTTTGTGCCGTCAGTTTGAACCCTTAATAAATATAGTTTAAATGCAGCATATTGAATCTCGTTGTATAGTTTATTGTAATATTTCAGCTAGAAGCAAAATATCGTTATGTCTCTAGCTATAAAAGTTACGATTATTTCAGATAAAATTGCAACTCTTCCTCAAATTTCTCCAATATACCTTTTATCGTCACTAATAAATTTGTCTGTCCGCAGAAAAAAGGCAAGCTCTTAAGCTTTGTGTTAGATCCCGCTAAATCCAAATTTATTTCTTTTATTTTTGTTCTCTTTCTTTTATTCCGTAGCGTTACAATGTTAGTTTTAGGAGGTCAAATCATTGTTAAAAAGAAATACAAAATCCAGGTCCGGATTTAATGCAGCCCTAAATCTCGAGCCTCAAATGGAAAAATATATGTAAGGCCTGGCTCAATATGAGAATGTTTGTAAGACCACACTGTACCCTGGCAAAAAACCAGAATATCCTTTCAACAGCCGTATTAAAATTTAACCACGTAAGCAGAGCGATCAAACCTGTTTTTTTTTGCCAATAGCTGCCAAAATATATTAAATAAAGCAATTGCATAAAAACTAAAGACCAGATCGTAAATCTGAGATTTTCTGAGATAAACCGATCGGAAGCTATAGTTAATTTTCTCCCACTGGCATTTTCTGTCTAGAAAAATCCGAAAATTGTGAACGTGTCGAGGGACTAAATTTACATAAACAAAATCATTATTTTTTGTTGTTTAAAAAAATAATTTGAAAGGACAAATCGGTGGCTACAATAGGCAATAATCAGTTTTTACAAGCAGTAATTTATTTAATTTGCTTTCATCGTATCAAAAAATTTGTAATCCATCTCTCAAGAACAAAATGTGACATGTCTATCTAACTTCGGTGATAATGCAGTATTATAGTACCTTGAAGCTGGTCTAATGATGGAGCTAGCAGGTAGCAATAGAAACTTCTTAACTAGGCAACATAATCCCGTCATATTTGGACTCGTTAGATTTGTCTTGAAAAGTAGTATAGACTTCGGTGGTGTCCAGGGTCTGATTATGAAGTCTTAAAGTGGCCACAGAATCTCTTTAAATATCCAAGTACTATAGTCCCACTACCATCGACACGTCGTATTTGGGTTGGACGCCTTCACACTTAAAATTAAGTCTATTGCTTTTAAGAAAATATTCAAATTTTTAAAAATTCTGTGTGTATGTAGGTTTTATTATTTTTTCACTTTTTGAATTTTACTAAATAAAAGTTTATTCTTAAAAATATTTTTTTACCTTTATTTTATTTAAGGGCGGATCTAGGGAGGATGATAGGGGTGATCACCCCCCCCCCCAAGGTCAAGGAAAAACGCGTATCAATAAAATTTCTCACCTGGCTTTTAAGCGCCCAGAGGTTATTTTTTATACTTATCGAGATAAAATAAATATCGATATGCCGTTACCACCTCTATGTGTAATTTCGCGTGGGCTTGCTTGATGCTTGTGTCATCCACGAGACACGCCAACTCGGTCGTTCGACTCTATAATGTTGTTGCGTACATAAGGACCCAATATCGTAACTTATTTTATTATTAGTTTAGTATAATCCGAGTATAATCTTTCGCTTATATTCGTTAGTAGGCTTCGGTAAACTATGACACTCTTAAATCTCGTTTATTTTTGTTTCTTTTTGTTTTTATCCTCCATTCTAACAGTCCAAATTGAGAAAAACTCTCATCAGCGCTAAAAATTACTTTACTACTGTGATTATTATATAAATTAAAGGTAATTTTGATTTCAAACATCTTTCCGACTGTTCCCACGCCATACTTGTCTTTAATTTAATTTGCGGCATTGCCATATTCATAATTAAAGAAATATATAAGTGATGGTACATGTAAAACTTAATTTTTTTTATAACAAAACTTATAATTAATAAAAATGCGGATTAGATTAGGTTAGGATTGGTTAGCCTTCTTGTAAAGAAAGCGCGCGGTAGCGTGCCAACCGAATTGCGAGTCTATATTGAAAGGGGAATGTTTCTGTAATAAAACCCATATTGTTAGGTAAATCTGTCCAGATAACGTTAGGATAGCCACGGTTCGTCAACAAAACCTTCATTATCAAAACTGTAATAAATAATTACAATTCTGTTGTCCAAATAATTTTCAATTAGTCATTTCATTTCCTTTAACAAATTGCTAAAATCTGGCAACGTTGCTAAATTTTTCGTTTTAAGGCTGTCAAATTGTGACCAAGACCAAGAGTGATTTTTATTTAATTTTATTTAGGAAAACTCTTACATGTTCCGCAATTTTTATTTTTGAAATGTAAAATTACAAATTGGTGCTTTCTGGAAAAAAAATAAAATATGCAAAAATCGTCTGACAGGATAGTTTATTGGACCTGGGTTGGGCGAGTGATAGTGAATTGGTGGTTGTGAAATAATTGATTAAGACTAATTAATATTTTTTTCTCAGTTAACAAGGTAAACGAGTACGCATTTTTAGTAGCAGGGATATATTGTACTAATCTGAATTGTGTTTAAGTTGGTAAAGTTCCCGTCCCGCAGTCATATGTGCATTTATAAAAAAACTTTTTCAAAAATTTTACATCTTTATTCTATATGTTGATTAATTTAAACCAACCAAAGTAGGCGCGAGAAACTAAAAACAGGACTATCAAACCTATTAAAAAAATTGACATGCCAAGTACAAACCCCCGGCGCGTCGTTTCACATCCCCCCCAAGCAACTCCTCTGGATCCGCCCTTGATTTTATTACCAACAAGTTGGACATAAACGGAAGTACATATACAATATTAAGCAGCTGCCGAAGTGTTCTGAGCGTCTTGCATTTTCACTTATTTTTTGCTGTATGTAAAAAAAGAGAAGACAGCAAATTCCTCTTTGCTTTCATATATACACCCAGATAAAATAGACACAGAAAAAGAAAAAAGAATAGTGCCTAGCTTAGTTTACATTCAATCTGATTCATAATTTAGTCATGATTTTGATACCAAAAATTTTAATTTCCTGAAAAATTCAATTTGTTTACAAGGTAATAATAAAGCAAAAACATCTCAAATATATTTAATCTACAAATTAAAACCAAAAATGATGATTAAATTAATACTATTACTTATTTCATAAGAATTAGAGTGATTTAGAGGCCGTACTCTTCCCCTTATGGATACTTTGAGTTATTTCAAATACACATTTCAAACTTTTCAATGATACTAAAGGGCCCTGCACAATCCTTACGGGAAATGGCTTTCAGTCAATTTTCGTGAAAATGTGATATGCTGTAGTTTTTAACCTCGTGATCAAACGCTTTCATAGACACAACTCAATCTTGCTGCTAGTGTGCGATATACACGGCGTCAAAGTTGGAATTTTGCCAGTTCTTTATTTTATTATTCATTTTTTTTATAATTTTGTTTTTAAATACTTAATACGCGTTCAAATAAGTCAGTAACTTGGAATATCTGAGATTAGAAGTTGCTTTGTGTATTAGTAAAAATAAATTCATGCAGGGTGTAGCTGTTTTCCACATTGCGGTCATTTTTGTTTCATATTCGACCGCACCAGAAAAACTAAAAGTACAATTTTTACAAAAAGTTCAATTAAGCTAAAATAAACAGTCAGATTTGGCTAATTTTTTAATATGTTTATTAAAATTAAATAAAGATTAAAGAATTGTATCGAAAATATTTGTAAATATTATAGCTGACATTACCATGGCCGTGAATTTTAATACACTTATTTATCATCTGAAAATCTAGATCTCTTAGACTTACTGCAGGGATATTTAACTACGTAACAGGTAAAAGTGACACATTTTATTTATTAAAAAAAAAAATAAAACCATGGAAAGCTAAATAATAACAGTTATATTTACTGAAAAGGTTCGTTCTATAATTAATTTGTGACACTTTTATCAGCTATATAAACAGCCCCTGCAATACGCCGCTAATACAAAAACGTGTATTAAAATTCATGGCCACGGTAATGTCAGCTATTTACAAATACATGCGATTATTTAATTTTAGTAAACATTAAAAAATTAGCCACATCTGACTCTTTGTTTTAGCTTAATTCAACTTTTTGTAAAAATTGAAATATTAGTATTTCAGGTGTGGTCGAATATGTAACAAAAACGACCGCAATGTAGAAAACAGTTACACCCTGTATGAGTTTTTTTTTACTTATACATATAGTAACTTCTAATCTCAGATATTCTGAACAACTGACTTATTTGAACGTATATTAAGTATTTAAAAACAAAAAAATTTTAAAAATTGCATATGATGAGGAACAAGCTAAATTCCAACTTTGACGCCCTGTATATCGAAATCTAGCCGCACAATTGTGCCTATGAAAGCTTTTGATCAGGATGTCGAGAACTACAACAGAGCAAATTTTTAGAAAAATTGACTGAAAGCCATTTCCCATAAGACTTGTGCGGGGTCCTTTAAAGCCGTATTGTAATTTCTGAGGTTTTAATTCGTGGTTGATTATAAGATTTTGAAAATCCCGTACTAGGAGTAAAATTAATTCTAGTAATGCTTATTTACCACTTAAACAAAGAAAGGTTTTCTATGCAATAGTATTATTCCAGGTCCTCTCAGAAAAATACAGAAAAAATAAATAATCAATTATTTATACAAATACAATTAAATCTATAAATACCTAAAAATCTTTGAAATAAAAATGTAAACCTTTTCTTACATAATAATATTTTGGAAAGATTGCAGGTAAATACTAATTTTCAAATGTTGCAACAACGAACATGCTCTTTCAAATTTGTTTTTCTAAACAAAATGATAATTTTTGGAAGTTATTTTAGGTTTAGTTTCCTGACGCGTTCATAATTTTCTCTTGACAGACGTCAGTCTTCTGTAACTATGGTTTCCAAATTAGGATCATTTTATCTCATAAACTCTATTTTTTGCATTTACATAGTTGGTCTTTCTATAATAGCAAATATTGACAAAAAAGATAATTTTTGTAACTATTTTGCATTTTTTTGTAACTAGCAAAAAAATTTAGGTATTTCAAAGAGGATCTTAAAAAGCTACAATTTTTAGAAAAATGGCCTGCTGCCTAATTTTCCTCAGGATTAATCTCCATTTACTGAACTATCTCAGTGCGAAAACTATATTTTACGGCGTGAATTATTGGTGAGAGCACTGTTTTCTAGGTGCATCTTAAATAAATAAAACTAATTTAAGTACATTTACTCTATGGTACAGAATACTTTCCCTGATTACATTAGAAAATCAACCACAGTGCTTTTTTAGTGACAATTACAAAAAAATCAGAAAATAGAGCAAACATTAATGATTTTTTTTTAAAGTGATGTTTTAACTCGAAAGTAATTGTGATATTTTAAGAATTCTGGAAAAACCACCACGTTTATCGAAAAATGTAGATAATTTTTAAAACATATGCCCTCAAACAAATAGAACGCAACAGGCGTTCGAATCCAATTTCTCCCACGGACACCTATATTTAAATTTGAATATAAAATTTGTATTGATTATCATGTAAAATTCATGCTGCCTATAAAAGTTATTTAAATAACAATACCGGAAAGGCATTTTCTGTTTCTGACTTGAGTGAGAGTGACCAAGCTGTAACCACCTATATAAAGGCAATTAGCATTTACCATAATGAGGAAAGCCTAGTTTGAGAAGAAACAGCATCTCCGCTACAGCTTAATTAAACTTATAACTGCATTTAGTTTCAATATTTTTCATGAGTATTGTTCAATCTTTTTTAAAGACAAATATATGATTTTTTTTAACTTTGATGTTTCCTAATTTTTGACGCTAGAGTGAAAAGTAACCTTCCTACACTAGTGCTGTAAAGTACTAATTTCCATAAAAAAATAAGACCGGGGGCTAATTTTCCATAAGCTCGTAAAGTGCATGTGTAAAAAAACTTATTAAATTATTAATATTAAAAATTATGTGCTGGGTTTCGGACCCCAAGTGGAATAAAGTCGGCGCCTCTGAATATGCCTCCGTTTGAGAAACGTCTAAATCAGAATCTGACAACATCACAAAATCTTTATGCAAAAAGTTGTTTTGGTGATGTATTTACAGATTTGAAACATTTTGGGGAATAAAATAACTACAGCCCAATTTTAAGAATCGGTAAACTTCCTTTGCCTGGAACTTCCCTAGTTATGAATCTTTCCTTTTATCATGTGTAACCTAATTTAGTTTGGTATATATATATATATATATATATATATATATATATATATATATATATATATATATATATACCGGGTGGTCCTTTTAAAGTGTTACAAAGCGATATTGAGAAAACGGGTGATTGAAAATAAATGAAATTTCTAGGGATGCAATGGGTTGTTAGGGGACATTTTTTGACGGAGTGAGTAATGTTTTAACCCTTTCCACTGTTTAGGGGTGGGGGGTAACTTTTAAATGGTTAATGGAAAGGTGCAGTTTTTTTTCCAAATTCGTAATCTCCAGAAAAAACTACGTTATAATCAATGAATAATTTAATGTCAATGTCAATGTCACTACGCTAAATTCAACAAAATTAAAAAGTAAATCAGAAGAAGAAAATTATATTAGGTACATGATTTTATTTTATCAGATATTCAAAATGACGGCCCTTTTGTTCTAAACATTTAACAACTCTCTTTCGAAAAGAATTTCGCACTCTAAATAACATATCTGGGGTGATTTCACGAACTGCAAGGGTGATCTTAATGGACAGCGATAACGCGATTTCCTTCGAAATGACTTGCAAAGATTGATGCCAAATATTCCAGAGCAACAACGTGAAGCAATTTGGTTCCAACAAGACGGCGCACCATCACATTACTGTCGAGAAGCACGTGCTATATTGAATGACACATACACTAACAGATGGATTGGACCTGGGGGACCAGTAAATTGGCCTGCAAGATCGCCAGACTTAACCCCCTTGATTTTTTCTTGTGGGGTTTTGTCAAAGAAAAAGTCATGGTGACTGCTCCAACTACAGCCGAAGACATGAGAGAAAGGATTACGCGTGCAGTTCGTGAAATCACCCCAGATATGTTATTCAGAGTGCGAAATTCTTTTCGAAAGAGAGTTGATAAATGTTTAAAACAAAATGGCCGTCATTTTAAACGTCTGATAAAATAAAATCATGTACCTAATATCAGTTTTTTTTTTCTGTTGATTTTCTTTTTAATTTTGTTGAATTTAGCGTAGTGACATTGACATTGACATTAAATTATTCATTGATTATAACTTAGTTTTTTCTGGAGATTACGAATCTGGAAAAAACTGCACTTTTCCATTTAACATTTAAAAGTTACTCCCCATCCCTAAACAGTGGAAAGGGTTAAAACATTTCTTACGCCGTCAAAAAATGCCCACCAACGACCGATTTCATCCATAGAAATTTCATTTATTTTCAATCAGCCGTTTTCTCAATATCGCTTTGTAACACTTTAAAAGGACCGCCCGGTGTATATATATATATATATATATATATATATATATATATATATATATATATATATATAATGTATTAAACATTTTTATTGGGCGCCATTTTGTTTAACCATATTTTATTCATCCGAATATTTTACCAGTTTCTACCTATCCTACACTTGATTTTTGGACATTTTTCTGCAAAATTTAAAGTTATTTGAATAAGATTTTTTACCTTGCTTATTTTTAAACAATTTATTTGACCGTCATTTTGTTTCGATTTTTAGTAATAATTTTTTTAACGTTGCACTAGGCCACAATCTTGTTCCGATATATTGGATTTTTTCCAATTTTTAAAAGATCATCCCCATATGACCTTCAATTTGGGACCAACATTTCAAGTCAATCTGGTAAGTAGTTTTTAAGCTGGCGTGAACTGACAGACAGACAGACCGAAGGAATTGATAAATCATATTTTTTGGCGTCTAGGGACGCTAAAACGTGAGAGTGTGATTTTTTTCACGATTAAAAACATTTTATTTGGCCGCCATTTTGTTCGGCGATCTTGAATTCGTACCACAATTTTAACAAATCGTTCCTATACCAGAATTAGTAATGGCACAAAATTTGAAAATTGAAATTAATTCATTAAGTAGTTTTTTCTGGCTTAATTTTTGAATATGATAAATAGCTATGCCGCGAACAGACAGACCGACAGATAGACAGACAGATCGACGGAATTGACAAAACATATTTTTCGACATCTAGGGACCCTGAAACTTAATGATCTGAAAACATCTCGGAGGGTGATTTTATCAATTTAAAAATACTTCCCTTTTGCGAGGGGAGTAAAAACGCAATATGTTGTTTTTATATATATATATATATATATATATATATATAATATATCTCAGTAACCCTAGAAGCTAGTTTTTTAGAAATATATAGCAATTTTGATTTTTTTATGGTACGTCTGATCTTAAATTTAATCTTTAGATTCTACAACAAACTTTTGGTACTAATTGTTAAAATTGTTACATCTAAACTTTATTGCTTCTGATAACAATCAAATTTTCGGTAATTATTTATAATTTAGTCTATATATATATATATATATATTTAAAATAGACTGGTTAATACAATAAATATATAATCTATCTAGTAGCAGGTTTTTGCTGTCAAATTAAATGTAGAAAATCGAATCTCGTTGCGTTGGCTGTAGAAGTTACGATTATTTCACAGGAAACTTCAACTCTCCCTTAAATTTTTCCCATTAAGCAAGCATTATTAGCAATATCTTTTTGTGCTCCTATATACCTTTTTTCGTCCCTAATAAATTTCTTTGACCTCAAAAAAAAAGCTAGTTAAATGTATTTCTTTTATTTTTGTTCCGTTTCTTTTATTCGATACCTCATTATATTGTTAGTTTTAGGTGGTCAAATGAATGTTAAAAATGAAATAAAAAATTCAAATCCGTATTTAAAAAACAAAATTGATGATAGGTTCCCGTTTACGAATCACCGGAATCGAAATTCGACAGCACCACAAGATTTTTCGCAAAAAATTGCTTTGGATAAGTTTACAGATTTGAAAAAATGTAGGGAATAAAAAAGTTGCAGCACAATATATTTTATTTTTTATAAATATCTCAATAACGTTTATAGCTAGAATCCCTCCGCCGACGCTTTTGGATTGGTAGATAGTAGCGATGGGCGATAATAGATTTCACTTAACGGTAGGCTGTCACGTGATCTCTAGCTATAAATAAGACAACGAATTAGAATTTTCAAGAGACAGAGTTGAGATCTTTTAAAGTGAAGATGTCTCTGCTCGAGGAGAAGACCTGGGGCAAAGTACAAGTTTGGGTCTGGGGGCGAGCCGTCCTATAGTTATCTTGTAGTAAAGTATTTGGATGTGGGGGCAAGGCGTCCTACATTTATTTGAAGTAAAGTTTTGGATTGGATTGTTATTATTATTAATAACAGTGCTAATAGCGTGCATGTGGAGAACCTGGAGTTAGGTGTCTCATTTCAAGCTGAAATCTCGCTGTTGTTATCGAGAAGATATCAGGCAGAAAGCAGCCCCAGGTGGATTAAAATACGCAAGGTAAGCGTCGAGGTGCCGAATAGACTCGAAGGGTTAGGCATTTGGCCCTGAGAGGGAAAAGGTAAGTTACAACCCAATGAAAGTTAGCGGCCACCTTCATAGTGCATAGTAAAAGTATTCCCGGAGGTACAGGGAAGGTTGACAGAGGAGGCCTATCGAGGATGAACTTGGCCTAAGGGTCCAAAAGATCAGACCCTGAGAAAACTTGATTTTGTGCAAACCAAACGGAAGAAGTCGCGACGCCCACGGCAAATCTGGGCCGCCGCTGAAAACTTAGGAGAGCGTCCAGAGGGAACGTTGAAAGAAGAACTGTGCCTGGCGTCCGGAAGATTCCAGGTGGCAGATAGGGAAAATCAAGGAAATTTCCCGGAATAAGGGAAAGAAAAAGGGTCAGGCCAGGAGAGCTGAAATACCGAAGGAGGAGAGAAACGCAACGTTTCTACGGGGTAGCTCTACGGGCTCGAGAGTCATATTCTCGCACCAGGGACTGAGCTGGGCTATAATTTAGAGAAAGAGAGAAGAGTTCAAGTGAAGAGAGGCCCGTCTAAACCCCCGAGGGAACAAGGCAATAGCACATCACGTATCGATATATTTCATTTATCGACATGCCGCATTGATTTATCAATAGGTATTCCTATTTAATTAATACATTTTTTTACATACCTTATTTTATTTGATATGACGCTGATGACCTATCGATAACCATCGATAAAGCGCTCATCCCAAATAGGTATTAAAATTGTTCAAAACATACTCCATTTAATCACTACTATCCCCGTTATGATAAGTGAGATCACCAAATAGAGACTCGATACGAGATTTATTGCTTCTAGTAAAAGCAACATGCCAAATAATGTGTATAGTATATCACAAAAATACTTTAGTTATCTGAACAGATGTTAAGATATAGGTAAAAGAAAAATGTTGGATATAGTTGATAAGGGCAGTCTGTTGGGGACTTAGTAGAACTAACTACTGTTAGTTTTTAAGCTGATGCGAACTGACAGACAGACATACAGATCGACACACAGATCGAAGGAATTAATAAACCATATTTTTTGGAATCTAGGGACGCTAAAACGTAAAGATATGTAGAACCTAAAACTGGGTGTTGAACTACTTAAATTCGAACCACAATTTTAACACTTCATCTCTATACCAGAATTAGTTATGGCACAAAATTTGAAATTATTCCATTAAGTTATTTTGTCTGGCTGAATTTTTAAATATTTTATCAAGCTATGCCGCGAACACACAGACCGACAGAATTCAGATAACATATTTTTTGACATCTAGGGACTCTCTATTAGGAGTGAAGTAAAAACGCAATATTTTATGTTTTTATACATATCTCAATAACCCTAAAAGCTAGTTTTTTAGAAATGTATGGGAACTTTGATTTTTTTACGGTCTTACCTTAAATTTAATATTTAGATTCTACAACAAACTTTAATACTAATTGTTAAAATTGTTACATCTAAACATTATTTCTTCTGATAACAATTAAATTTTCGGTAATTATTTCTGATGTAGAATTAGATTATATATTTAAAATAGACTGGTTAACACAATAAATATATAATTTAGTAGCAGGTTTTTGTTGTCAAATTAAATGTCGAAAATCGAATGTCGTTGCGTTGCGTACGATACGTTATTGTATTAATTCAACAAGAAGCTCAAAATTCTTATCTCCCCGGCTACAGAAGTTACGATTATTTCGCAGGAAACTTCAACTCTCCCTTACATTTTTCCAATTAAGCAAGCATTATTGGCAATATCTTTTTATGCTCCTATATACCTTTTTTCGTCCCTAATACATTTATTTTACCTCAAAAAAAATCTAGTTAAATGTATTCCTTTTATTTGTCTTCTGTTTCTTTTATTCGATAACATTATGTTGTTAGTTTTAGGTGGTCAAATTAAAGTTAAAAACAAAAAATCCAAATCCGTATTTAAAAAAACAAAATTGATGATAGGCTTCCGTTTACGAAACATCGGAATCAAAATTTGACAGTACCACAAGATTTTTCGCACAAAATTGCTTTGGATATGTTTACAGATTTGAAAAAAATTAGGGAATAAAATAGTTACAGCACAATTTAAAAAACGCAATATTTTATTTGATCTAAATATTTCAATACCTTTTATAGCTAGAATTCCTCCGCCGTCGCTATTGGATTGGTAAGTAGTAGGGACGGGCGATAATAGATTTTACTTATCGATTGGTAATAGCACATCACTTATCGATATATTTCATTTATCGTTATGCCGATAGTTATCCATTTATCGATAGGTATTCTTAACTATACATATGTTTTTATTTACCTTATGTTATTCGATATGACGCTGATGACCTACCGAAAACCATCGATAAAACGCGCATCCCTAATTGGTAATAAAAAGGTTCAAAACTTACGCCATTTAATCACTTCCTTCTGTGTTATAACAAGCGAAATCACCAAATAGAGATTCGATAAAAGATGTATTGCTTATGGTATAAGCAACATACCAAATAAGTTTTGCTGCCAATTAAATGAAAAATAATAGTAATAAGAAGTCTTTTGAACAGATGTTAAGAAATAGGTAAAAGAAAAATATTGGAAATTATTGATAAGATTAATCTGTTGGGGAATTAGTAGAACTAACTACTATTGATATTTTTACTAAGGCTGTTATATTCCGTATCTATTGCTACATCTTAGATGTGATGTTTTTATAATATCTTTGAAAGATTTCATCTTTGGACAAGCTCAAAATGTGTTCGAAGAACGTAGGCTTGGAGAATGAGAACAATAAGAAAAGTCAGTGAACCGTGAAATGGCCTCAATCAACACTGAAATCACAGCATTTTTCGGTGCACCAGTCACCATTATATTAACCATATGGGTATCAACGAAATAATACTCCACTAAAATCGTGTGTCACTTTGTATTTAACACTATGGTTGATTAATCCATATTACCACATAATTGTTAAAGGCTAAACTGATATTTCAACTTTAATTTTTTTATGGAACGTTCAGTCTTTTATACTACAACAAACTTTTAATAATAATTGTTCAAATTGTATAATAAAAATCTTTATATTTTTTGATAATAATTAATTTCTCAGTAATTATTTATGAATGACCCTATGTATTTAAGATGGACCGCTTAATACAATGGATATACAGGATTTGTGTAATTTTAGTTACCAAATGGAAACCTTTTTTATTATGGACTTTGGCAAAAGAAAGTTAGATATTCTTCACAAGAAATTCTCCTTAATAAAAAAAATTGCTTGGCTACAAAACAACATTTCCATGTAATATACAAGGTGCGTAAAAATTAGGTACACGTAAGTAGACAAAGGAAAAGAAGTACTTAGCGTTTTTTATCTAATTACATGTTCGCACGGTATATCTAAGATCAATCTGAATAATTTTTCCTAACATCATATAGTACAAGCCTAAACTTCTTGAATTCTTTTATCTATTTATATCAATCCAACAAACGAAATCGCTCAATTTTATTTCCATCAAAATATTTTTTGAAGCCAAAGTTCCACGAAAATAATGCCAAGACTTTGTCGGAAATAATGTGCCCATACAAAAAACATGTTACTTTCGTTTTGATTCCATACATCTCCCTCTCTGAGAAATGAAACATCGATGTCGGACTACCGATAAATACAATATTTCCAAGGGCGTGCATGGAAGCAAGGGAAGCAGTGCTTCCCCAAATAAAATTGCAAATCATCTTCTAAAATGTAATTTTTGAAATAGGAAACCATTAATATAGTTTGTATTAAAAATGCTAAAATATTATCTTAATTATCAAGCCCATAATAAATGCGGCCTTGTCTCCGACCGAACGACAATAGAAAATGGAATAGAACCTATGCGGGCCACTCTGCAGCCAAGTCCTGTATGATTTTTGTGAATCGATCCAGAGGTTATTGAACTTTCCACCAGCTGTTTGCAATTTTTGCATTTCAGCAGCGTGCTTTAAGTGGGGGAGGAAGCTATCGTTGGAGTAGGTTCTTCGTTTGAACGGCTATCCGTGTGTTGTGTGATACGTACGTCGCATCGTGCATGGTGCGATATGAAAAACAATAATACGGACTTGGATATGCAAATACCGTCAATTTCGGCTGTCGGTGATAACGTTAAAAATGTTGGAGAATTTAGTAAGAGTTTGAATGTTTGGTGTGTGCCTTAATAATAAAGGGATTTTCAACATTACATTTTGCTGATAAGCTTCAAATAATTTCCAAAGGAAGGGCAAAACCGCCTATGAAAAATTTAACCACAAAAATGAAAAACTGTATTTGACATTTTTATCCGGAAAAACAATACGAACAATTTAAATGGCTAACATGGTGTGAAAATATACGTAAATTATTTTGTTGGCCATATTTACTTTTTGAAAATGAAAAAGGTCTCTGGAATAAAACTGGTTTTTCCGATTTAAACAGTTTCCATAAAGCTGTAAAAAGACACATTATGTTCAAAGCGAATTTACAGGCCGTCATAAAAGAAAAAGTTTTCGGCAAAACCAGAATTGAACACGCCCTTAATAAACAGTTGCAAATTAGTCACCGCCAACACAATGAACTAGTCGATAAGAAGACTTATCGATGATGTTTGTTTTCTCGGACATCACGAATTAGGATTTAGAGGTCATGACAAAACCTTCTTCAAAGAGAGGAAATTTTCAAGATTTACTTACTTTAATGGCTAAATATGATGATTGCTTAAAAAATCATTTAGAGCACAGTCTAGCGTTTTTCGCGAAACGTCGAATGGAATCCAGAATGATTTAATTTCCGCTGTTGCGACCATTATTCTAAAAAGAATTAAGCAGGAGATTGGCGAGGCGCGGTTCATTGCTATTGTTCTAGACGAAACAACTGATATCACTAATTTTAGCCAATTACCTATAGTAATACGCTACGTTAAAACAGGCGGAAGTATTCAAGAGCGATTTTTAGGTTTTGCTCATAAATTAAATTTAGTTTTATCCCAGTCCATCAATTCACATTAAAGAATGTAAAGTATTTTTCGTTACTTTAAGTGGCATGGCTGCTTTTTCCAAGTCAACAAAACGTACACAAGCTTTGGACTCCGTTGTCCACAAACGATTGCCCAAAGTAGCTCCTACTAGGTGGAACTATAATGGAAGACTTATATTAGCAGTATCTGAAAATCGTAAATCACTGATTCTATTTGAACTATTTGAGAATATAATAGAAAATAATGAAACGTGGGACTCAGAAGCAATAAATAGTTCGAGGGGGTTTTTGGACTGTTTGAAACGAGATTTTAATTTTAATTATTTGTTGAACATATTTTCAGAAATATTTCCATTCTCGGACAATGTTTTTAATATATTACAAACTACAACAAAGATATTGCTTTTTGCCTAAAAAAAGTAGATGATTTTAAGTCCATGTTAAGCCAAAAAGTGACTTTGACCTATTTTGGGAGAAAACGATGACGTTAAATGTAGAGCCACAAGCCAAGCGTCTTCGAATAGACAAGGTGGGAGATGTTCAAACGTCATACAGACGCCTCTTTTATGAAATAATCGATCAAATTCAGCAACAAATAAACTATGGATTTAACGGTTTAAATTATTTTAAATTCCTCGAGCACTGCAATTATAAGGCATTTAAAGGAAAAACTTTTCCAGAAGATGCGTTTAAATCTCTTCTTCTTCATTATGGCCAGTTCTTCGACCGAGTGTTACTGCGATCTAAACTAAAAGTGATTTACGAAACTGATGATATTAGCGCAAAAAATAACGCTAAGGAACTAATGCAATTTTTAAAAGACAAGTAGCTGGAAGATGCCTACACCGAAGTGTCGAAATTGTGTGAATTAGTATTGACAATACCTGCCACAAGTTCATCAGTAGAACGTATAAAAAATTTCGTGACGAATTCAACGGGGCAGGAGAGACTTTCGCATACGTCGCTGTTGTCCACTGAAAATAAATTTCTCCAAAATATATCGGAGCATCGACGTTTTTATGATGACGTCATTGACGAATTTGCAAAAAATTATCGAAGAATCGAATTACATTACAAATAGGTAAGTTTTAAAAATTGTTTCCCCTTCTTAAAATTTCACCTCACGCCCCTGAATATTTCTATCTTCAATACTCTTTATAGCCAAACATATTTTATCCTATTTAATAGACTCGTTTCGCGTATCTCCGCCCCACATAATTCAGGCTAAACTTAGACTTCTTTGTTTGTTTATCTTTATAACCTCGTATGGTCCCTATATAATATTATCGAAAACCATGTTCTCCGTCGTTAAAAACTGTCTGGCAGCGCTAGAGGTTACAGCGGAATAAGGGAGGCATTTTAGACAAACGATTGCTAGTTAAAAATTAATATCTTTAGTACAGGTCTAGTTGTAACATAAGCACCAATTGTAGCTTTGTACTTCACTTGTTGTCTAAGCATAATTTTTATTTTTAGTAATATAGTACGAGTTGGAATTTTGTAGTGTCTTAAGTGGGTGTAGATTTGTCTGTTGTATTGAGTAAAATTAATGCATAATCTGAAACAAGTTTCTTTGAAGCCTGTTAAAAGAAATTAAGGAATCTTTGTTCTAAAGTACGAGTCACGTGTATTCTAAAACAAGTGCTTACTTTCTTTAGGATATAGTGCAGGCAAGAAATAAATCTGCATAATTTATTAAAAGTTGAGTATTAGTAAAAGACCAAATTGATTACCTTCTTTTACTGCTTAATTTCATTAATTGTGTTTGACAGTAATGTTATGTAGCACTGTAAACTTATTTTAAGGAAGTAAGTAATCATCAGTGAAGTGAGAAGAACAATAAAATAGGATTTTAGAAAACATTTCAAGTTAAAAAATTGTAAACTTTATTTTATGTTTGTATGTAATATTGAGTGCAACAAATAGTTGCTAAAATTAAGGTATTGTCCCTTTTCCTAGGATAGAGTACAAATGTTTGAGTGAATGAGTAAAATTTAAGATTTTTAATGTGTCATTGTTTTACATTTTTATTTTAGAAAATATATTTAACATTTGTTTTGTTTCATACTTAGCGTTTTATCGTTTTTAAAAGATAAACTTAAATGTCTTAAATTTAAAATATTTAAAAAAGATTACCAGTTCACAAAAAGTAAATCATTTATAAAATTACCAATCAGCTACCTATTGAAATTCCAACTATTAATTTGTTTTTAATTTTTGTAAGTTAAATGGTTCTTTAAAATAAATAGGCAACAAATCAGAAAATAATTTGTTTCGTTGTTGTATGGAAGTAAATGAGATTAAATAATCCTTTTCGGTCCAGTGTGAAATCCGAAATTCTGAGATAGTCGAATTAGAGAACGTACAAATATGAGTTAAAAAGTAATTATAGTTTTTTGTACCAAATGTTTTTTGGATAATTTAATGGCCAATAATCAAAAATTTCCAATGTAACATTAATTTTACATGACTATTACAAAAAAAAAGTTTAAAATTTTTGTATTTCCCGGCTGATTAATTTAGCTGTATCAAAAATTCGATTTTCAGTTTTTTGTTTTCAAACCTTCATTTTTGGATTTATTTCGAACCCTGTATATGGAATCACATTTTTAAGATATAAAAGTCAATAGTAAAAAAGGTTTCCATTTTATAATTAAAATCACACCGACCCTGTATAATCAAACAGTAGCAAGTTTTTGATGTCAAATTTAACACTGAATATATCTGGTTTAAAAGCAGCAAATTAAAAGTCGCTGCGTTACATACATCATTGTATTATTTAAGCTATGAGGGCAAAATCGTTATCTACCTAGCTATAAAAAATACAATTATATCCCAAAAAATTGCAACTTTCCCTCAAATTTCTCCAATTAATTGCTGCAGCATCATTAACAATCTTTTTATGGTCCTATATAACTTTAATCTTTACTAATAAAGGTATCTACCCGCAAAAAAGCTCCGATCTTTGTATTAGATCCGCTAAACCCAAATTTATTTCTTTTATTTTTATACTCATTCCTTTATTCGATAACAGCACACATTAAACGTTACTGGCATCACCAAACGAATGGAAAGAGCGTTAATCGATTCCCGAAGAAGTTTTTGATATTTGCCAGCTGAACGTACAATTTATCCAGAAACGATATATTTTTTCTCTCCTAATTCGTTATAAAATTTCTAACTTAACAGAGTGCCTTTTTATTCACATCATTTGCAATAAATTTGATTTCGAAGGACTATAAGAAACATCTAATAATGCAGTACCTGAAGTTTCAAGTTTACAAAAAAATTGGGTAGTGGATAAAACCAACCTTTTTTATTTTGTATACATGGAGCCCTTTATGCATGTTAAAACTTTACCACGAGAGTCGAGCGCGTTTTTTCAGAAACTCATTTCAAATTTGCAAAAATTCGTTTTGGGCGAATATCTCGAAAAATATTGCAGAGAAGGGAAAAATCGGTAAATATTCTTTACCCGGAACTTCCCTCGTTATGAATATTTTCTTTTACTAGGAATAGTGAAGTGTAACCTAATTTAGTCATTTAGTAACACGTATATATATATATATATATACTGTATTTTCAAACATTTTTATTGGGCGCCATTTTGATTCACCATCTTGAATTCATACCAACATTTTACCACTTTCTACCTATGCCACACTTAATTTTTGGACACAATGTTGATGACCCAGACCTTAAAACAGTAAGCATGTCAAACATTTGAAAAATGAAAATAATATTTTTTTTAACTGTTTTGCATTCCCGTTTTTTTAGCCTGAAGTTGTTCCTCATATCCTAATAAAGCTTTGGCCAAGAAAATTAACTGCAGACAAGCCTAAATCTTGATAACGTTCTGTTTTGTTGATTAAAAATTAAAAAAGAGCTCTACTTTTGATGTTGGATTTCATTTTCTCTATCATTCAACTAAGATA
This sequence comes from Kuschelorhynchus macadamiae, assembly GCA_030620095.1. Lineage (NCBI taxonomy): Eukaryota > Metazoa > Arthropoda > Insecta > Coleoptera > Curculionidae > Kuschelorhynchus > Kuschelorhynchus macadamiae. The sequence goes on from JAUTXW010001306.1 coordinate 2,403,225, forward strand.
ATAATACTGATAAGTGTTTAACATGAGTTAAATATCTTACTTTCGAAAATCACTTTTTAAAAACAATTTATTTCGAAAAAATAAGAATTTACAATTTTGACTAACAGAGTAACTACATGCAAATGCTCGAAGGTTAACTGCAAGTGAAGTTAATTATTTTACAATTTGCTTAAATATAAACAAAAGTGCAAACTAGACAATATTATACAGTGGCAGGTGTTTATGATGTCAGCCTGGGTGTATGACCGGGTGCTTGACCTGTGCGTCACATATCTCCTCCCTCCTTGAGTTCGGAAAACAAGGGTTGACTGGTTTTTCGATCTTTGGATTTGGATTTTTGGGCAATTTTCGTTTCTTTTGGGTTGCTTCTTGCATTTCCAAATTTTTCTTGAGACATATGCTAGGCTGATAACAATTAATAAGATTAAAATTGTTAGTGGAGTAATCCAATGGTTTACTGATACTCCCGGTGTATTTAATGTATGAAATTGGACAGTTGACCGGATCTTCTGTGCTTTATTTAATTCTTCTAAATTTACTTCTTCCAGTTGTAGTTTTTGATTTGTTTTTTCTTGTTGAATATACGAAAATTTGGGCAGCTCCAATACATATTGAAGTTCTGTCTTTTTCTCTTTTTCGTATGTTTTGTTGTTGATTTCTATTGAACATGAAGGTATGACGACTATACTGGGTTCTTTAATTTTGTAGAGTCCCCGTTGGCATTTGCTTTTTATAATTGTCTCATTGAATGGGATAATGAGGATCTCTTCTCCATTGAGACGCTGAATTGTTGTTTTCTTATAGTGGATGTCGGTTAATGGACATTCGTTTTTCGTTGTGGTTAGCAGCTTGTAAAGTCAGGGTTCATCTTTCGATAGTGTGTTTTGTTGGCAGATGAAGATGTCTTCTAATTGCGGACATTCTTCTGTTGTGGTCCAATAGTCTTCTTTCGTGAGCAGTACGTAAGGGTTATTTAGGGATATAGTTTAGTTAAGGATTGGAATAAGGTATATTTTATATAATACAAATTGTGTGGGAAGAACGATTGGTGTGTGTATAGAAAATAGAATTATATTATTTTTTATTATTACTTGAACAGAAATATATTTATAGTAATTAATTAATTCGTTAAATTTAGGTATGCGATTTTTTCCGTATAGATCCTGTATATTATTTATCATTTCATTAATTTGTTTAGGATTAAGAATGGAGTTATGCAGTATTTACATGAGCAAATGAAATTGCATTTTCTACATTATTTATTATTTGATTCAACGTATTTAGTTGAAACATAATGTTATCTAATATTAGAGATAAATATAAGGCATTGCTTGTATTTGCTTCTGCGTCCTCTAATAAGTTTAATTTCTTAAGTACCATATTTTGATTTGTTTTAAGTGTTTCTAGACTTTGTTTATAGACGTTTATAACATTTGATAGTACAGTATGTTCGTTCTTTATTTCCTGTTGTATGTCTTGATGGTTTTGTTGTAAAGTGTCAAAGTATTTATTGTACCTTTCTTCGTCATCGAAATCGAGTGTTCCGAAAAACCATTTGTTCACTTTGCCAACAGCATTAAATAAACCTCTTTTAGATCTAGAAGGTTTAAGAAATAATTTTGTATTAGGTAATATTGTTTGTAGGTAGTCAAATATTTGTTTATATTTATGGGTGGTTAGAGTTGAGAAGTTTTCGGTTGTATTAGTGTTAATTATTGTTTCGTTGCATTTTTCTAATAGATGCTGTATATTATACAGGCAGTTTTCGATTTGTGTAAGATTTATGTGATAGAGAGATGTGTGTTGTGTTGTGGTAATGTATGTTTGTCCTAGGGATAAAGGAAGGATAGGATTTTTAAGTCCTTTGACATCTAAGGTTGTAACGATGGGTAATACCAGAAGTAGAAGGAAGTGTCTCATCTGAAACAATTAGATGATGTGGTTTAAGTATGTTTTTGTTTTGAGTAGAAATAACATTTTCTCGGTCCACTATTGGAGTATTTACTTTTTTATACTTAGGATGTTCTTTTAATTTTGATTTTTGTGGGAAAGTTTTTGTAAATAACGGTTTTTGGGAATCGATCGGAATTTCGTCTTGTCGGTTTTTATTGGCTTTATCTAGGTTTGATTTTTGTTGGGAGATTAGTTTTTCGTGAATTTCTTGATTCATTATTTTTATGTTTTCCGAATGTTCTTGCATATATTGGAATAATTTTTGTTCTTCGGAAAGCTCTAAAGGATTTTTATAATCGAGTTTGCCTCGGACAATTTGAAAAGGCGTATATTTTAGAGCACTATGATTAGAATTATTATATGATAAAATTGCATAGTTCATTAGTGTAATAATGTTTTCTTTCGGTTTTTTGTCTTTTATTGTGAGGATGGTTTCATTTAGTGTTGAGTGTAGTCGTTCTATAGGACTATTTGAATTTGGGTTGTGTGGTGTACAATAATGAATTTCTATCTGATGAAGAGCGCATAGGTTTTGCATAATTTCATTTTTAAAAGCTGTGCCATTATCGGTAGTTATTTTTCGGGGTAATCCGTAATGATTAAAATAAATTAGTAGTTTATTAGCGATTTCTGTGCTTATTGGAGTAAGTAAAGAATATGCTTGTCCTAATTTTGAAAAGCTATCAATTAAAGTTAAAAATGAGGTATTATGTGTTTTATATACGTTTATGTATATATGGTCAAACGGTTCATATCCTATGGGTGTGGGTTTGAATACTAACTTATTTGGGTGTCTTTCGTATTTAGATTTTTGACAGATTTCACACCTGTTTATGTAAGTTTTTACGTCGTTTTCTAAGTTTGGCCAATAGAAATTTTTCTTTAATGCTATGATATTCTCTTGTACACCTCGATGCGATGTTTTTGTCTCGTGGTAGTATTTTATTTTAAGTTGTTGTTCGTCAGAGTCTGTTATATCTTCTAAAAGAGTATTTGATATACAGTGTGTATCAGCCAAATGGAATAAATTCGATAATAAATAAATGGGGGCGTGTTCGGAAAAACGCTTGGACCCGTCGATTGGTATTTTTAATTGCTCATTTTCTCCAATAAAAACTTTTTATACAGGGTGTGTCCTGTAACAGTGGTCAATGCCAACTTTCTTATTTCAAATGCAACACCCCGGATATTATTTAATTTTTGGATTCTTTAGGAGATTCTAAACATATTTTATGTTCAATGTCCTATACCTATCTTCAACTATTTCGGCAATATTAAGTGTTTTCAAATTTATTGCAAAAATTAAGATTAAAAAAATAAAATTATTTATTTCTTCATAATGTATAAACAAAAGTAAAAAGTTAATTTAGGAACTGTTGAATATGCTCGCCGCGAACGTCTTGGCAAATTCCTAATATTAAATAGAAATTTCTTCTAACGTTATTTAGCATCTCAGGCGTGACCGATCTAATCGCAAGCGTTATTCGTCTTCTTAAGTCAGCTAAGTCGAGGGGTTTAGTTTTGTATACAACATTTTTAATATGTCCCCATAAGAAAAAGTCTAATAGCGTCAGATCAGGGGATCGCGCTGGCCATTCTATCGATCCTCGTCTCCCTATCCACCGATTTGGAAATATTCCGTTGAGGTACTGCCGGACATTAATTTGGTAATGGGGTGGTGCTCCATCTTGCTGAAACCATATCATATTCGCTGGAACTTGTGGGTTTGCTGGATCCGGATACAAATTTGTCAAAGTTGGCACGACATTATTTTGGAGCAGTGCTAAATAATTATCGCCATTCAAATTGCCGTCAATGAAAAAGGGGCCTATGATATGATCCCTAACAATTCCTGCCCAAACATTAACCTTTTCAGGATATTGAGTATGTTCTTCGCTGATCCAGTGAGGATTTTCCCTAGACCAATAGCGACGATTTACATGACCGTGAAGTGTAAAGGTGCACTCATCCGAAAACAAAACATGTTCTAATTGAATAACATTGTTATCTAACATAGCCATCATTTGTTCACAAAAATAAGTTCTTCTATCATAATCGTCTTCCATGAGCTCCTGAGTTGGTATCACTTTATAGGGATGCATTTTATTTTCTTTTAATGTTCGAATAATCGACGAATGGCTAATATCGAACATTGCGGCGGCTTGTCGACTAGAAATATGTGGTTTTTCCTCAAACTCAAGCATAATATCCAATTTAGTATCATCATTTATTGAATTGGCAGCTGCTTTTTTTATCTGCCTCACATGTCCAAGCTCGCGAAACTGCTTTTCTATTTTACTAATTGTCCCTTGGGATATATGCGGCAAATTTGGAAATTTTTCATGAAATAAGCGAGCAACTTCCACTTGTGTTCGTGTGTTATCTCCATAACCAATCATTTGTAGAATTGTTATTTTAGGCATTTCTGTTAAATGAACCATTTTTCTGATATTAGGTATTATGCAGATAACGAAATTCAAAAGACTATGACACTGACACTGACAACTACTGTCTTGCAAAGAGAAAGGCCAGGCATTTTACACAAAAGTAAACAAAACTTAAAAGTAAACAAAACTGGCTCTTTTTGTTCCATATCAATAAAAAGGAACGCTAAAATGGTTTTTGCTTACATTCTTAATATGAAGACCTAAATGGTAAATAAGTATTGAGTGTGTTGTAGCGAATTTTTGTAATCAAATAAATAGTTCAGTAACCAGAGCCACTTTCATGAATAATAATAAATTCGAAATAAATAAAATAAAAATAAATTTGAAAACACTTAATATTGCCGAAATAGTTGAAGATAGGTATAGGACATTGAACATAAAATATGTTTAGAATCTCCTAAAGAATCCAAAAATTAAATAATATCCGGGGTGTTGCATTTGAAATAAGAAAGTTGGCATTGACCACTGTTACAGGACACACCCTGTATAAAAAGTTTGTATTGGAGAAAATGAGTAACTAAAAATACCAATCGACGGGTCCAAGCGTTTTTCCGAACACGCCCCCATTTATTTATTATCGAATTTATTCCATTTGGCTGATACACACTGTATACAGTGTGAACGCATTATTTTTAAAATATTTTTGGAGGATTTTCAGAACGATTGGTTCGATTGTTTTACTTTTAAAATGTAAACAATAGGTGTTTTTTGGCGTAAAGTGTTCTTTTATTATTTTACAAATGGCTTCTTCCGAAGGGTCGTTATTTAAAAACACATATGTTCGATGTTTGTCAAAAATTTGCTGTTTTTGTACTTTAATTTGATTATTATTAGAATACTTAAAAATTATTTGATTTTTATATACATTCAGGGATTTTTGTACATAAGGCGCTCCTATTATTGGATTTTCTACACTAGAATATTGTGTTTCTAAATCACTAGTAGGCTTTTGTTTTGGTTTAATTACAATATCGGAGATTATGTTTATTTTTTGACTTTTAGATTGTTTGGGTATGTCTTTTTCGTCAGCAATTGTGCCTAAGATTTCGTCAAGATCTTCATATGTTAGAGGAAGTATTTCGTCAGGGTCGAAGTTTGGTAATATGGAAAGTTGGTCGTCTTCGATAGGGTTAATTTGAATTCGTGAGAGTGAATCTGCGTTTGTGTTTTGTTTACCTTTTTTTTAGATAATTTCGTAGTCGTATTCCTCTAGCTTTAAGCGCCATCTCACTAGTTTAGAATTAGGTTCTTTGATTGAAAATAGCCATTGAAGGGGCTTATGGTCAGTGGTAATTTTAAATCGGGTACCAAAAAGATACGGCCTAAAATATTTTGTGGCCCAAACTATTGCAAGTAGTTCTTTTTCAATAGTGCTGTAATTAAGCACCGCAGGGTTAAGAGTGCGTGATGCATAAGCTATAGGTAAATCTTTACCTATTGGACCTTGTGATAGGACGGCTCCGATAGCGTAGTTCGAGGCGTCGGTTGTGAGATTAAAAGGCTGAGAAAAATCTGGATGTTGAAGTATAGGGTCGTTCATTAAAATATTTTTACAGGTTTCAAAGCTATTTACAAATTTGGGGGTGTGTTCGACCTTGTGATTCTTCTTTAAACAGTTTGTTAATGGTTTAGTTAGGTGGGAAAAGTTTTTTATAAATTTACTATAATATCCAACTAGGCCCAGAAAAGATTTTATTTCTTTGGGTGTTTTGGGAATTGGAAATTTTTGAATTGCTTCGATTTTCTGTGGGTTTGGTTTTATACCATCGGGTGTTATAACGTGACCCAGGAATTCGACTGTTTTACAGAGAAATTCGGATTTGTCGAGCTGAATTTTGAGATTGTGCTCTCGAAGTCTTTTGAAATCAGCTTTTATATTGCCCATGTCTTCTTGTAGGGACGTAGAAAAAATTATGATATCATCCATGTATACTAAACATATTTTGCCTTGAAGTTTTTTTAGGACGTTATCCATGACTCTTTGGAAGGTAGCAGGTGCATTTTTTAGTCCAAATGGCATGCGAATAAATTTGTAATGTCCGTTTTCGACATTAAAGGCTGTTTTAGGAATGGAGTCAGGATGCATTTCGATCTGATGGAATCCGGATGCTAAGTCAAGTGTGGTGAAATATTGACTTCTGCCGAGTTTATCTAGTATATCGGAGATGTTAGGTATTGGATCACAATGCGCCATTTTTGTTTGCCTGAGGCGTCAGCTTTTTTTGGGACTATCCAAACTGGGGAAGACCAAGGGCTAGAAGATGGGCGTATGATACCGTCATTTAACATTTGAGAAATTTGTGTTTGGACCTCCTGTTTATGAATATATGGGTACCTGTATGATTTAGTATGGACGGGGATATCGTCTGTGGTCTTAATTTCATGTTTGACTTGGTGAGTGAAGCTTACTTTTTCATTGGGCTTATGTAGAACATCGGGGAATTGTGCAATTAATTTTTGCAATTCCGATTTTTCTTCGTCGTTCAGGTGTTTTGAACGAATAAGAGAGAAATCACTTTTTTCTCCAGAATCTTCGAATGTGTAGCATTCGGATTGAATTTGCTCGATATTAAAAATTTCAAAGTTTTGAGATTGAAAAAATTGGGCTTTTTCTCTTATAGAGTTTGGATCGAAATGTATCAGGACACTTTCATTGGTAAGGTTTCGAATTTCAAGAGGGACGGAGCTATTTTTTACTGTTAAGACAGAGGGTGGAATTTCTATAATATTATTATGGATGTGGGGCATAAATATTTCTGTGTCGTCGGGAATATTAGTAGAAATATTTTTTAAAGTTATAGATTGTGGTGGCACTTCAATTTATTGAATATTAAAATCGTCACAATACGTTAAAGGTATTTCTACAATATCTATATAAAGTTTTTTATTTGTTGTCTATATTTAGGTTTAGTTTTCGTAAATCTCTTATGCCAATGATACCGTCAAAGTATTCGTAAAAATTGTATAAAATAAATTCAAGTTCAGTATTAATATTGTATTCATTTAGCAAAGGAATTTTTGCTTTATACTGGGTGTTCGTATTACCTGTGCATGTTACAAGAGTATGTTTTGATGTATAAATCAAGTGTGGAAAATGTTGTTCGGCTATATTATATATTCGGTCTGATGAGGGATGTGTGGCTTCCTGTGTCGATTAAAAGTTTTACTGGTGGGTTTTTCAACTCTATATAAGGAAGCGAGTTTAATTGAAAGCTATTAAGATTTAGGGCGGATTGTTTTCCTGAGAGTGGTTTTGAAAATTTTCGGGGTATATGGGATTATTTTCGTTTTCCTCGAAATTTTCGAGATCGGGTTGGTATTCAGTGTTTTCTAAACTTTCGAATACAGGTTCTTCTGTATAATAATTTTCAGATACATCGTTTTCTGAATATACAGGGGTTCCATCTGCTAGGTAAGTTAATTCAGTAAAAACTAGTGGATTCCTTTGATAGTTATTAAAATTTGAATTTTGACGTATAGTGGGTCTTTGTGAATATCTAGTCTGCATAGTAGGCATTCTACTTGATGTGGACATGGGTGTTGGATGACCTGTAGGTTTGTTAGAATTTTCTTTAGAAAATACATCTCTTGGTTTTCCAAGAACTTGTCTGTTTGTTGGAAAATGATGTTGAATTGGCCTATTTTGTATATTTATAGGTTGCGTGGGGAAATTTGGTTTTGGCGTAAAATTATTATTACCAAAACTTGGAAATTGGTTTTGGAATGGTCTTGATGTCACATTATTTGCATTTGGAAAATACGGTGTAAAATTACTAGATATGGGTGTAGACTGATAATTATATGCAGGCTGTGGATTTCGTTGCATTTTAATAGGTCTATTTTTTATTGGCATATTTTGTTTTGGGACAAACGCGCGGGCATTTATTTGTTGTTCTAGCAAAGAATGGTTAAGTACGATAGAATTTGCATCTTCGATATTTTCAGGATTTCTAAACATTAATATTGTCCGTAATTCAGTGGGTGAGTTTGACATAAGAACAGTGACTGCTGTTAATTCGGTTTGTTCTATTAAAGCATGTTTTGTGCCAGTACTTAAACTACTATCAGATGCTATTTTCAGACTTATACGAGTTTTTAATATTTTGATACGTTCTATAAAATCTAAAACACTTTAATTTTTATTTCTGCTTAAAAAGTTTAATTGCTGCGCTAAAACTTGTCTATTTACACGATCACCAAATTTTTGCCTAAGGGCTATTTTAATTCGGGGCCAGGATGTAAGGTCTGGCCTACATAATAAAAAATCACCTGCTTCTTCAACTATTTTAGAACATATGGAAGCAAACACAAATTCTTTAAGAGAGTCATCTGAGGTGCCCTCATGATATCTCTCGTAAAACTTATCTACACTAGCTATAAAAAATTCTAAATGTTCGCATCTACCAGTAAAATTCTTTAAGATATGTGCAATTTCTTTTGCGGCAGTAAGCGATGTCATATTTATAACAGAATCGGTAATAGTTATATTAGATATATCACTAATTAAATTTTCGAGTTCGGAGTCTGACATTCAAATCAAATCTTAATATAACGAAAAATAAATTCGCAATTCAAAGAATAATTTAAAATATCAAGACACAACAATTTACAAAAAAAATAAGGGGAGGAAAGGAAAGCTCACTTACGATATGTTTTTCTGAATCGCAACCGTGGGATTTTCTTTCTGGTGGTTCGTAAATCTCAGCAAACAGTTGAAACTGACGATCCTCTGGGACAGGGCTTCGGGAACACACTTTCCAAACTCTGCCAAAAGGTCTTCTGAGATCCTACACTTTTCGACTGCGCCAGTTAAATATTTTACTTTCGAAAATCACTTTTTAAGAACAATTTATTTCGAAAAAATAAGAATTTACAATTTTGACTAACAGAGTAACTACATGCAAATGCTCGAAGGTTAACTGCAAGTGAAGTTAATTATTTTACAATTTGCTTAAATATAAACAAAAGTGCAAACTAGACAATATTATACAGTGGCAGGTGTTCATGATGTCAGCCTGGGTGTATGACCGGATGCTTGACCTGTGCGTCACATATCTCATGTGCATATGATTGAGATAATTACATTCGATAATTTTAATGTCTTTAGTCTCTACTGCCACCTATTGCTAGTTCTTAATAAAAATCCAACTAGCTTCAAAAAGTCCAAAGTGTATTTAGGCAGAAAAGATGAGAGGTGTTCTACTTAATAATAGCAGAATTAATCATACTTAAGTCTTTTAAGCTGGGAATCGTAAACCTGTTTTTTATTTTCCTAGCAGCAGCCTGAAGCAGACACTTTTAATGACTTGTAATGGGACCTAAAAAATTTTATGGTCCATCTGTTTATAATGGACAATTTACCCACGGTTTGAATTTGGGCCCTTTTGGGATTCTGGCCCCATTTTCTGTACACGGTGTGTGTCAGCCTTGGACGTAATTGATATTGTCAATGCAAATAGATATTCAGATTATCCCAAATTTGCAAGTTAAATTTATACTCGGGCCCGCTCACTGACCACCCGACTCCATCAAATATAAAGTATTTCGCATACACGCAACTCAAATAGAACAAGAAAGGAGTTAATATTTGTTTATTTGGGACCGGGTTACAGAAATTATTGGCAAATACAGACAATAAAGTCTTTAAAAAATGTCTTAAAATTTAAAGACTAACACCCGCATTCACTAAAGAGGTTTCAATTTAGACCAGGTATAATTTGACAGTTATAGGTTTAAAATGACATAAGCAATAATTGGATAAATAATTTGTCGTAATTGCCACATTACAAAATGACAATGACATACGCAAAACACAACTGGCGAACTAACAGTTTCAGTTGTCATGGCAATTAAATCTGGTCTAACTCTTAAACCTTATTAGAGAATACGGGAGTAACTATTTAATGATAATGTTATTTATAAAACTAAGAATAGAAAAATTAATATGCGGTTGCGAAAAACGGTATTAAAACAGTCAAGATATATCAAAAAAATTTATTTTACCTAATAAAAGTTTAATTTAACGAACTATTATAATAAAAAAAGTACAAAAGTCGGTATAAATCAGAATTAAAGTATACAAATTAAGTACAGATGAATTTTAAAACCACCATAAATTCCAGATCGATAATAAATCAATATTTTCCACAACGCAATTTATTAAGTTACAACATATTCGAATGAAATATTAGTATACCTAATTAGAGTGCCTATAAAGTGTATAATATTTGCAGCGTGATTCTCTTTTACTGCTATAGGTGTTGTATATATGACTTCCCATAGCATCGGCATTAATTTTGTTGATATAATTTCAGTTCTTCTCTTATTTTTCGTTTTAGGTTATTTCGGTTTTTAGATCTATTCTTATATACTTTATTTTTTAAATTTCCCCTACAAAAATCTAAAGGCGTCAAGTCTGGACTACGAGCAGGTCATTTCTGCTTATCCATATCGGAAAATTACGACTTATACAGTTTGCAACTGGCGCAACAGTGTGATATGGTGCTCTATCTTGCTGAAAAAATAAATTTTCTTTAATATTACCTGGCCGCTCGTTACAGATTGGCTATATTTCGTTCACCAAACCTGTAAACCACTAATGGGTAATTTTTCTGTCAAAAATGCCAGAAGTATTAAACGAAGCCTCATCGATTTAAAGGACTTTTTGAAAAATACCATTCCCGAAATGCCGATACATAATATTGTAACAAAAAGTTGATCCTTCATCAAAATTTGCAGGTGACAAAGACTGTACGTTAACAAATTAGTCTGCGATGTTTTTTATATACTTCCACTACTTATATTTTTGATATTTCAATATCAACATCGCTTTGAAATATATATACTGTCTTTTCAAAGTTTTTTATTGGACGCCATTTTGTTCGAATTTATTGAATCCCTACCAATATTTTACCACTTTCTACCTATACCACACTTGTTTTTGTCTATAATTTAAAATGAATTCAATAAGTTGTTTTTACATTGACACATACCGCAATTTTATTAGTCATGTTGAATTCGCATCAGCTTATCCTTATATCATATTTAATTTTTCTCCAAAATTTGCAGACAATTGAATAAGAAGATTTTTTTACATTAATTTTTTAACAACTTATTAGGCCTTTTCGTTCGGATATCTTGAATTCGTAACAGAACTTTACCAGCTTATCTCTATATCACACTCAATGCTTGCACATAATTTGAAATTAATTTAATAAGTAGACTGATTTTTTAAATATTTTATTAGGCTGCCATTTTGTTTTGCTATATCATATTCATACCAAAATGTTACCAGTTGATTCTTATGTAACACCTGATTTTTTTGCAAAATTTGAATTGAATTGGATAATTACTTTTTTTAGCAATAATTTTTTAACGTTTCACTAGGCTTTCATCTTGTTCCGGCATATTGGATTTTTACCAAAATATTACCGGGTCATCCCCATATGAGCCTTAATTTTTGTTCAAAATTTAAAGTCAATCTGATGAGTAGTTTATAAGCTACGACGCGAACTGACAGACAGAGAGACAGACAAACCGACAGGTGAACCGACGGAACTGATAAAACATATTTTTTGGCATCTAGGGTCGCTAAAAGGCGAAGATATGTAAAACCTGCTAGGGTGATTTTTTCAGAATACATACATACAATATGTTTGTACAAAATTTGAGATACATTAGATAAGCACTTTCTTAGTAATCATTTTTTTAACATTTAACTATGCCGCCATTTTGTTTTGCTCTAATGGATTTTTACCAAAACGTTACCAGGTCATCCCCATATGACCCTTAATTTTGACCAAAATTTCAAAAAAGTCAATCGGGTAAGTAGTTTTTAGCTATAGCGCTAACAGACGGACCGACGGAATCGAGAAAACATGTTTTTCGTCATCTAGGGACCCTGAAACGTAAAGATCTGAAAACATTTTGGAGGGTGATTTTTTCACAATTACAATACTTTATGAGGGAAGTAAAAAGCTAACTTTTCGAATCTTATAAGCAGATTTCAGTTTTTATTTTGGCATAAACTTTCTTAAATGAATTCACCTACTTAGTTTTGCAATGGTAAACAAACTACATACAAATACGCTGTAGTAATATTGATCGATCACTGATAATCTAAAAAGATGCAAACAAATATAGAACACATACTTAAATTAATTCCTAAAATTTAAATAACTCAAATTCAAAAATGCCAAAGCAATGGCAAGCTCGTTTTTGTTTCTATTTCCCGTTTTCATGACATCATAGTCATTGTACTGCCCTCCAACGATCCCAACGATCGTAGTCTGCGTAGAACAAGAATACGTGTTGCGTCATATAAGTTAGCAGTGCATGATTTAGATGACCATTTTCTAAATCTCGCACAATTCCAGGAAATATTTGTTCTGTAGGCACTTTATTATTCGGATATACTCTAGAGTATTACCTTAAAACTAAAGCTGCACTTCTGTCATTTCTCATAAAACATTCGACAATTTTAAACGTACGTTTACACCATATAACGCCATTTCTTGGAATAATTTGTAACTAATACATAAAACGAATCAAACTTTAAATTATAAATGTCAGTAATTATTTTGTGTCATTTTTAATATACCCTACTTGATTTTGAAAAAAGAAAAACGAAAAAAAATTGGAGCACACTTTTAGGTAATTTTAATCATTCCTTTACAAAAAGAAGGAAACTTTTAATTGAATCCAGAACACTCTCAGAAGGAAAAACAAACTTTCATAAAAAAAAAGTTTTTTAAATTCGAGGTATTGGAAAGTATGGGATTTTGTAATCAACGGTATTAATATTTTATGTTATATTACCATTGATTAGTTTAATTTAGCATGTCATGACGCTGAGAACACATTTTACTACTGGTCGGATTTTTCTCATCCTTAAATAGATCAACTTAAATTTTTGGCCAGGAATTCTTTACCATGAGCGAAGCTTTTGCAGGGTATGCATATTGGATCCAAGAGATTAGTCGAAATAGTTAGTTGGAGTGCTACCAACTAACCTACATTAAACAAAATAAAAATATACACAAAGTCTAGGTCTCAGTCAAAAATAAGTTTATAAATTGAGTATAGGTGACATGTTTCACCGTAACAGGCATCACCAGGCTTAAAAGAACATAGATTACAACGTAAAATACAAACAATTAAATAATATATAACTTTACCATAAAACAATATGTATAATAGCAGAAATATATAATTTCTGCAGGTGCAAAATACAAATATTGCAAAGTAAACAAACATAACCAAACAAAGAAACAATTAAGTACGAAAAAAGGCTACGATGGTGCTACCAATCAGAGATGTCGATGTAAATTTTCAAACAAAAAAGAAGAAATTGTTCTGGACGAACTGTCGTAAAGTAGAACGCTACATTAATAAAAAAGGAGAAGAATTAGTAAAAATGACAGAAAATACTTAGTGTTTATACAAAGTAAGAATATTAAGAATAAAATCAAATGAGTCTCAAAATTAAATATTTCATTAACACAGGTAAGGATGGGGCACTTTTAAGCTTATGTTATTTTCATTTTCCCAATATATCCAACTTCTTGCCTTTATCGCATTCGTGAATTATATTTACGTTTTCAGATATCGAAAAACGATGTTTTGAGGATAACAAATGATTCGCAAAGGCAGATTTCGTACTAGAAATATCTGTATTTTGATGTTTGTCGAAATTGTCCTACCTGATTTTCGGACGTAAATAGCATTACACTCTCCACACTGAAAGGAATGAACTCCAGATTTCTCAAGACTGTCCTTTTTGTCTTTCATTCCAATTATGTGTTATTTTAAAATATTGTTTGCTGTAAATGCTATAGAGATATTTAAGATAATTTAAGATAAGAAACTAGCTATATGTAGAGACATATCTCCATAATATGTTAAAACTCTGAATTTGTTTGTATGAATTAATTCTTTTTGTATTAAATTATAAGAGAGTTTGTATTTGTTCATAGATTTATACAATTTTAACATAATAATTTAACATAGTTTGCTGAATGATTTCATTGACAAACCACTGTTTGAGGCAATTTACTTTATTAAATCTAATTCGTAAGTAAAAACAGCTTGGGAAAACGGTAATTTAAAATGTCTGTACAAAAACGAATTAAGAGCTCGAAATGTATGAGAAAATAATGAGTTAGATGTAAACTGAATGATGTTGTCAGTACAGGAGGGTTTTCTATATATAGTCGAATGCGGTCTTATCGTGCGGTTCCAAAGGTCACCAACATTATGAATCAAATCAGAAAACACAGTGAGTACAAAAATGTTGTGTGATTCTTTTATCGAGCTATTAAATCTCGATGGGCTATTTACAAATATACAGGGAGAAAGAAAATAGTTTTTTTTTATTATATTACGCATTATTATTAAGATAGCCACTTAATATTGTTTTATACAGTGTGTATCAGCCAAATGGAATAAATTCGATAATAAATAAATGGGGGCGTGTTCGGAAAAACGCTTCGACCCGTCGATTGGTATTTTTAGTTGCTCATTTTCTCCAATAAAAACTTTTTATACAGGGTGTGTCCTGTAACAGTGGTCAATGCCAACTTTCTTATTTCAAATGCAACACCCCGGATATTATTTAATTTTTGAATTCTTTAGGAGATTCTAAACATATTTTATGTTCAATGTCCTATACCTATCTTCAACTATTTCGGCAATATTAAGTGTTTTCAAATTTTATTTTTATTTTATTTATTTCGAATTTATTATTATTCATGAAAGTGGCTCTGGTTACTGAACTATTTATTTGATTACAAAAATTCGCTACAACACACTCAATACTTATTTACCATTTAGGTCTTCATATTAAGAATGTAAGCAAAAACCATTTTAGCGTTACTTTTTATTGATATGGAACAAAAAGAGCCAGTTTTGTTTACTTTTAAGTTTTGTTTACTTTTGTGTAAAATGCCTGGCCTTTCTCTTTGCAAGACAGTAGTTGTCAGTGTCAGTGTCATAGTCTTTTGAATTTCGTTAACTGCATAATACCTAATATCAGAAAAATGGTTCATTTAACAGAAATGCATAAAATAACAATTCTACAAATGATTGGTTATGGAGATAACACACGAACACAAGTGGAAGTTGCTCGCTTATTTCATGAAAAATTTCCAAATTTGCCGCATATATCCCAAGGGACAATTAGTAAAATAGAAAAGCAGTTTCGCGAGCTTGGACATGTGAGGCAGATAAAAAAAGCAGCTGCCAATTCAATAAATGATGATACTAAATTGGATATTATGCTTGAGTTTGAGGAAAACCCACATATTTCTAGTCGACAAGCCGCCGCAATGTTCGATATTAGCCATTCGTCGATTATTCGAACATTAAAAGAAAATAAAATGCATCCCTATAAAGTGATACCAACTCAGGAGCTCATGGAAGACGATTATGATAGGAGAACTTATTTTTGTGAACAAATGATGGCTATGTTAGATAACAATGTTATTCAATTAGAACATGTTTTGTTTTTGGATGAGTGCACCTTTACACTTCACGGTCATGTAAATCGTCAAAATTGCCGCTATTGGTCTAGGGAAAATCCTCACTGGATCAGCGAAGAACATACTCAATATCCTGAAAAGGTTAATGTTTGGGCAGGAATTGTTAGGGATCATATCATAGGCCCCTTTTTCATTGACGGCAATTTGAATGGCGATAATTATTTAGCACTGCTCCAAAATAATGTCGTGCCAACTTTGACAAATTTGTATCCGGATCCAGCAAACCCACAAGTTCCAGCGAATATGATATGGTTTCAGCAAGACGGAGCACCGCCCCATTACCAAATTAATGTCCGGGAGTACCTCAACGGAATATTTCCAAATCGGTGGATAGGGAGACGAGGATCGATAGAATGGCCAGCGCGATCCCCTGATCTGACGCCATTAGACTTTTTCTTATGGGGACATATTAAAAATATTGTATACAAAACTAAACCCTTCGACTTAGCTGACTTAAGAAGACGAATAACGCTTGCGATTAGATCGGTCACGCCTGAGATGCTAAATAACGTTAGAAGAAATTTCTATTTAAGATTAGGAATTTGCCAAGACGTTCGCGGCGAGCATATTCAACAGTTCCTAAATTAACTTTTTACTTTTGTTTATACATTATGAAGAAATAAATAATTTTATTTTTTTAATCTTAATTTTTGCAATAAATTTGAAAACACTTAATATTGCCGAAATAGTTGAAGATAGGTATAGGACATTGAACATAAAATATGTTTAGAATCTCCTAAAGAATCCAAAAATTAAATAATATCCGGGGTGTTGCGTTTGAAATAAGAAAGTTGGCATTGACCACTGTTACAGGACACACCCTGTATAAAAAGTTTTTATTGGAGAAAATGAGCAACTAAAAATACCAATCGACGGGTCCAAGCGTTTTTCCGAACACGCCCCCATTTATTTATTATCGAATTTATTCCATTTGGCTGATACACACTGTATATTAAATGCCGAGGGACTAAATAAGAAAATTCGCTAAATATGTATTTGGTTGGCAAAAACAATAACACACAAAATGGCAAGCGCCTTAATAAAGTCGGAAGGCCTAGGCGGTTCGAATCAGTGGAACAATCAGGATATGTTCTGTTTATACAGCCACTTAATGAAAGTGAGATTTTTTTATCAATCACCAAAAATTATAAGCCCCGCTTGACCTAAAAATCTAACCACTTATACAGTATCATTTATTTAAATGCGGGCCACCCCTGTGCAAAAAAAACTTGTTTTTTTTTGTATTGTGATAACAAAAAAAATTTAGTTTGCAAAAATATTATACACTTCTGTTAAAAACACACATAATTAGTTATTACTTCCCTCGTGAGATTTTTTCAGATCTTTACGTTTAGGGTCCCTAGATGCCGGAAAACATGTTTTCTCAATTCCGTCGGTCTGTAGGTATGTCTGTCCGTCAGCCTGTCTGTTCGCGGCAAGCTAAAAAACTACTTATCTGATTTCTTCAAATTTCAGTCTAAAATTAAGGGCCATACATATATATATATATATATATATATATATATATATATATATATATATATATATATATATCTGTCATTTTTACTAATTTTTCTTCTTTTTTATTAATGTAGCATTCTACTTTACGACAGTTAGTCAAGTTCGTCCAGAAAAATTTCTTCTTTTTCGTTTGAAAATTTACATCGACATCTCTGATTGGTAGCACCATCGCAGCCTTTTTTCCTATATATATATATATATATATATATATATATATATATATATATATATATATATATATATATATATATATATATATATATATATATATATATATATATATATATATATATATATATATATATATATATATATATATATATATATATATATATATATATATATATATATATATATATATATATATATATATATATATATATATATATATATATATATATATATATATATATATATATATATATATATATATATATATATATATATATATATATATATATATATATATATATATATATATATATATATATATATATATATATATATATATATATATATATATATATATATATATATATATATATATATATATATATATATATATATATATATATATATATATATATATATATATATATATATATATATATATATATATATATATATAGCCTGTATTTTTCGTTAGCCCCGAGTTTCTGGTGAAGCGATTTTACCGATTTTTATATATCAAATTTTGTGTTATAATTAATAAAAAAATTAACTTATTTTAAACACGCTTTAAAATTGGAACAAGTATTCTATAATTATTTATTTATTGCCTATAAAATTACAAATATACTAAGAACGTAACCAAAAAAATGGTGTCAAATCTAATAAAAACATTTTTAAACTAAAATTCACTGGCTAATATCCAGGAGCCAGTGGCAAAAGCTCTGAGAATCGGTATAAGGAATGTACAGAAACTTGTGCATGAAAAAAAAATATAGTTTACTTCCGAAGAAGATTAAGAAATGCACACGAAAAAATCCAAAGGCAAAAGACTTAAGTTACAATGCAAAAATGGATATTCCTAATGCAATTTATGATTTATACACGTCAAAGACTAATATAACCCTTCGGAAACGTTTTAATGTTATAGACTAAAAAATATCATCATCACTTAAAAAGTCCTCATCTTCTGAGTTGTCCTCAAATGGCGCAATGATCATTGGGTGCTATTTCGACATCTAGAGCTTGTTCTCGATTCCACCATTCCCATATTAATTTCTCTGTTTGTTCTACAGATTTCTTCCAGTACTCCGGCGTTATATAATTTAATGAATCTTGCCAAACAATTTGCACTTCATATGATGTAAGACCATCGTTCACGTGTTTTTCGTAATATGATTTTGCCCCAGCCCATATTAATTCTATTGCGTTAAACTGGCAATGGTATGGCGGCAGTCGTAAAAAAAATTTCCCGTAATATTTTTTCTACGGCATATATTGTTGGTTTTTTAATATATTTTGCCATTAAAAGAAGTTCTAGTTTCAGCATATTGGGTAAAGGATTTTGTTTTTGTTTTATTAGCCAGTCATAAATATCACTTTTCTTCCAGGATGAAGTAGGTTGTTTATTTAAGGTTCTTGAATAATAAGATGCATTGCCCAGAATGATTAAAGATGGAGCATCTAAATTTGGAATCAGTTGTTCTTTTAATCACTTTTCAAACAGTTCCCAGAGACTCGTCCTGCCTAGATGTTGAACCACTTCCATTAGAAAATATCCAAGTCTCGTCCAAAAATACCACTTTTCTAAATTTTGAAGTAACATTTTTCGTGTATTTCTTTAAAAATTGGATACGCTGACTTGTTATATGTGACATCTCGCATAAAAATCTTCGATTACATTCCTTTTTATATCGAAAACCCAAACATTTTTATTAATTTTGACAACGATTTTAGTCCAATCTCCAATATGCCTCGAATTTTTACAGGTTTTTTTAAAACTTGAAGGGTTATATTAGTTTTTGATGTGTATAAATCGTAAATTGAATTACGAACATCCATTTTTACATTGTCACTTAAGTCTTCTGTTTTTGGCTTTTTTCGTGAACATTTCTTAATCTTCTTCGGTAATAAATTATGCTTTTTTTCATGCACAGTTTTCTGCACAGTCCTTATACCGATTCCAAGAGCTTTTGCTACTGTCTCCTGGATATTGGCCGGTGAATTTTCATTTACGTAATATTTTATTAGATTTAATACCATTTTTTTCGCTTGTGGATGCAAAAAACCCGAAAATCGTTTTCTATTACTCATTTTGTCACTGACTTGTCAATCTTTCATATGAAAATATCATAGGTCTATCTAATTCATCTTCCGGATTTTATGCGGAGGATATGATTACACGTAATAAAAGAAAAACAAAACTTAAAAAGTTTGTCGTTGATAAATCGTATGACCCGCACGAAAACACTGCTTTTGACTATACCTCAAAATTAATTTTATTATTATTTCTAATAAAAAGAAGGTCTAGGAAAGGAAGTTTGCTATCAGTTTCACTCTTAGTAAAGGTTTTTTTGTCGTGCAAAGAATTAACACATTTTAAAAATTTTAACAATTCTGGTTCGCTGCCTTTTTAAAGAATACATCGTCCACATACCTTTTATAGCTTACCAGACTAACCATTCACTTTAGTAAAAAATGAATTAGTAGTATAACAACAAAAAACATTCTAGAGATAATAACTTTCTTAAGCTCTTATCCTATCACGTTGAAAGCAAAAATAAATGAAAATAATCTTTTGATTACGACGGCTGATAAAGGTTCCTTTCTGTTATAATGAAAAGGTCTAATTACGTTGAGAAAGTATTAGAGTTCTTAAATACCAAGGAATTTCAATATCTCTTAAGGATCCAACTAATTTCTTTTTTTCCAAAGTAAAACAAGTTTAAGCTAAGACTCTTGTCACGCTTGAATATTTTAACATAGCAAAAGAAAAACTTTATCCAATGAATTTTTCAATACCACTATTATATGGTTTGTCAAAAATTCACAAAGAGTGTAGTCTAGTCACACCAGTGCTTTCTTTCATAAAATCGCCCTATTATCAACTTTCATCTTAGCTAAATACTATTCTAAGAAACGTCACTGGGTTTAAGAGTGAATATTCCACCAAAAATTTAATAGATTTTGCCAACAACTTGAAAAACATATCCCTACCACCAAAGGCTAGACTTGTCCCTTTAGATGTTAAAAACCCACACTCTTTAGATGTTAAAACCCAACTTAAATGCATTGATTTGACTGAAATTATTAAAAAACAAAAACCTACCAGCTGTCTTAATATCTAACCTCATTCTGCTGCTAAAAACTGTGCCAGAGCAAAACTTTTTTAGATTTAATATTAGATATTTGCGAAATTATTCTTGCTTGGCAATGGGTTCTTGCCTTTTACAATTCTTGGATGAGGCTTTTATGAACAACTTACAAAAAAAAATAATTGATAGCTCGTTTTCAGAATATCTGGTAAGCTATAAAAGGTACGTGGATGACATTTGTATTGTTTGTAAAGATAGTGAACAATAACTGTAAAAAAAAAATTAAATACCCTTTACTATGGAGAGTGAAACTGATGACAAACATCATTTTCTAGAACTTTTTTAATTAGAAATAATAATAAAATTAGTTTATAATTAGCCCACCATTTTCTCACAAATCTACAGTTAGTTTATCCCATGCTGCTTTTACTACAGAATTAGATATAATAAAGCAAATTGTCGTTTGAATGAAATGAATTGAAAATATTCAACAAACTTTTTGATAAATTATCTATTAATACAAATAAATTCTGAGTTTTAACATATTTTGGAAAGATATCTCTACATTTAGCTAAAGTTATTTAATATCTCCATGGCATGTAAAACAAACAATACTTTAAGACAACACATAGAAAAGACACAAACGACAGTCAAGAAAAATCTGGAGTTTATTCCTTTCATTGTGGAGAGTGTCCTGCTATTTACGTGGGAAAATCAGGTAGGAAAATTTCTTCAAGAATCCAGGAATATCTCATTTATCCTGAAAACATTTTTCCTTATCTAAAAATGTAAATATAATTCAAACCAATAATGGTAAGAAGTTGGATCTACTGGAAAAAATGGAAATACCATAAGCTAAAAAGAGCATCCTTAGCTGTGTTAATGAAATATTTAATTTTGAGCCTCATTTGAATTTTACAATATTTCCAAAGAATAACTATTATTCTTACTTTGTATAACCTCTGAGTCCTTCCTGTCATTTTTACTAATTCTTCTCTTTTTATTAATGTAGCATTGTACTTTACGACAGTTAGTCGAGTTCATCCAGAACAATCTCTTCTTTTTCATTTTGACCAATCGCCTCTCATCAAAAATTTACATCTGATTGCTCGCTCAAGCGTAACCTTATTTTGAACTTAATTGTTTCTTTGTTTGGTTTATGTTATTTGTAAAATGTGTATTGTTGATGTTGAAGTTATATATTATTTAATTGTATTTTCCGTTGTTATGTATGTTCTTTCAAGGTCTGATAATGCCCTGGCCTGAGATTTTTTACATTTGATTCAGTTAGTAACTGGCAAGATTTTAAATCAATAAATATACAGTTGATATACTTATTTTTGATCCTTAATGTTTTACTAATTTTTTAAGTTAAAATAGAAATACTCAAAGTAAGAAATAAAAAGCATTACTTGCCTTTGCACAAAGCGGATTTATTTAACTATTGCGGAAATTTACAATTTGAACTCTATGCTACTTAATAATAACAAACTACAGTCTGATGTATCTCAAAATTATAACATTAAGTACCTCTATAATTATTAACCGACGCATTTTTGATAGAATGAAAAAACAATATTTGTAGATACTTCAACAATTAAAGCTATATTAATCAAAAAACCTATTAAAAGCAAACTATGCTTAAGCTTCAGTAAAGATCGTTCGATATTAAACAACCTTTTCTTCTAAGAACATGAAGAAAATCTATTAGACTTATGAGGTAGCACACAGCAAATACTTATCAGCATATGAAAATGTCAAGGAGTTACATATCATACATTAATAAAACTTTAATTTAAATTTTGGTTATTAAGTCGAAATTGGTTTACAGATCAAAAGCAAACCTATAAATAATATTCAAAGTATCTCTTGATGTTCTTAGACTCGTCGGTACACTCTCCTGAAATGAAAGCGACTTTATTCTTCGATTTATCAGATAATATCAAAGAAATGTAAATTTTTATGAACAAGCTATCTATAAAAAAATTCTTATTAAGTCACAAAAAAATGAGAAAACAGCTTTTTTTTGTTAAAAAAAAACATATTTTATAGGCAAGAGTTATGATTATAAATATAAAGAAAAATATGGTTCCTTTTATTATTATATTAATTTCTACTAAAAAGTAATGTTGTAGCGTTAGCAAAAGAAATAACGTCAGCAGTATATACGTGAATCATTGACATATTTTTATATAACTAAATTCCGCTCATAAATTATAGAAACTGGTAAAAATGTTTGAAGCATCCCAGCTTTGTTGTACAGGGGGGGGGGACATAAATACAAGACCATGTAAATCTTTTGAATGTCATGGTCAATGGGTGCAGTTTCCATGGAGGTATTCGAAAATTATTTTTTTCAATTACGGGTAAAAAAAACACGCATTGCTTTGGAATTTTTGCCACATTAACTCTTACAAATTTTGCTTTGATAACAATTATCGCGAATTTTATAGTGATTCAGAAATTAGAAATTTACAAACTTAATTCCACATAAAATGATGACTTTTAAAGATTGTTATTAGAGTTTTGGTGTATTTAGTTTCAATTTTCTTAAGGTTAATGCCCTTGACGTTGACAATAATATAGGGTATAACTAAAATACAGAGTGTTCCACGGTAATTTGACAAATTTTACCAGTCTCTATCTTTTTTATTAGAACCGTATAGGTATCAGTTTCTCGTATAATCGGTTTCTTATTGTTGACTAATTTCCCATTCGTGCGAGTTGACAAATTCAGCTGTCAGTTTAAAACTTGTAACAGGAAACATTTCTCGTTAGGTGAGTTTAGTCTAGGTTGGCCTTGTCCTGGTCTTCTTTCATTTGAGCCAGTTTCCAGAACTTTTAAAATAACTCCCTAAGTTTTGCCCAAAATTCGGACACTATTAGATAGGTAACAGGTAGTTTCCCTGAAGCTCTTTAGAATTTTATTGCTTTTTTTGGCTCCCAGTATCTTAACTCACTTGTACCTACTTATTGTCACAACTGAGCCTACAACCTACATATTTGATGTCTGTCAGTTTTCATACAGTGATTTTAGTCTGAACTTAATAAGGTTTCAATTACGTTACTCGAAATTGTGTTTTTATAAGAATAAAAAACAGGAAATGAACCCTAGCAGAAACTTGACACACGAGAATTGCACTTACGACAGAGGTCTTTCTGAGCAGGGCTGTTCCCAATCTCATATTGCACAAGTTTTGGACAAAACTCAGGGAGCAATTTCAAAAATTCTTAAAAGGTACAGGTATACTAGATCCAACCAAAAAAGGACCAGGCCGTCCTAGAGTAAGCACCCCCAACGAAGAAGATCGTTTCCTGGGTGCAGTGCTTAAGGAAGCGATTTGTTACGCATTTAAAGCTAAACGCTGAATATGTCGCTGCACATGGAAGGCGAATTAATCTATAGATAATACGAAACAGATTCCGGGAAGCTGATAAATGCGCCTATGAAGAGTATCTGGCAGACTCTGAAATTTCCGCAATGGATTTCCCGATATTAACCTCATTGAGCATGTATAGGACTATATGGGAAGACAGGTTCTGGAAGCAGTGAATCACCCGGAAAGTCTACAGGAGCTCAGGTCGACACTCATCTGGATTTGGCAAAACATAAACCAATAACTTATCCCAAACCACTATTAATGCTAGGGATGGGAATACCAGGTATCAAAAATCTTGATTATGTATTGTTTTCATTTATTGTTACTAATTTCTTCAATTATCTAAACAAACAATAGACAAATCTTCTTTGTTACATAAATAAGTGAATAAGTGATTTTTTTGTCTTTTTTTACTTAGAGAAAAATAAATTAATTAAAAATTACAAAAGTTTGACGAAGCCTAAATTTTTAAATAGACCTATATATGCAAAGAAAGTTTTTAAAAAATAAAAAAAAAATTATTAACTTTTTATATTGGGCACTTTTTCCTAGACCTTCTAATAAAAAAGTCAGCGTGAAGGGCATTAAGTTTAAGAAGATTTAAATTAAATACACCAACACATTAATAACAATCTTTAAAAGTCATCATTTTCAATGGCAATATTAAGTTTATAAAAATTTTAAATCACCCTGTAAAATTTGGCAAAATCAGCGATGTCATTAAGACAAAAACGTGGCAAAAATTTCAGAGAAAGGAATGTTTTTTACCCGTAATTGAAAAAAAAATCGAAAAAAATGTCATCAACCAGATGGCGGGGTTTTTGTTACAGCAAGTACTTCCGTGGAAACTGCACCCAAGACATTCATCAAATGAAAATTTCATCATCCGGTGTGTCCCGTACGGCAGTTTTAAATGTAGTAAAATTTACATGGTCTTGTATTTTTGCCCCCCCCCCTGTACAACAAAGCCGGTGTACATCAAACATATACCGTATTAATAAGATATAGAAATTAACTACTCGTGAAAAAAAAATTCATCTTGATTGGATTATTTACAACGAAAATAGAACCATTGTATTTGTGTTACCTTTGATACTTCACTGTCCCTTTTCCCATAAAACGAACTATTTCAGATAAATGTTATAATGTGTTTCCATCGATGATAATAATGCCAATTTTCTTGAATAGTTATTTCAGCGACTGCTTCTCAAAAAGAACTGTACAGTGCAATTTTATATTCTTAAGTGTTTAAAATTTCACAAACTTATCTCTCTTGCAGTTAGACTTTGAAAGTGAAAAGTTTGATCTATTTTTTTGCATAGACTGAAATGTTGAACGACAAGCTCTCTCACTGCATGTTTATTTTACTCATATTTTGTAAGTCCAAATAATAATAACCACAAACTTACAATTCGTGCGCAATCTTGCGAAAAAGGGACCCTTACAAAAATGGAAGAGATATTAAACTAAAGCCTGTCGCTGTAAGGAAATCGAAAGTCTGTATGTAATTTATCTTAGACATATCCAATGGAGAGGAAAACTTAATGTTGTGACAGTGATTTTAGGTACTAGGATATTATCTATTCATATTTTAGATAAGCAGAGCAGGAATTTTGATTTTTTATAGAGAAAGGTTTATCCAGCACTATTATAAAAGGCAAATGAAGTATTTATTTAGAGCAACGAACGTCTGGCCAGAGGTGACTGACTTTTTATTGTACGTTTCCGGTTTATTGCATAAGGGGTGGAGGTTCTGGTAAAGATATGTTAAATCCAGTCCATAGCACCTATAGATCTAGACAACATGGTTATATCTAGGTTTAAGATATTTCTCTAACATTTTCTGCAGATGTATAAAGATAAAGGGTTTTAGAACAAGCATTATAGAAAGTTCCTATAAAATCCTTCACCAAGATATTAAAATAAATTCACTTGGATGAACTTGTGAGGGTTAATTTGTTATTAAAATTTTAATAATATTTGTTATTTAAATCTATTTTCATCCTTGTGAAGTCGTTTTAATATTTTAGTAATGGATTTTATAAACTGTATAGATAATGCTTTTTCTGAAACCCTATAAGTATAAAGGTGAATGTGTTTTTCCTGTAAAACTATTAAGAATGTTTGAAAGATATTTACCGTGCAGAAAATACAACTACAAAGTAATCCAAGCAGACCTGACCAACAAAATCGAGAGACGAATATTTAACTTATAAACGCATTTAAGCTGCCCAACCAAAACCTATTTTGTTTTTCAAGGAACTTTTGAGATGAGATCTCTGCTGTCACAGGTAGTAGCCAATATCTTCATGGAAGCTTTTGAGGAGGAAACCTTAGAGTCCTCTCCATTAAATCAAACCCGTGATTCAGATATGTAGGCGCTAATTTTATAATATGGCCGCATGGTCCAGAAAAACTCTCCATGAATTCATCATCTGAGTCAGCAAAATTCTAATATAAAATTTACAACCACATCATCATCCAGCACAAAAGCAATCAGTTATTAATATTTTGGTTTGTAGAGCTCTCTCGATTTGTGATCAGAATTCTTTACAATCCGAAAAAGAGAAACTGACTCAAGCTTTAAGTGGGAATAGATATTGCAATGAGGACTTTAGACGATCAATAAGGAAATAAAATAATCTTCCACGAAATGGAACTAAAAAGGAGTTACCGATCGGAAGTGTAGTTCTTCAATTTATACACGGAACCACACATAAAATTGAAAAGTTACTTCGTCGGTCCAACATACGTACTATCTTCAACACACACAAGAAAATTGGACAATGTTTGCGATCGCCAAAGGACATTATTCATTTTCAAATGGAAGAAGTATATGCAATTCCTTGTTCCTGTGGCAATGTCTATATTAGAGAAACTAGACGATCCATATCAACTAGACATAAGGAACATGAACGATGTATTAGAAAGAAACAAATTGTAAAATCTGCTGTATCTGAACACCAGCATTCCACTGGACCTGTCATAAAGTAAAATAAACCAAAGTTCTTGCATAGGTCTCGGGATTCTATAAACGGAATATTAGAGAGAATCTATTGAAATTTATAAGCTTCCTAATAATCTTAATAGAGATAAGGGCTTCAGTCTACATCACACGGGCAAACCGATTGTTACACCTGGTCTCGGTTTGGAGAATGTAGGTCGACTATGAATCGCCGGCCTAGGTCTCTCCGAGCTCATTCAGTCTTCCATTCTCGTGAAGTAAAAATCCCTGAAGATGTCTCCTGTAATCGTAAGCGAAATGTCAGAAAGCGATCTATTTTGACACGGTCCTAAGACCCACGATTTCTTAATAATAAATGTTCTTTAATTCTTTAGGAATTATTCTAATAAAACATTAAACATTTTAGAACTATATAATAAATATTCGTTTATTAGAATTTTTTATTACAAAACTGTTGTTATATTGCGTCATAGATGCGCTATGTAGGAAAATATAGTATATATTATTTTTTGAGATTTAAATTAAATTCTAAGCACTTTCTCCAAGTAAGTTTTTTCCCTATTTTGCTATCTAATCTCACATTTCTCACGGTTATGTAAAATTTTTGTTTTTATTTATCACCCTGTATACCTGACCTTAGGTTTAATGCTGCCAAAGCTATGTCACTATATATGAAATAACTTTTAGCAATGAAAAAAATTCTAACAAATGAATAATAAAAATGTCTTTCATATGTTTGAAACATTAAAGTACACCCTGTATCAAATATTTAGAGCATTTGACCAATAACAAACTCGCCTCTCTTTGGTTCGATTTTTAAACAAGACGCGTTCGCAGAAACATTTCCTTATGAACAAACTATTGTTAATAAAAACTGTGACGTTTTCCAATTTGCTAAGCATTTTTATTTAAGCTAGAGCGACTTAATATCAACAAATTCAGAAAAAAACTCAAATTGATACATGATTTGAATTTAACTGTTTCCCCTATCGACCTTAACTTATTTTTTTTTATTTTCAGCTTTTTGTTTCATAAAATTCCATGCCTTTTGTAAGTTGAAAGTCTGTTCAGTGATGCTGCTGTAGTTTTCATACAATATCTTCTTCGAAACCATTTGCCTCAACTTCCAGTCCATTTTTTCCATTTTGTTTTATATCTTCAGATTTGTTGTTTCTCCACAGACATAATTTACTACGCATATCAGCTGTTAACGGTGGAATATATGACCTCGGCAGCAGAAATGTGGACAAATTAAAAAGATCTACAAAAACTTTGTAACGATCACTAAAAAAAAACATAATTTTAATATTTGACATAAACGGTTCTGCGCATTTAATACCCATTATTTTATATGCAAGATTGAAAAATAAAAAACCTCATTTTATACGGTAATAACTTGCCCCCAATTAACCCAAAAAAATGGGTAGGTATATCTAAAGAATATGCTATTGAGTTAAAAAATCGATCTGCAACTAAATATACATAAAATTATTAAAAAATTACTGTCACATTTAATCGCAATCAAATATTCAGGTACAGTTTAGTAATTTCTAGACTTCATACACTTATACGACAGGATTTTTTTAACGATATCAAAACTCGAAACCTAAGCAATTTAAACAGCCTCTTCGTGATGCGAACTGGGATGACAATTTTGCCGAACCAAATTCAAACTCAAACACTTTAACGTAAAGTATTTTGTGTCATATATGTATTATAACGTAAGGATTTAATACTACCTAATTATGGCAACATTGTTAGTAGAGTCAGTTGATAGCTCTCGCGATCACGGTTATGATGTATCGGGTCATATCTAGTAGAAACTTAGTTAAGTTTCCTTAATGTGAAAACTACCAGACTAATAATATAATATAACCTAAATGAAATCATATGAGTGTGTTTTATTGAGAAATACATTACATGGTGACAGCGGTAAAGCGCGTTTAGGTTATTCGGCGGTGACCGGTCGGTCGTTAGGAATTCCAGTTTTTGTGCCGGGTTTTCGGATCAGCTAAATAAATAAATCGAGTGGTACGTTATACGTACGAAATTTGGTCTACTAGGCGAGGTTGCCAACTCGCGAAAAATTAGTAGTCAGGACATCTGACTTGCGTTAACAGGATATCTGATTAGTGCGGGGTGTATTTTTTTTCTCTCTCGGAATATCTGTACTTTACGATGGGCGATCAAGCAAAGGCCCCCGAAAATTTTAATTTTCACGGAGATATCGGAAAAGATTGGAAACTTTGGAAGCAGAAATTTGAATTATATTTGTTGGCCAGTTCAAAAGGCGATAAAAAAGATAATATAAAAATTGCAGTTCTTTTAAATTTGCTCGGCGATGAAGGGCTCAGGATCTACAATACGTTTGAGTACGGAGAAGACGAGGATGAGAAAAAGTTATCCGTTGTCTTGGATAAGTTTGATAAATATTGTCAACCCATAAAAAACTTAGTATTTGAGCATTTCAAGTTTTTTAAGAGAGAACAACTACAGGGTGAGACAATTGATCAGTTTGTAACAGCTTTACGACAACTTGCCTCAACTTGCGAATTTAAAGAAAAAGATATTCTTATTCGTGATAGACTAGTACTGGGAGTTAAAGACTCACGTATCCAAGAAAAACTTTTACAGTACCCAAACTTAGAACTGGCTGAGGCTATTTCTATTTGTCGTGCGATGGAAGCCAGTGTAGCTACCCAAAAAGAAATTTGCAAAGATACTGTTACAGTTGATGCTATAAACAAGTACGGAGGACGCCTCGGAGAACGAAACATTTCTGGACGCAGTTTTGGACAGTTTTCAAATACAGGGTCTGGTGACAGGCGTGCCTGGCCTAGTGGCGTTAACCAAGGACAGTTCAGTGCTCAAAGAGGACATATTTATGGATCAATGTATGGTAGTGGTAGACAACTTCAAGGTAACAAATGTTTTTCTTGTGGTTTGCAGCATCCTCGAGGTAAGTGTCCAGCTTCTAGTCGTTTTTGTAGCTCATGTGGACAAAAAGGACATTACCGTAGATTCTGTCAGAATCGAGGTAATATTAATGAAATTGTCGAACAATTTGATGAAGCTGTAGGTTTTAGCGATGACTGTAGTGAAGATTATAACGATCAAAAAGACATAGACCCTAATTTTATTGTTTGGACAATTTCGACTAACGAAATAAACGCGATTGAATGGCTCGAAATTATCAAGGTTTCTAGTGATTACTGTGATGCAAATATTAACTTCAAAATAGACACGGGTAGTCAAGTAAACACTTTAAATTTTTTAGACTTTCAAAAGTTGAATATTCCACAATGTAAACTTTCCAGTGTGTCAACTATTCTGTCTTCTTATTCAGGCCACAAAATTACTGTTATCGGACAGATAACTTTAAAATGCACTTTTAAAAATGTATCACAATATTTACAATTTTATGTTTTAGAGTCGGATTCTCCGTGTTCAATATTTGGTTTAAATGCAATTTATGATTTAAAATAATCTGAAACAAGATATGTAAAAACTCGTGTAGAAACAATAGTGACATATGCTTAATTAACAAAATTATAACCCTGAATGTAGAGGAAATACTTGCAAATTTCAAAAGTGTCTTTGTCGGTATTGGAAAAATACACAAACAATTTTCAATAACTTTGCAAAACGATGCTGTTCCAAGTATTAGTGGCGCTAGAAAAATACCACTTGCGCTTAAAGATAAGGTAAAGAAAAAACTAGATAGTATGGTGGCTGACAAATTAATTACTCCAGTTACCGAACCAACGGAGTGGGTACATCCTATAGTCGTAGTTCCGAAACCGAATAACGATATTAGAATTTGTATGGATCCAAGAAAATTAAAAAAATATATTAGACGTGAGATTTTCGAAATCCCCACACAAGAGATTATTTTTTCTCAATTAGTAGGGTCTAAATTCTTTACCTTACTTGACGCGTCATCTGCTTTTTTACAACTTCCCCTCACCCACGAAAGTTCTTTGTTGTGTACCATATCTACAAGCTTTGGAAGGTATCGATATTTACGTTTGCCCTATGGTGTGTCATGCGCCCCAGAAATGTTTCAGAGATATATGTTCGAACTTTTAGAAGGACTTCCTGGTGTCTTAGCTTTTTTTGACGATGTTTTAGTTTTCGGTAAAACGTTAGAAGATCACAATCGCTGTCTTAATGCTGTTCTTCAAAGAATCAACAGTAGTGGACTAACTCTAAACCGAGAAAAGTCTGTCTTTTGTACAAATAAAATAAGATTTTTGGGACATATTATTAGTGACCGTGGAGTGTCTCCAGATGAACGCAAAACAGTTGCAATTCGTGAAATGCGTCCACCAAACTCCAAAAAAGACCTTCAGCGATTTCTTGGAATGATTGTTTATTTATCCAAATTTTTGCCAAATTTGTCAAATGAGACAGGTATTTTGAGAAACTTACTATCAGAAAAAAATGAATGGCAATGGACTTCACAAGAAAATGATTGTTTTAACGATCTTAAGGATCTGGTATCCAAAGCAACTACTTTATCTTACTTTGACCCCCAGAAAGAAGTAACTCTTTCAGTAGACGCAAGCCCGTATGGCTTAGGAGCTGCTGTCTTGCAAGAAAATAAACCAGTTGAGTTTGCAAGCGTTTCTCTGACACCCACTCAGCAGCACTACAATCATATTGAAAAGGAACTTTTAGCTCTAGTGTTTGGATGTGAACGTTTTAATTATTATCTATACGGACTTAAAAATTTTAAAATTGAAACTGATCATAGGCCACTAGTTGGACTTTTAAAGAAACCTTTAGATGAAATGACCCCGCGAATACAGCGGCTTGCTATACGACTTTTGAGATATAATTTTGTATTAAGTTTTGTGCCGGGAAAGAAAATGACTCTGCCAGATACGTTAAGTCGTGAACCGGTTAAAGATTCAATAAATACCGAATATTTGGATACTAACTTAAAAATATATTCAATTATAGCAACTAGACCGGAAAACGAAAAAAGACTACGAGCTGCTATTGATAACGATAGTGTTCTTCAACAATTAAAATGGTATGTGTTAAATGGTTGGCCAAAACATAAAAATAGCATATCAAATGAACTAAAAAAATATTGGCCACTAAAAAATGAAATTTTCTTACACCAGAATATTCTCTTTTATAATAAACGATTATTAATACCAGTTGTTCTTAGGGAAGAATTCTTAAATCTAATACACAAATACCATCAAGGGCTGGTTTCTTGTAAAAAATTAGCCCAGGAGTCCATTTACTATCCTGGATGGTCCAGAGATCTTGAAAAGCTAGTACTCTCCTGCAATACCTGTCAAATGTACTCTAGATCAAATCCAAGAGAACCACTTACTCCCCATGAGGTGCCTATTTTGCCATGGCAAAAGATAAGCATAGATTTCAAATCATTTGGAACAAATGATTTTCTTGTAGTAGTAGATTACTTTAGTAAATTTGCAATAGTTAACAAAATGCCCAGCAAAACAGCAAGAGCAGTAATATCTTCCCTAAAAAATATTTTTTCTATTAACGGACTTCCGCAGCAAATTTTTTCTGATAATGGCCCCCCTCTCCATTCATACGAATTTCAACAGTTTGCCCTTCAATATGATATTGAGCTTTGTACTTCAAGTCCTCACTATCCAAGGTCAAATGGTATGGTAGAGCGCATGATACAAACAGTAAAAGGCATACTCACAAAATGTTACCAAGAAGGTGAGGATCCCTTGCTAGGAGTTTTAAATTATAACACTACACCTAAACAAGACTTGCCATCTCCAAGTAAATTGTTAATGGGTAGGAAAATAAGAAGTATACTGCCTGTTGGTCAGACTGTATTAGAACCAAACTTTGCACTAACCGGGGTCAGAAACCAATTACAGGATCGTCAGAACATTCAGAAGAAATATTATGACTTTGCAACTAAGCCACTGACAGATATAAAACCAAATCAAAATGTCATAATCCAAGAAAAAACCAGACAGTGGAAACCTGGCAATATAACTGCAAAACTGGGGTCTAATGATTACCTTGTTAATTGTAATGGAAATGAATATCGGCGCAATAGATCTCATATAAAACCTCTTCAAGACGGCATTGTAACTACTAGAAGTGGTCGGGTGGTCAGACCACCAGAAAGACTAATGTACTAAATACATAAACAATTTATGCTTATTGATTTTGCTAAATGTATAAATATATATTTATTTTTGAGGTTATTACAAGTAGAAAAGTGTACGTTTTACTTCTGCCTTAAATTTAAAAAGAAAAGGATTTTTTTTTTTTTTAATTTTTCTTTAAAAAGGGCATGTCATATATGTATTATAACGTAAGGATTTAATACTACCTAATTATGGCAACATTGTTAGTAGAGTCAGTTGATAGCTCCCGCGATCACGGTTATGATGTATCGGGTCGTATCTAGTAGAAACTTAGTTAAGTTTCCTTAATGTGAAAACTACCAGACTAATAATATAATATAACCTAAATGAAATCATATGAGTGTGTTTTATTGAGAAATACATTACATTTTGAATGTATTTACTGATCTAATAAATGAGCACTTGCCTTTTAAAACTTTAAAAAAGAACACTATAAAACCAGCAAATGATTTGCAAAGAATGTGAGATGCTTTATCAGCTCTTAAAATAGTCAGAAATGCCAAAACCGTCGCGTATAGGGAGTATTTAGCTAATTCAAGTAACAAATCAAGAGAATCATGGTTGATGAAACAGAAAAGTAATACCTCGCGAAAAGTTCAAGAGGGCAAAATTGACGCTAATCAGTTTAATACTTTCTTTTGTACTATACTTAGAACAATTATTGATTCTTTAGCAACGTCCGGAGTATCGCATTACGATTTTCTAAGTAAGGTATCTCGACCAAGATCTTCAGCCTTTTTTTCACCAGTCTTTGAGGCCGACGTTGTCATAACTATCAGAAATTTAATGGACACTAATTGTTTCGACATACGACATAACCACTAGGGGTACACTAAGAATCAATCTTACTATTCTTCTTTACAGTCTATATTAATGGTTTCTATCAAAACTTGTCTCCGAATAAGTGTTCTATATGCAGATGACCTGCCTCTATTAATTTCAGCCCATAAACACAATAGCTCGCTCGTCCAAAACACTTAATCCACCTTGGCAAAGACTCAGCGTTGGTTTTCAATTAAACAATAAAAAAGCAGACTATCACATTTGGTTTCTGTAGATCGTTGTGGTATCTACACATAGACAATATTTTTAAATGACTAAAATGTCAAATTCATTTACTAGATAAAAAAATTATTTGATTAGAAATATTGCTAATGGTGTATTTCGCAAATGTCCACTCTTTATTGAGCTATGGAACTGTCATTTAGTGTAGTTCATCTACAAGTCAGAATGGTTTTGTTGCACAGAAGCGTGCAATCAGGGCAAATAAAGGGGTTGGCCACTAACCTCTTGCAGACCGATTTTTAAAAAAATAAAATATCATGGCACTCCCTTGCATCTTCATATATCAAACACTTCTTGAAATTATAATCCATCCCAAAAAATATACCCGTCTCTCCAATAATTATAGATACCAAACTAGATCGATCGTCTGACTCGCTGTTGGTTCCAAGGCATCGCTTTGAAAGGGCATCACGAAACTCCGTGAATATATCCATCTACAATAAGCTCAACAACACCGTCAAGTGTCTAAACTATGCTCAATTTAAAACCGAAATCCTCCTTATTCAGTCAATGAATCTATAAAGACGCCAACCTTGAATTGAATTGGCAATAGTCTGTTCGTAAACAATATGTTATACATTTTTTTACTGTTTAGTTTGTGATATACTACTGACATCACTCATTTTTCTTTACCTATTATGTTTTTTTTGTATAACCTGTAACAAACATGTATTTTGTAAGGTTGTCAAATAAATGTGTCTATCTATTCTATTGATATTTTAAAAAGCCCTTGACCTCGGATTTTGTGATATAACCGGTTATATTATCAAGTATTATCGTTGTCTTGAAAACTTTCTTCAAAATAAGCTGGTTTTTCGTAAACTCCGTTTGAAGTTTCGAGGGCGCTTATCTTACTTTTCAGCAAGACGCAACTTTATGGCGTCGGTGTTATTAGTTTCGCGACTAGTATTCTGGCAAATAAAATTGCAAGTACATCTAAAAGGTTTATTATGTACATTCCCAATGATATCCAATTGTCATAGAGGAAAGCCTGAATAAAAAAATAACCACAATTTGTAAAATATACATCTGCATTCCATAATAGTCTAAGAGCAATTACAGAATTACTTGATCGTGGAAGTTTATAATAAACCCTTTGATATAAATCCTATAAATCGTTTACACGTTTTTAACAATGATTCAATCTTTTCTACTCAAAACTAGCACCATTGGGCGTTATTCGTCGGAGCTAGGAATTTTATTTTACTCACCTTAGAGTAGACCTCAAATATTGGTAACCAGATGATCCACCAGTTCCTAGTTGGGAGGACCCTATCATTCTTTGAACCATTAAAACATGATTATCTGAAAGAATAAATTTAAAATATAATAATTATCAGTTCAGTAATAGGTCTTGCCAGCTAATACACTTTGAAAAATTTAATATGCATACAATTATTTTTTCTATCTTGCAATTAAAAAGACGTCTTTTCGATTCGGGACACTACTTTCTCTACCAAGTTGGCTATGCTATAACTAAATATTTAATAAGTCAGTGAAATTACATTTTCCGGAATAAAGATTTTTTTTATGAACGAATATAATAAATGTTTTTTTAGGGATTACGTAAATAAACTTATAAAAATATTAAAATACAAAATTAACTAACAACAAATAAAAACAAAATGTTATAAATGGTATACTAGAGTATTGAATTAATGTGCCGCTAATACATCTTTTGAAAGGTCTTTCAAACGTAATCGTAATTCGTTAATATGACAGAACGATATACGTAATAGGATAATAGACTGGGCTCTGCAACGCTTTATTGACTCCAACGCAGGGCGAGAGAGATGACGTTAATTAGGGCGGACATTAGTTTGAGAGAGAGATGGTGCTAATAAAGGCAGAAATTTATGCTCCTATAATTTTCACCTTTATTAGTTCCATCTTTCTCAAGCATTGGCATCAAGGTAAAACATTGCGCATATGTGACTGCCACTCTTGGATGCTAAGTATTGGATTCTTTTTTATTTACAGTATTCTAATTTTAAATAAATTTCAAGGATGTTCCTTTATAAATTACCCTGTCAAGAACAGTACAGTACTTAACCTTATGCATCTAAGAACATTATAATTAAGGAACACGTGAGTCATAAATTACTTAAGTTTTGTCGTAGGTTTGTAAGAATTTTTACTCTCTATATTTTTTGGCTCTCACATTTACAAATTTACTCATTTTGATTTGGATACCATTAATATCCCTACATTTTGGTGATAAATTACAGCTAAAGAGACTTTCCAATAACTATTCGACCCCTTTTTCCATTTAGTTTTTCTTCAAAATGACGTTTAGATGTTATTTAAACTTTTCGATTTTTTTGCCCGAAAAAGGAAGTATTTGGTATCCTACTCATTTATGCCAAATTTAAAACCTTTATATCGACTAGTTCAAAATATAATATGAGAAGGGGACATTAAAGCACCGCAGTGTTTAATTATAAGAGGATTTAAATAGGGATGCATAGCTTGGTGGAAACGGTTTTTTAAATGAAGAGCGTCATTTAAAAATCGCAACCCGTTAATTTAGCCGTCTTAACGTGTTTTTTAAATAATTCGAAATGTTCTAAATTTAAAATGTTTTTACTTCTTATTTCGAGCTTTCAGTACAAACAAAATATATGCCTTTACCTAAAACCCATTTACCTTTAAGTGCATTCATTCGTACAAAAAACAAACCGCATTCTTTATGAAATGAATAAGTCCAATATTGTATCCGCCAATATAATGGAGAGTTACTACAAACGCGTAACGGACTTGAAGTAAACTTTGTATAAATTCGGGCAGCAAGATTTTAGGCGATGCTGCCAATAGTGCGGTTTTGGTCCCCTGGTTTAAAAATACCTTAATGGGTATTTAAAAAACTATTGGAAATTAAACCGGAACATTGAAAAGATTTGCATAAATCCGATGTGTAATCAAATTTGACCAGCAGATCGGAGGCCTCGAATGGCTAACACTAGCCATGATCTGAGTTAAAATTCGCAGAAATTTCTTTCCTTAATGGATTCTAAGTCTTCTGAAAGGCGGAAATATTGAAATACTAACGGATTTTCTAATTCAGCAACAAAGGAATAATAGTTGTGATACAAATTTGTAAATTATTTAGAACCAGATCCTCTAAGTCCATTTTTCTTTTATTACAAGGTCCGTGCGTCACAGATGGCAAATTCTGCCCGTTAAGCTTTGCGGAAATCTCTCTCGATCGATTTCAACTATATTGAAAACATTATAAAGTTGGGTTCCATTTCGGTAGTATTTTCTTTTCATTCAATTTGTTGAATCGCCTATTCAGAGCATATTTGGTCTTCGATATTACCCGTCAAAAAGTTATTTGAAATTTGATACAAATAATAAAGAATAAAAAATCGTACCTCTAAAAAAACGTGTTGAATAATGTACAATGTACTTTGTGCATTTATTTGCAACAACGACTATCCAACCTAATCACCCATTGTTTTATTAATACATCGGGAGAGTAGTTAATTTTATAGTAACAATAATAATAATAATAATCATAAATAGTAGCCAGCTGCAAAAACAGGCAAATTGATGATTTAATATGCTTATAATTTAATTACCGCTAAAAACAAACCAACAGCAACCGCTATTTTCGCAGATAGCATAACTATGGATTGTTAATTTATAATACTAAATAAATTATAAAAAAAGACTATTAAAATACAAAAGTATTGACATCCGTAAATACATAAATACATAAATAAGAAAGAAATTAACGGCCGTTAATTTCTTTCTTACTATTAAAATGTTCGTCTCTAAAATTGAAATAAATTAATTCGCTCAAAAAGCCTAAAAACCAAATGAGTGAGCATATGTAGCGTTTTTGAAATAGCGTTGTTTCTACTCTTGGCTTTAGAAGACAAAACGAAAACATAATATTAGCATTTTTTATTAAAATTATCAATATTATCATACATAATAATTAGCATTTTTTATTTAAATTGTCTATATTATCAATACTCTTGACTTTCTGTTTGTGACCACATGTGGTTCACATAATTTGTGATTTATTATTATTATCGTTGAATCGTTATTGAATGATAGATTAATAATAATACTTGTTTAACTTTTAACATTAATTAAGTGTTCGGTTTGTTTAAGCAAACCGCTATCTAAGCAAGTCATTTGTTGCTGTATTAAGTAAAAATGGGGTGTCTCGTTAAATTTTTAATAAATAAATAAATAAATAAATAAAGAGATATACTTACAGCGCCATTTTGTGATAAGAGAGTCAATATCCATTAAAAGATTTAGAATTTGATGTGGCTGGCTGAATCGAGGTTCATCTCTGTAGAACGTAATAAGAATGGCTCCTACAAAAATTTAAGTTATGCAATAGAATAATAAATAAATTAAATGAATTTTCAAAACATCGACCGAGATTAAGAAAAATGTTCTCTGTAAATGACGAGATTTTATGAAAATGCACTAGAAAAGGAAAAATAATCTTGCATTATCACTATGTCTCCTAGTTTTGTGTCTTTAGTCAAATGTTTAGTTCCGCCATTTAAATTTAAAGGTACGTAAATGACGGATCCGATATAAATCTAAATATCCATAGGAGGATATTTTTCTATAGATTTTTCAAATGTTTTATTATTTTAGACTTTTTTGGACCTCAAATGACTGTACTGTTACTAGAAATACATGCAGACTGTAAAGTTCGGAACATTCAAAATATCTGGAAGAGCACTCTTCTGATTTTATTAAAATTTGGTACACTACTGTGGATCCGCTGGTGATAAACGTCACGTTTCCAAACATTTATCGGAACTCTCAATTTTTTGTATATATATACCAAAAGTCAACATGGTAAAAGTTTTAATGATAACTACTCCAACTGGAATCCCATAACAAACTCTAATATTAAAAACAACATCTATATGCGAAGTAATGGCTTTGGATATCTTAGTAAAACTTGCATGAAATATTTAAGAAATAAAGGGCTGACAAAATATAAGAAAACAATAAAATAAACTAGGTTTTGCCGGGAAAACTGAAAAACATTATATCAAATGTTTTAAATGCATTCCCCTGACTTCTTGATAATAATACTGCTGAAAACTTTTTACAGATATCCCCACAAAAAATAATCGAAGACTGAATTAGGAAACCGAGCTGGTAACTCAATTGTAACTCTTCTACATATCCATCTCCCTGAAATCGTGTTATTTAAATATTGCCGAATTTCTCGTGCATAATATGGAGGGACATCATCTTGTTGAAACCATATTCTGTGATTCGGCTCTGCTTTATTTACTAAGAAAATATATATTTTTTTGTTTACTATAGCAAAATATTCTTACCAAGATGGGGAAATATTTCCGGCAAAGTTGAGGCAGCTGAATACCTCAGATGTTTTAAATACCTTGCTCCATTCAGATTTCCTTCCATAAAAAAGGACCATTTTCCTTTGAACTATAATGCTGGGCCAAATGTTAATTATTTTTGAGGTGTGGTGTTTACGTACCCTGTGGGAATCACATGATATCTTCAGAACAGCTGTCAAAATCGTTATCTTGAGAGCTTTTGAATCGCGTAATATTATCTTTAATTTTAATTTTTTTTATTAGTAGAGATTTTAGTAGATGCTGAGTAAAATATTCAAAGTTTTATCTCCTCTAGTAGCTGCTTGGGAGAATCACCGTGAAGCATACGTTAGTGTCCCGTAATTAACTTGAATCTTAGTATGGGATTGCGATTGGGATATTTAGCATTAAAAATATCGCAACCTTTTTACTGCGTCTTTCGTCTATCACCATAGGCTAGTACCATTAAAATCTCTATTATTTTTGATTCTGGTAAAAAAATCATAGTTTTACTACATCTTCTATTAAAACATAGTGGATTGAATGAGGTCAAAAATGACAGGTAACTACTCTCGAGTAGTTAGATTAAATAATTTTATGAGAGAATATCAAAAGTTTGACGTAGAATCTAAATATGAAACAAAAGATAAAGCGTTCAATAAAAAAATAATTTTGCTATAAAGTTATAAAAAACGTTAGATTTGGCAACGTTGCACCTGCAAATTCACTGTGTACCAAATTTAATAAATGAAAAACTGGGTTTTTAAAATATTTCGAGCATTACAGACTTTTGCTACAGTCTCCTACAGAAAGTGGTAACCTACTGCGAATATATCCCAAGTTATAAAGTCAAAAGTCGGCCCTAAAGGTGGCTTAGGTGAATACTAATAGTACATAGGAAGACATTAAATTATTCCCAATAACAATTTTTGTACTTAATTACAAATAAAAATTAAACGTGTTACCATTTAAATGCAATTACTGGCCAGAATACTATATTTTTTTATTGACGGGTCCTTTACCGCCTCAATTATATGGAACTTGTGTAACAGCAAGTTGATTTATTTAATGATATTTGGTGCCGACAATATGGCTACCCTGCTTATAATTTTGTGCTGATTTGACTTATGCTAGGGGAAATATTCTGTGGCAAGTCGTACTTTCTGATCTACCATTAAAGGCTTTGTATGAAGATACGTACAGTCTCAAATTTATTTCAAGAGAATCGGGAAAATAATCTGAAAGAAATTTTTTGTGTTTTTTTTAAGTGCGCAATATTTTTTAATTTAGTTCCAACGAATAAATCATTTTTGATAATTAAAATAACATACAGCTCCCAGTTGCATGACGTTTTTTCCAAACAATGACAACAATAAACACACAGACCCATCACTCGCATCAAAAAATCAACTAGGTTGATAACCGATAATTCGAAATAAAACATCTGAATCCGCTGCACAGTCAGTCAGCTATTCAAAGAAATCTGGGCATATTCAAACTCGTCCGACTATTTCCGAGGTTCGCAGTAGCTTGCGGCATTCTGTGTTGCAAATTTGAAGTCGATTGGCTAAGTTTAGGTAGATCAAAATAGAGTTATAATATTTGCCTTAGAAAACCATACAGACAAGGCAAGCTAAATAAAAGCTCGTACAAATTAGCAATAGAGGAATAGGACTTTTTGAAATTAGCGCAGCTACTCTAAATATAAATCGTAGAAGGTTAGTTTGTGGGTCCGCTTCGTATTTCCAGGGTCTATGGTAAAAGATTTTTGTTAATCGGCAGAATTTTAATTTACACGGCAAATCGCTATGAGAGCTTAGTGAAACCAAGCCGTTTCGATATGGCAAAAGTGGTACTGCGTAGGTCTCAAATACTGGTGATAATGTATATAAAGTGTAAACACAGGGTTTTAGGAGAGGTGTTAAGGTTTTAATATAAATGTGGCTCTTAAAGGAGAAAACCCTTATACTTATATCGCAGATTTGCAATAGAGTTTGCTCCAGTCAAAGATTTTTGTTTATGATAACCCACGACATAAGCTATTGTGTTAAAATTAGTAAATTAATATACTTAAAACAATATGTGGAAAATCCAATTTAAAAAACCATCATTTAAGTCATATTGATTTATTTTTTAGTTTATCTTTCAATAATGTTTTAAAATTGTATGCAACATGTAAATTTATTTCCATAAATTCTAAATGTGAGAGCTTGTTTTTTGTCCGATTTGTATGGATTTTATTACATTACTTGCTCTACTTCATATGGCAAATATCAAGTTTTCTTATGTTACTAAGTATATAAATATATTAATTTCAATACCTATTATCCAGATGAAGTTATTGATGTCTCAATACAAAAAATAGACATATAAATAAATCAATAACCAATCAGATCGTGTCAGACTTTTCTCTTAGACGCCTATTTTACCTTGTAAAGCTTTATGTGAAAATCTTCTCTCCCCTCTATTTAAAAGGGCCTGATGAATTTCCGAACTAAAAATGGACTCGTACACTTCTCGTCTTTTCTCCAAATCGTTCAGCCTGTACTGCTTAACACTTTCTGTTGGGTCGCCCTATAACATAATGCTCATATTAATAACCATAACCGAATCGTAATAAGTGTATATTTTACTGAATAAAATTAAGACGTGCTCTTATTTATTAGCAAAAAAATATTGTAAGACGTTAATTGAAACGAGATTAAAGAACCCGAAACAATAACAGAGTTTTATTCAAAAACAGATTAATTATTAACTAAACTAGCGAGACCATGATTATGGCTATTATTTTAAAGAACTCGAATACAACGTGTATGTCATATCCGATTAGGTTAAGACTAAAAAATTGTAAACGAACTTTCATTATTTAATAAAAATTTTAAACTAACTAAAAATTGATATGACTTTTTTCTATTTTAATTAGATGTTTATCACTAAAAACCTTTCATACTTCTTGTAGGAAATGGCTATATTTAGCGTATAGTATTTCCAAAATTCCTTCCATAACAAAAAATGCTTTGTACCTTTTAATTAGTCATACGTCATGTCCGTCCAAAGAAAAGGAGCTTTTAAAAATTAATAAAATTTATGCTGATTAAAACAGATGTTAAAGGGAGTGAAAAAAGTTTATTCACCAGTGGAAGTCAAACTCATCTCCGTGATATCGGCTCGACTCTGTACCAGTTAGGCTACCGAGCAACTAATTTAAATCTGACAATGCGAGGTCATAAGTTTTTCTCCACCTACAGCAAACATACTCCAATTTTCAAAAGCCCACTTTTTCAGATTTCGTGTGTGAATTTCTATGTTGGAAACCGAAATCAAAAAAAATATAGTTTTAAAGTCAGTGAAGAGTAGAAAAAGTCTTTCTTCGAGTGGAAGTCGAACCTAAAGCCTTCGTCATACCTTCTCAAAGCACGTCTGAGGTGGATAGGAGTAATCATATGACCTCGATTTGACACTTTGCTATCAATTTTTTAATAGCTTAACTGGCAGAGCATCGCGCCGGTAACAACGAAGTTGCGAGTTTGACTCCCATTCGAGTACAAGCTTGTTCTAATCTGCATTGAGTTTAACCTTAAAAAGCATTTATTATTAGATATGATTTAGTAATTAATTTAATTTTAATTTTATTTTAGAAAATTATAAACTAAATAGGTTTTTATTTCTCCATCCAAATAATTGTTCAAGATAAAACAATTAGTACAAGTAGAAAAAGAGTCAAGAAAATAATTTTCAATGCACAATTCAGGCTCCAAAATTTGCCTCCAATAGAAAATAGACAATTAAATTTCTTACATCAAAAATTAAATATATATAATTCTACACTGAAAAATTTAGAAAATATATCTGAAATATAATATGACCAAGGTATAGTTTTAAACCAAAATGTCCGGAAAATATAAGAGCAAGAGTTTCATTTTCATAAAAATAAAACAGAAATTGGACAAAAAATAAAATTAATTGAAAAAAAAAAGAATAATTTACTAAAAATAACTCTCAAATTAAACTTATATGTCCAATGATTGAAACAAAAGCCAGCATTGTTAAATACAATAATACTCACCCGCTAAAACCAGCATCCAGATAGAACAGAAAAGAAACAGCG
This sequence comes from Kuschelorhynchus macadamiae, assembly GCA_030620095.1. Classification (NCBI taxonomy): domain Eukaryota; kingdom Metazoa; phylum Arthropoda; class Insecta; order Coleoptera; family Curculionidae; genus Kuschelorhynchus; species Kuschelorhynchus macadamiae. The sequence continues at coordinate 2,446,952 of JAUTXW010001306.1, forward strand.
GTGAGCGTGTAACATTTTAAATGGAACATTAATACAATGGTTGCTTTCAATTTACAAACATAAAAAAACTTTTAAAAATAATATTATTGTGACATTGATTGTTAAACTCGGCGTTAGGTTATTTTGGTTATTCTGTTTGATGCTTGCTCAATAGTGACTTACGCTTTTCCAGAATACTTCATTATTTTCAACAAAGTTATTGAAACCACATGTAAACAGCTATTCTGAATGTCCGAGAAAAAAATAAAATAAGGTATGAGATGTGATTTAAGTTAATTTAATTCGATACACAAGTTCATTCCGAGAAATACCGCATTTTGTGAACTCTGAACATTGCAGAAACTCGAATATCCCATTTTCAAATAGATGTAGTGCGATTAATCAAAACCACCAAAGTAGATAGGTTTATTTTTATTTGGTTAAGTCCATTTACGACACTGTTCACCGTAAATACCAAAGTAAATGAAAAATGAGAATTTTCCTTTATTTCTAGAACACTGAAATTTTCTAGAACATCTGTTCCTGATTCAGGTTTTCTCAACCTTAACTGAAAAGTAACACAGTCGATGTTGTATGTTCTTTTATTGACACTTTTTTCTGGACGATTTGTTTTCGGGGTATATGTATATAGGAAAATACTAATGTTAAATTCTGTTTATAATAGGATGGGAGTTTGCCTGGAGTCTGTTCAGGAAATGCAAACTAAAAGTTGCTTTAAAACTTTCAGGACTCATTAATCATGGTTCTTGGGCTTAGACAATAATTTTACCCCTCAACCAGCAAGATTAAAGTACTGCAGTAAAACCTTTTATGCAGGGAATCACAGAAGAATTCTGCACAGGTATATATTTCGTACAATCCTTAATACACACAAAAAACTGGGCAATTCTTAAGTCGCTGAAGGGTGTAATTTCTTTGCAAAAGAAAAGTTCATAAAATTCCTTGTTCCCACAATAAATATAGTAGAATTATTTCGAATATGCAGTGACGTAACGACAGCACAAAAAGAACGTATTTCTTAGCTGTTAACGGTTGATATACCAAGTTATTTAAGGAATGCACACACTTAAGCGTTCTCGACAGCAATCACAGTGGTGATCCTATGCTATCATTTGGCTACCACGGTGGCAGTGATCGCGTCCAAGGTGGTGCTGGTGCGTGGCTGACATTAAGAAGGATAAATGCCATATAAATGCTAGTTTTAATAACTTTACAGTTCATCAAGCTATGCAAACATTTAACAAAAACTATATATAATTATATAATTAGATAAAGAAAACAAAAACAGTATAAATCTGATTTATTCATTAAAAAATGTACAAAATATGTTTTTATTCTAAAATTTTATATTATGCTATTTTAAAATAACAAGGCAAAACTTTTCTGGGCTAAAAAAGTTGGTAAAAAATGCCTTTTTAACAACATGTTAAAACGCAAAAAGCCTATTATTCTAAATACCCTTTTTTAAGCTAGAAAAACAACAAAAAGCTGCATGAATTTCTTGGATATTGAAAAAGCGTTCGAAAAAAGAGCTCTCGCATCGAAAGTAAGATCAAGATGGATATTTAATTTAAATAAAAAAAAAATCAAAGAAGTATCATTAACAGGGGCAAAAGGACATTCCAAAATATTTTAAATGTAACAAGCTAATTGTAGAAAGAAATAGTGTAACAATAGAAAAGTTAATGTGGAGCAAAATTATTAAAACTAATGACTCAAAACTATCAAAATATTCTTAAATAAAATATTAAACGATGTAAATCAAAGATCGTCAATGTCAGAAAACAGATCGCCGCTCTCATCGTCGTCATCCGAATCAGTCACTATGGCGGAATTTATATCTGAAGTATCGCATACTCTGACAACTTCCCAAGCTTATAGAATCTCTTTTGGGTGTGCCGAATGTAGTTCTGCCAATGATTAGCGCTTACTTCGCCAAGAACCATTTCCCACCTTGCCAGAACTTCGGAGGATATTCCTTTTAAGGCAAAAATATATTGGTCATATTTTCTTTTGCATTCTGGCCAAACCACTTCTTCGATGGCGCTATATTGACAATGGTATCGTGGGAGGCGGAGAACCATATGACCAAAAGGTATTACATTTTTTCTGTACTTCGATTTTTTTTACCCAATCCCAGATTTGGTCCTTTATTGCTGCCTCTGAAAAAACAATATTTTTTTTCGGAAAGCCATAAAATCTTTTTTTGGTCCAGGATTTCTGGGGTATGTCTTCTACTAGCCCAGAATGGTACTTTGTGTTGTCCATGAAAATTAATGATTTGTGCGGCAAATTAGGAACAAGTTGATATTTAATCCATTTTTCGAAATTTTGACGGTTCATACTGTCATGGCAGTCTCCACTTTTTGTCCCCCCACATTTTAAAAACAAAACTAGCTTTGATAAACCCGTTCTCATTGGCATTGACGACGTTGTATCTATAACCTAAAAAAGTCATCAGTTTTAACAATTGAAAGAAAGAAAAAAAATCTGTTTTTTTTTATATAATTTAGAAGTCTAGTATATTTACGAACATAGATTCATTTCACCACATTTCATCACACGAATTCAAGTTTTTCTTTGGATCAAAATTATAAAAAAATTAAGTTTTATATTAACAATTTTCGCGGCCAAAAACGGTTGGCTTTTACCTCAAATCTTGGTCGTGTTTATCAATTTAAATTACACTATCTTTGAAGATTTATCCTGATTATTGCGGGGTTGTGAAAAAGTTACTTTAATCGCAAAAAAATAAATATAAATGTTTTTTTATGGTACAAAATTTACTGATTTTTAGCCATTTTCGACAGCCTGGAACATTTCTATTTTTTGATATTTAATAAAAATAATAACTTTCTCACACTCTCATTATTTATCTTTGAAATACCGTTTAAATGTTGTTTATAATAAGCTCAGTTTTTTTCATGATTTGGGTTAAAACAGCACCTTAAATTAGCAAACATTTTAAGCCGACCGATGATAACTAACGTAAATGTACAAGAAAACTAAATTAAACAAAAAACCAATATAGTGAAAATGCTCCAACAACTTACCTTGTATATTACCTCAAAAATATAATATAATTCTTTGATTAAAATGATCTGGTACATCCACGAAATACTTGGGGTTGTTACTTCTCTTCCATTGAAAGCCAATTTTTACCCATTTTCGGAGAAAACTAATAGTAATAAAATAGTTGAAATGAGTGGACATATCATAGTTTCGAGCATAATTTAGTTTCTAATGGAGAGACTTTGTGGTAATATGTTCTTTTTGGGCATACATGCGATAAATGGTATCTCTTTATTTCTTGTTGATAATTATTCTTTGAATCTTTTTTCCGATTTTAGTCCATTTTTTCTTAAATTAAATAACAATCTTGAACTACTTTCGTTGCGGAAACTGTTCTTTCCACCACATTCTGATGGTCCAAGGCAATTCCTGCAGCTACTTGTTGTTTTTCTAGTATAAGCTAATATATTAAGAAGTCGTATATTTTAAATGTTTCTCGGAATTTTCAATATTTACTTTGTTTTGACGCGTAGATAAACTATTTTAACGTTTCAAAATATCACTTAAGAGTTTGTCAAGGTGACAAATTTTAGATGAAGTAAGAAAAGACGTGACATTTTTAGTAAATTCACTGTTACAAAGATGTAAAAAATGACGTCACTGCATATCCGTAAAATGTCTACTGTAGTGTATAGGAGAAACTGAACGGTCTGTCTCTGCCAGACTTAAAGAACATGAAAGATGTATAAGTAAAAAAGAAATCAATCCGCTGTCCCAGAATACCAGCCCTCAAAGGGACACATGATTAATATGAAATACACTAAAGTTATGGATAAGTCTCGAGTTATCATAAAAAGAATATAAAAGAATCTATTGAAGCCATCATGTGTGGAAACAAATCGTAACAATGAATCAAGCAGACGTGAGAATAGGAAGCCCATTAAGTGTGTTGATTTCGTGGAAGTGAATTTCCCTGAAGATGACTGCCTTCGAATACAGTACTTTAGGACCGTCTGAAATTTTGACTTTCCATAGTTTATAAGATTAATCTTTATAATCAATAATCGTTATTTTCAAAAAATATATGACTTCGATTTCAACAATAGCCGCTATAGTTTGAAATTATACTTATACTTACATATACGTTAGGCACATTTTAAGTTTAAAAAAATATATATAAAAAGGAGCTTATTGTAAATACTTTTTGTTGAAATGTAGGCAAACAACAAGTGAAAACTAGGAAAGAAAATTTGCTTTCTTGAGAGAATACTAATTGGATTTTAGATCTTGAGTTTAAAGGTAAAAACTGGCGGTTTCTTTTTAAAATTAAATTATAAAAACTGATTATTATGAAACAAATTAATTTTGTGTGTTTACATTTTTAAATCTAACTATAGAACAAAACTCGTTTCAGCCTACACATAATTTTTTCTTTAAAAAAGTATTTTCATGCCTTCAGATAATAACGTTGGATTTACCAGTTAAAAATGTTTTATTTATTATGCAATGTCGAATTAGATGGGAAACTTTCATACATTTTTAAAAATAAAAAAGTACTAAATATTATAAGGTCACATAGTATTGAAAGATATATCTAAAAAAAATCAATTTTAGTGCCTCCCCGGCCGACAAAATGCAGTTAAAAAAACCCCAAAATTCAAATTACGTCACTCAACCCAAAACGGGAGGTGACGTCAAGTACGTACACGCAAAATTTGGCAACGTTCAACAACAACAGGCGTCATTCGTCAAACCGTCAGCCAGACGACATTTGTCTTTTTTGTGGTTAATGGACCACATTGAAAATGTTTTGTGATTTCGGTTTTATTGGTCTCGAGTTTATTTTGTTTTGTTCGGTTTGTTGCTTACGTGAATTATATTAATTTACCAGTAATACACCCTTTTCTTTTAAACAAACATAAGAATTAAACCACAAAATCACAAAATTAAACCAAACAAAATTGACAATACTGCCACCAACCATGACAGCTGACAGCCAGCTGATATTGCATTTTTGTATGGCTGTGTCGTTAACGACTGATCCGGATCTTTATACTGATCCACGGGAGCCGGGTCTTGAAAGTATTGAGAACCGAATCACGGATCTTTAAAATACAGACAAAGCAAAATGATGCGTTCAGTTGTATTTGTCTATGATTCAGTCAGTTCTTTGGTTCATTCGATGCATTAACATCGTTCGTAGGTCTCGGGTCGAAAACTGAACCGCGGAGCCGAAGACCGATATAGCGCGATTTGCGAACCAGTCGGATTGATAAGAAGAACGGAATAATGGGGTGGATGAGTCGGTCGATCATTAGCTTGTTGAATGCTGATTGCCATGAAATATGAATTTCTGTATAGACAGAAACCCGTATAAAAATTTAATTTGGAATTGGTTGGCTTGTTGACTTCGTAAATCATCGTAAAAGCACCCTATTACTCCAGTCCTTTAAAACTTATATTTACGTTGTATGGATTAGATAATAGATCTAAATCTCTACTTTTTTAGTGCGATGTGTATAATGAAGTTCAGATGGCCTTATAATTAGTGATGATAATAGGATGACAATTAATAAAAAGCATTTTAAATAATATTAAAAATCCAAATCTAACAAGTCAAACCATAGTTCACGTCTGTAAAATTGATTTTCTGAGAAATAAATTAATAAATAAATACAAATGGAAACAAATAAAAAACTTCAACTTCAAAAGCACTATAGCAAGACTCTTAAGCCTTGTAAGTCAAAAGTAAAATATTTTTAAAAATTATGTACTTATTACTTTGGATAAGCAGTCAAACACAAAGGAACAGCATAATGTGCCGTACGGGCCGACCATCGCTAGTTTTATTTCTAAAAAGAGTATAAAAAGGGAATTGAAGAATAAAATTAAGGCATAAGCATATTCTTCCTAACGAGAAACCATATAGATATATATTTAGAACTTGGAAACCTATTAGATTTTTTGCATTTAATCATCTCCCGGGGTGTATAGGAAAAATTTGGTGAAAAAGATTTTGAAAAAATATTATTACACTATTTCACTTAAAACGTTTCTCTTTTAAAACCAAAAACTATAGAATGGAGAGGGCGCAACTCATTTTACTCGTCGCGAAAAACTAAAAAAATGTTCGGACAATGCTGTCTATAAAACCGATATTGCATGCTTACAAAGTTTTTAGATGGATGGCCAATATGACGAATATAGCCGAGATCCGGATGCCTGATCCCAGTCTTTAAATTGACCCAGATCCGTTGACCTGGATCTTTAAAAAGATCCAAAATTCCCATTACTACATTTTTGCTAGTCCAGTTTCACGACGAAATTTTTTGGTAATTTTACTTACGGTAGATTTGGTTATTGGATTTCTGTCAAGATATTTGTCATTAAAAATATTACAAACATCTTGTAGGTTTCGCATCCTATCCCCATAACCCAGTATAATTAAAATTTGAATTCTTTGTGATTCAGTTAAACGATCCATTTTTGTAAATCAACAACCTTTTGTGTGTGGGTATTTTTAAAAAAGTAATACATTAAATTATAGATATTACACCTCTATTTTCGCAAAAACTGTTGATTTTCATAAAAAGTGCTCTTAACAAAAAGTATTTAGAATTTTACGCAGATTTTAAAAAGTAATATAACAGGGTGTTCCGTTAAAAAAATTATTTTCCTTTTATAACAAAAAGAGGTAAACTTAGCATCAATGCGGAACTCGCCATTGGATCAGGCATAATTTCATACTTAAGTGTCAGGTAAGTGTTACCTGAGATATTTCTTCCTTTCCTTACTTTTGTTACACCTCTATATTTATTTGTAAGTTAATAGTTGAGTTTCATTAAAATTTTAAAAACGTCACAAAAATTTCCCCAAACAACATATTCAAAATTGTTTTCTTATCTCTACGTATATTGGAGATATAAAACCTATTTAAAGATATCTGAATCAACCTGTGAGTGTCTCTTTATATTTTGCGGCCCCGCCTACTGCATCTATTTTTAAGAATAGAATACAGCTTTAAATGTAGACGCTGTAGGATTTTTTTAATAGAACTCTGTATGTTATTTTTAAATAAGAAATATAACAAGTGCAAAAAATTTTTCCAGAAAAATTTGTAGACTAGCTGTTTTCTAACTAAAAGCAAAAATGCGTATCGCCAAGAACTGAAAAAATCCCGACTTCGAAGGAAGAGGAAGTTTTTTTCAACTCTTGGAGGTGTGCAGGAATGCTTTTATTTAAAGAAAATATTTACGAAATGTCTCCAATTCGGTTGTAAATTGAAAAAATCTAGGCAATGTTAGGGAGACTTTTTCCTCTCCCCGTTCTATTCGAGACGCCACACATAACAACATCAGGATTCAACTCAGCGTATAAAAATTGCCACAATAACCAAATATAATAATCTAGTTTTTAAACGTTTCGAAAATATATAAGAAAAACCATCTTCAGAGGGGCTCATTCTCGGGGCTGTATTCCTTTAACGAAGTAATTTTTGATATATGTGTACACGACATTTTATCCTTCTTTTATGACATAAATTGCTCTGTAAAAATATTGACCCTTAATTTGGGGACACCCTGTATAACATTTTATTATCAGTGTTATATACAGAATTAATAATTTAAACAGCTCTTTATCCTAGTTTGTTGTAATTTTTTTATCAATGCCTATTATTATTTACTACTTAAATATTTGTGACTTGGCGAAAACGCTATATGCCCGTATTTTAGGAATAAACAATTTGAATCGAAAATAGCCTGTCAAGGAGACATGAGCATCAAAAATTAAGCAAATAATTTGCAAGGAGCAAAGTGCAAATCAGACAAAAGTTTAAAACATATTTATGCGGTATTGATTTTGTTTGTATTTTTAATAGAACACAGCGGAAAATTGAATTTTGTGTGTTTGTTTTTTATACAATTTGACATACCGACCACCTTCCCCCGTCATTCTGATGTGTGGGACACAAATTTAATTATCGAACCGTTATCGCTACGCCATTAAAAGAAACCCAAATGGCAGAGCAGTTCCTCTTCAAATTTCAGATTGACTGGCTCCATTAACTGCTATGTGTCATTCGACATCCTCTGGTAATAGTGTTAAAATACCCAAAAAAAATTAAGCGCGGTTTGAAACTGATATTAAAACTTCCTTTTTCCTTTTTCAAAATGGCATTCCAAAGACGTGTCTTGAAAACGAAATTACGGTACATTAATGTGATCGATTGTATTAGGCGTCCATTTCCCCATAATTACCCCGAGACTCCTTTGATCGACTTGCCAATGCTCCTTTTAATTTAGTCTAGATCTAAGAAAGAACGTTAAAACGAAGGTAGCAAATCAAATAAAAAAATAAAGTTATGACCCAGACGTAATAAAAAGCAGTTTTGTTTTATTGAGTTATAAACGAATTTAAAGCAGCGAAAGCAGGCATAATACGCGAATTCCCGAAAAACGAAAGTAAATATAATAGAATTAGTTGCCATATTGACTTTAGAAAGAATCCTAAACAAATTTAAAAAAAATGTTTGCTTCTAGGGTATAAAATTTATTGAAATGGTGTAGTAAAGGGATCTCGCACTCAAAATAATGAAAGTTGTTTCGGTAAGTTTGATTTAAATTCTATATTAATAGTTTTATACTAGTAGTATGATCTAAAAAGAATGAGATTTATTATAGCGGGTGTAATCGACATTGCTTTCCGTCTGCCATTTTGTTAATTTTTAGCCGATCGAAACAAAATTTGGTAGGTGTCTTAGGTTATTAGAATGACAGTTTTTGGTGCACTTGACAGATTTGCGCGACTTCTGGTTTGACCGTAACTGACTCCAATTGCCTTTTTTGTTTTAAATGGAACGCCTTTGTATATTTTTACATTTTCGTAATCAAAACTTTTTCTACATAATATCGTATTAAAAAATCAACTCAATCCGCCATTTTGAAATTTTGACAGCTATTTTTACTTTTCAATCTAGTGTGCCGTAAAGTGCCTTAAATTACTCTGACATGCTTAAATAAGCTATAAAAAATAAAATCGAAATTTTTTTACTGTTAATTTGTGTTACAGGGTGGCTCAAAGTTGACAGATATAATATGTATATATATCAGTATATAAAATGCATCTCTTCCATACGAATCTAACGAATAACGAAATAAACACTATAAGCTAAAAATAATAAATAAGTACTTAACACGAAACAAAAATCAAAACATATTTTTCTAAATTTTAGCCACCAATCTGGTTCTCTAAATATTCTCCGTTGACTTCATAGCATTTTCTCCCCGAAAAACGTTTTCCTCTACAACATTTTGAAGCTGTGCAACAGTTAAACAAGCAAATTCTTCTCGAATTCGGTCTTGTAAAATTTCTAAACTTTCCGAGAATGTGTTACAAACAAAATTTTTGATTGCACCCCACAGAAAAAAGTCGAGTGGTGTCAGGTCCGGGGAATGGGGAGGCCACCGAACTTTGCTGCAAATGATTGATATCTATTTGAGCATGGTGGGGTTGAGTACCGTCCTGATGTAAATAAATATTTTGATCTTCCGACAAAGGTAGGCCGTCTTAAAATTCATCCAGGGAGTTCTCTAAGATTTAAAAATATCGCTCGCATGTTAAATGTCCTTGAAAAAAGATCGGTCCAATACGCGTGCGTAATATCCCAGCCCAAACATTTACACCAAACCTCTCCTAGACATTTCCTTTTTTTATGATCTTAATCTTCTGTTGGTGTTTTGCTTATTATTGAGCATGCCATTGTGCATTGTTGTTAAACCGAAACTCATCTGAATATAATATTGAAAGTACCAAATTATTATTCTGTAAAAACCAACTATAGTAATCCAATCTTCTTCGCAAGTCGCCGACATAAAGATGTTGATATAATTGGTATTTGAAGGAGCGGTAACTGTGTCTGTTTAAAATGCGTTAACTGAATTGTGGCTAATACCAAGTTCATGACCGATTTGTCTAGTAGATGCCGTGGGGTCTAGGTTTTCAAATGTCAAAACCTTAACTTCCATTTCTTTGCTGATAATGAAGTTATTGTCTTGTTAGATGACAGGCTCCATGCGCATTTTTTTATTAAATAAAAAATGTATTGGTGCGAAGGATGTATACGCCGATTAGAATATACTTCTCATACGTTGGGCTTCTGCAACATTTTTACATTACATTGCCCCTAAAATTATCAACATATCTACTTGCTCACTTCTTGTCAACTTAATTGGTTTTTGCTTAAGATTTTAAAATGAAATTTTAAGAAGAAATAAATAACAAAACTTTACTTGGTAGAATTATAACAATTTTCAAACTCACAGGAAAGCTGTCCGATTTTCGTTTGTTTTCATTTAGACTTTCAAGGAAAACTTGATATCTTGAAAGTTTTCAAAATGATATCGTAATCAAACACTATTAGAACAATTTTGAAACTGACATGATGGCTGACTCTTATTCATATGTTTTAATAATTCAAATTTCCATGGCAATCTTGATGGTTTAAAGTTTTTAAAATGATATTATCTATGTCATGAAGGAATCGAAGGTTATTTCGAAACCTGACTGGTGGCTAAATTTCAGGAATAGGTATTTGGATATATGTTTGGTGTTTATTTAGTTATTTATTTTTCAATTGAAAGTCTATTTTCCACTAGTTGACCACTATTTCACTTAATATGTTTATATTCGTTAGATTACCGAAGAGGTGCATTTAGCTATAGTATGACAATGATATACTTCCATTTGAAAATTTGTGTGTAAAAAAATTTCGATTTCATTTTGTATAGCTTATTTAGATTGAAAAGTAAAAATAGCTGTCAAAATTTCACAAAGGCGGATTGAGTTGATTTTTTAATACGATACCTACTATGTAGAAAAAGTCTAGATTTCGAAAATGTAAAAATATACAGGGTCAAACCGCAAGTCGCGCAAATCTGTAATAACCCAAAACATCTACCAAATTTGGTTTCGATCGGCTAAAAAATAACAAAATGGCAGCCGGAAAGCAGTCTCGATTGTTTTGGCTTAAGCAGTGGCGGCTCGCGGTCAACTTTTCAGGGAGGTCAATACATAAAAAACACAAAGAGCCATCTGAAAAACTCAGACACACGAAACAATAAAATGCCTTTGTTACTTCGCAACCGTATGTCCAGGCACATAAATCGTACATGTTGCTACGAAAATAACGATTTACTTCTTTGTTTTTGTCTTAACCGTTTGCTGAATTTCAAATTACGGCAAAGGTCGGCTACTGGTCTTAAATTCGAGTCATTTCTCAAAGTTCAGCTCGCCAATATAATTGAAAAAGGATTATAAAGTCTTAATATTCTTAAACACTGTAGCTACCTTTCTTTAAAACATTAATTCAAACCACAAAATCAACAAACAAAATATAAAATCTTCAAAATAGAATCTATAAAAATACGCAATCGTAACCAAAATCTATCAAACGATCCACATTAAACACATCAACTGACAAAAATATTTAAGTTTCCTCGGCGCGGCTGTTAAGCCAAGCTTTGCCAACGTAAGCCGTATCTTACCTATGCGCCCCTATGCGAATTTGATCGGGAACACTCGCGAAAAAATTCCTTCCTTTATAACCACGAGGTCAACGCCGGCCGCCAGCCGTGATGAATTCCAAATGAAACGAAACCTTTCCGGAGATCGCGGTGCGAAGCATGGATAGTGTGTCGCGGAATCAAGAGAACGGCCAACGAGTTTCTATGCTTAAAATAATAGAGGGAATTTTTAAATTTAAAAAAAAATGAAAAAATATAAATTATGTATTATTTTATTTATTTGTTTCTGTTTGGAAATATTTATTGGGGGGTCATTGACCATTTGACCTAATGGAGGAGCCGCCACTGGGCTTAAGTGAAGATAGTTCAAACATTTTTAATGTAAAAATTATATTTCAATATTTACTTGCATCTTCAGGCGAAGAACAATCATTTATAAGGACAAAATCATACAAGAAGAAAAACAATTTAATGTTAATATATGAAAAATACCAAAATTTTAGGTATGTTATCTGGTCACCTACCTTAATGAAGTTTAGAATGTTGATAGACATGATATGCACATTAAGATACGATGGCTATCAATTTTTCTCGAGATCGAAAAATGAAAAAAATTAAATAAAATATGTTTAGCTTTTATTCGACGAATTTAGAATTTTGATAAAAAAATATTTTTAATTTTCAGAGTTTTATTTTCGTACTTATATACCACTATTCGTCTTTTTTAAATAGCTCTCATTGAACACGAAAATATGTCAGTAATTAATTTCAAATTTAAAGTAACGTCGTTAATTAGTTAAAAGGTAAACTTAAAAAAAATATATAAAAAATTTATTAAAAACAATGAAAAATTTAAAATAATATTTTATTCCATTTTGAAAATTTTACTTTGTACAGTCGGCGTCCAACTAAGGCCTAATTACTAAATACATCACTTACTAAATACATGACAAAGAAGATATTTTGAATGTATTTATGCCCAATACCTCATTAATAATGTCTATTTATTATTTTTATTGGTGTGACGCCGACTTTATAAAGTCAAATTTTCAAGACGGAATATAATATTATTTCATAATTTTTACTGTTTTTATTTAGAGTCTGTTTTGTTTTTTTTATAAAAATTTTACTTTTTAGTTTTATTTATAAGATTTTTCTTCGTAAAGGCCCAAAGTTTTCGATGCCTAATCTTAAGTTAAATGTTGGACGACCTTAATAAAATAAAAAAATACTGATCGACCTCAGTACTACGCTTAGAATCTCATCGCACGTCTCTCTTATGTGTCCAGAATAAAGTTATTTAATATTATCATCATTCATTAAGATTATTAATTATCTACCGAAACAGATAGATGAGAAAAAAGATTGCCCCTGCTCTAGGTCGGGGGTACATACCTTCAGGTATACCTTTTTTTTTGTTAACTCTAATGTAAACAACAAGTTTCAAGGACATATATAAAAGCTTTTCAGAGACAGTGTCAAAACTTTCTACGAGAAGGAGAGTAAATGTTATTTAATATAATCAACATTCATTAATATAATCGCTATGGGATAACCCCGGCGCCACCTTAAATACTTCTTGAAAAATCCAAGTTGGTTAACTAGGTACAACGGTATCTAACATAAGCGCCATCTGTACATATACATAGAAAATAAGCAATACAAATTTTTACAAACTAAAATAATCAGTAACCCCGTGAACTTATATTAGCACAAGGCATTTTTTGTGCCAGGAAAAAAATTTAATATTTTCGACACGCAATAAGATTTATAATAACCTTAAAAGAAAATAGATTCCCCCTTCCCTTGATCGGGGAAGCGGATACGCCCAAATTACTTCTTTCGTTAAGTATTCTTCATACGCCAAATATTAAGACAATATGTTAAAAGGCGTCAAAATTATTGTAGACCTTCTCATATAAAAATATTCAAAATTATGTCATTCCGCCATTTAAGTTACTAATTCAAACCTATGAATTTGAATACGGGATGGTTTGACCAATATGGATGAAACAGAGTATTCAGGTCAAAAAATCTCACATCAAAAAGTAAAAATAAAGAATGTGTCTCTCTTTGCCTAAGACACCTAAGTAATTCTTTTTAAAACAGAGTGAGTTACGATAATTAATTTTACACAATGAGAAAGAACTTCAACTTGACTTAATCATGCTTCACACAATTTGCCTTATTTTCACGAAATGCTAAACAAAAAGAATTAGTAAATTGGCTTTTACCCTTCTTCCTTTCCTCGTAACGGATTCCACCATACACATAAAACAGATTCTACAAACATATTATCGTTATTTCGTAATAACTTTAGGCACTTGATAATGAGAAAATGTCATAACAAGGACGTTAAAAGGGCTTTACCTATTTTTATATCCAAGTAATGAGAGAAGTTACCTTATAATAAAACTCTCATATTATTACAATCTATACAATATCTATAAAGTTATTGCTAAATAAATATAAGTATATATAAACTGTATTATTTGTTTGTGGGGGAATTCGTTTTAAGAATGTTCTAGGCAGAGGCCAATTTACCAATTTCTTTATATTTATATTCATAATAGTTTTGTACATTTCCTACCGTTTTGTTATCACCGCTCTTCTGAACAATTTTATTATATTGCTTATGCCCAAATTTGTGACAATATATCTATTATATTTACATATCTAACAATCATTCAGATTGAAGCAAATATTATTCGTCTCCATAGTTTTTTGTTCAAATGTAACATATATACATACATACTTACATGCAAATATTTATTCACTTACCATACCCACTTTAATAAAAACACTTCGCACACATTTTTTAAATTTTGTTTTCATTTTTTTTTATTTATTTTTATTTTAATATTTCTATTATTTTTTAGGTATATGAAAATTTATTTACATAATCTATAAAAAATTCAATTATGACATTTATTATTTGAGAGTATCTTTTTTATTCTAAAAAATTAAATTTTACTGCCATTTTGTTCCGCCATATTGCATTATAAACAAATTATTATAGACAGACACACCGACGGAATTGAGATAACATGTCTTTCCGTAACTAGGGATGCTAAACCGTGAGATCTGAAAAACTCTTTAAGGATGATTTATTTCACTATTACAATACTTTTCTCTTACGAGGAAAGTAAAAATGTTTTGTTTTAAATAAAAAACTTGTAATATTACATTGCGCTTTGTATAATTGTTATGTTCATTCGTTAAACAAACCATGTACTTTTACACTTTTTATTTTAGTGATGAAGCAATAAGAATTAGGGGGTTTACCGAAGAGTTTACCTACATCCCGTTAGCTTTGCTATATATCTAATGATGAAAAATAAAGCAAATATCTTATTGAAAATTATTTTTAACTGGCCATTTCCATGATAAAAGTATATAATTTATAACCAAAGATTGTGTACGGAATAGTTCATTATAGTTTGAATTCCTCATCTCCCGTATTCTTCTAGATAGAATAGTAGCTTTAAAATGTGCATAAAAAATACAATATACAAATGATTTTTTAATATAATGCACAATTTTAACAATATTGTTCAAAAACATTTTTTTATAATTTATTGCACAGTTTTATGCTTAAATTGTTTATAATTATGAATAATATTGTTTAAAAAAAAAAACATTGTTTATAAAATTTTGCTATCCAAAATTGGTTAAGAAATATGCATTTTCTTGTGCAAAAAGCTTCTGTGTTATTGTATGTAATTTCAAGACACTATTATTCAGAAGAAACGCACAAATATTCAGATAATATATTCAACTATTTCTGTCTAACCTGTTCAATTTGATTCGAGTAGACATGAGACACAATTTTGTGCAGTAATTCTAAGCAATTATGCACAGTTTATGAATACAATTTTTAGAGTCACAATTTATAGACGTGTTAAATGTTTAATGATTATTGTGCTGGCGCTTTCGAGGCACTAAATCCTAACCAGATCGAGAATGTGTTTGCCCTGCAGCGGTGTACTGATATGTTTCATAATAAGACTTCATAAAATCCAATGGCTTACTGTCTAGACTCCTTTACCACCTATTTTCCTTCCCACTGGCAAATAAGGTAGGTCCGCATTTGTGAAAACCGTAAGAGAACAAAGCAAGAATAAATTCGTTAAGGAGGCGACACATTTATACATAAATATAGTATGTAAATTTTAGGGATGAAAATTTGAGAAAATGAATAAACAGAGAATTCCAAAACTTCAAACCAAGTAGGGCAAAATATAAGGTGATTCTTAAGTAGTTAGCCCAAAATAATTAAGAAAATGCGAGGCCCTCCTTGCTCTTTTGTGCGGATCTTGGCTCGGCGAAACAAAAAAGTTTTTATAACCGTTCGTTACAACAAAATTAATGTGTGGAAATTTAAAAACAAACAAAACCAGAATCAAAAAACTAAAAAAAATCTCATTTCAAACGACCTTAAAAATATTGACTATGAAGTCAGTGACAAACTATTATTTAATTGCAAGGTACGCTAAACTTATTGTTAATCACAAAAATATAATCATGTGTTCAGTCAATTCCGTATTTTGATGTCTAATACTATGCTGATAAAGTCTTATTGTTAAATTACCAAGTTGAAATAAAATATTATTTTACACTTTTTAGGGTATTTTTTCGTCGATTTCATCTTTTTTTAAATTTTTTATTTTATTCTTTTTTTAATTAGATATGTTTTATTCATTTTTCTGGGGTATTTTATTAGCTGTTTTCGCTTTTATAGTTTTATATAGTATAGTTTATTATAGTAATGTGAAAATAAAACCTAATTATAACATTTTTCCTACACATTCAGCGCGTTATTTATTTATTTTAGTTATTTTATTATTATTATTTAGTTTCCATTCATTTACGCAGAGATTTGAAAAAATTTCAATTATCTATAAATTTTTATCCATCGAAATACAATGTAAAAAAAATGGAACTTCACAGCCTACTCAAAAAAATAATTCCATGTTGATCACTTTGTATACAGTTTGTTCCAGGTTCCTGGATAGGTGAACAAAGAAGTGCAAATGATCAAAAATTTTGTAGCCAAAATTTAACGCTTTGCAGTAGGCCTGCTTGACTAGAAAGAGAGTTCAGGCATACTATAGGTAAAGTATATTTTCTGTAGAAGATGTCAAAAAAGTTTATAAGAAAAATTGAACCTTATGCATGGATACATATCGAAATTTGAAGAGGTCGGTGACTTCAATAATTTGCAGTTTTGTTTGTATAATCTAAATATTTTTTATCATATTTTCGTATTAAGAATCTCAAGTAGGCTTTGGTAACAACGATTTGTTTACTATGCTGCTAAAGGTATTTTCTGCTCGAGTAACATAAATCCCAAGGAGTCACATTCATATTAGACAGACATGTTTTCTAAACAAGTTTTTCTTATAAAAAGTTTCGAAAAATCTTTTTACAGAAAATGTTTTTTATCGAGGTAGAAATTAAAAAAAAATGTCTCTGTCAAAACCTGCTTGATTTTTCAAAAATAAAAGTATGAATAGAATCACTTTGTAATCAAGCACGCTAGACTACAAAGTGTAAAATGTTATATCATTTCCTGCTTTTTGTTCACCTATCCTGGGATACACTGTATAGGATATATTGCATCTTATTTCACTAGGCATGATACACTAATAGTAGATTCTTGTGGTTTTCATACAAAACTAGAATTTTGAAAACCGTATGATAATTAACTTAGCTGTCTGAAGTTAAATTAGACTCGATAAATAACCATCCTTTTAAAAGTGGGGAAGTGTCTTTGTGAAAGTGAAAAATAATTAATTTAAAAAGATTACACTTTATGAAATTCTATTTTATTTTATGCATCTGTCAAATAATCATTCGTCTACTTACCAAAGCAATTTGCCTTTGTTCCTCCAACAACAAATTAACGGCGGCTTCGTATTTCCCCCAAAAATTGAATCCGTCTACCTCCAAACCCGGGGTTCGTTCCAGCCATCTCTCCACCAGTAAAGCTAGCGACGGCTGGTTTTCAGATAATTCGATTTTATCGAGCGCGTGCTGAAAACAAAACATTTGAAACCAATTAGAAATACAGTAAGACAATAAGACATTGTTCATAATTAAATAATATCTTGAAATACGCCACAAAAGGAGAATTCACTTTTTAGTTAGGAGAAACTTTTTAAAGCAGCATTGTAATTTCCGTCAAATAAAATAAATAGTTTCTATTATATTTGGAGCAATAATTTTCTTCATTTTAATGAGGGCCTGCCTACCAGGGGGAAGGAACTGCAAGTATAATTCATGTCGGTTGGGTTGGCATGTATAGATAATTGAAAGTTATTAGGTATTAATTGCAATTTATTTAATTATTCTTTGTAGAAACAAGTATAAGTTATTAAAAAAGCAGCTTCTTATTCATGTGCCTTCCCCTCTAAGAACGTTAGCAATCATCACAGCTATTAGAATTTTGGATTATGTTGCTCCAAAGAAGTAGGTGAAATTTGGCTTCCTTTTGCTATGATTCTTCTTTTTATTATTATAAGTCGCAGCAATTCATATCTGTCTTCCCTCAGTATATGACCCAGGTATTGTAGTTTCCTCACCTTCACATAGTTAACCACTTCCTTCTGTTTGTTCATTCTGGCTAGCATGAATATTGATCCCTATCAACTCAACTCAGCTTCAATATTCACCAGTACGTCCACAACTCAAACGGCTCAAACTAAGATCTCAGCTGCGAAATATATTCCTCATTCTGCTGAATGCACTTCTTCATAATTCTTTTCTTGATTTGATCTCTTTAATATATTCATTGTTTTCACTGATTATCGTGTCAAAATTTGTATATTTTTGAATTTTTAAATCTGATCCCTCGCTAACGGTACCTTAAATGATTTGTTTAACCTGAAACATCCATCTGCAGGATTCTTTCTGGTTCAAAAACCTAACGGAAGTTTATCGAAAGTTATACCTTGACAAAAAAACATAATTTTTAATTTATTTCAAGAATATATTTAATTAAGAAAACCCGTATAAAAGACCAATTCCAAACAGCCGCGTGCAACATCGATGTAAAATTTCAAATATAGAATACATGATCATATTTCTTTTCGCCCCAAAAATCAACAATTTTCAATTTAGTTGAGATTTTTTGAACTCAAAGCCTAGGGCCATGTGTCGGTGTTTTTCACATGTTGACCTCAGAATTTGATTAATGAAACGAAACATTGAAACATAAAAAGGCATGCGAAAGAATAACCAGCACTTAAATGGACTTTTTAACGTGCAAGGACATTTTCTCTTTTTTAACCCTACGTTCATATCAGAGAGACAGTGAAATATATCGAATTCACGTTATTTACTTTTAGACAATCCACGGATATAAATTCCCTTGTCGGGTGTGTATGTTTCTGATAATGTATACGTATATATATATATATATATATATATATATATATATATATATATATCGTATATATATATATATATATATATATATATATATATAGTCCCAAATTTTCCTGGAAGTCAAACGATTCTTCCTTGCAATTAACCAAGTTTCATTTGGCAGTTGGCCTACTGTTTCCTGGCATATTTCAGAATTTTTTTCTTAAGTGTGCTGGCTAAGTTTTAGTTTGATATCCAATACAAGACCTAAGTTTTTTGCATATAGTTTAAAGTTTATAGGTTCTGAGCCAATTGATAGTTGAATATGTTCCTCTAAGTTATCACGCAAATTATCGGCACAAAAAAGTAAAGTTATAGATTTGGTTGGATTAATTCTAAGGAAATGAACATTAGAAATGTTCATTGAACCTTCTAGCTCTTGATTAAGTTGAGTTGTAGCCATTTCCATCGTATGTCATTGTATCGTCTGCGTACAGATGATGTTTACAGGAATTTAGTGAGTTGACAAAATTTCAGGTGTATATGGTGTATAAAAGTGGCCCCAAAATACTTCCTTTTGGTATCCCTGAAGTGATGTTTCGCAAATCCGATTTTTTTCCATCAATGACTATTCTTTGAGTTCCGTGAGTTCAAGTGATGACAGCATATCATTAAAACTATGTATTTTAAAATGGCAAGAAGTAGATCATGATGAAGCATATCAAAGGCTTTCGTGTAATCGAGCAGAATTAGCACTGTGACCCGACTTTTGTCTAACGCTCTCACTACATCATCTGTTATATCGGACAGCGACAGTTAAGCAACTGAAGCCTTGTCTAAAACCAAATTGTTTAGCGGGAATAAGCTCATTCTGTAAAATATATTCATTAATTTGAACTTGCATTACCTTTTCAAGGATTTTTTAGAGTGTAGGGAATATCGATATAGACTTTAAGTGTAAAAAATCAGTAGGGTTGCTAGTTTTTGGTAAGAGAAGTACGAATGCTGACTTCCACGATTTTGGAAAATATGACTGGTATAAACAATAATTTATAATATGAGTAATGCGTGGAATAATAAATGGACAACATAAAATTATTAGCCTTAAATTTAAATTGTCAAAACCACAAGCTTTAGATTTTAATTTCAAAATAATTTCGGAGACAAAATTTTCCTCAACTCTAATGAAAAACGTTCAGCCAAATGAACACTATTATTTGTATAGAAATCAAGTAAATTTTGGTTTACAATTCAATTACCAGGAATTTGAGTAAATAAATCATTAAGATAATTTAGTTTTTTTAGATTATTGGGAATTAGATTACTTTTTTATTTATGACATTAATTTTTTTTAATTCATTCCATTTTTCTTTAGAGTTACAATTTTGAAATTTATTATTTAGATAAACTCTTTTTTAATTCGTGATAGCTGTGTTAGTATAGTTTCTGAACTGTTTACAAAAAATTATGGAATCTATTGAAATAAACATACACAAAATTTCAATAAAGCTCATTCAGTGTTCAGATCTCGAGAAGTACAAATCCCTGAAGATGACTCGTGCAATCGAAGGCGAAACATCGGATAGTAGGCGTTCTACAAAAATTTTCTTAGTTACATTCAACGAAAATTTGGAACTAGCAAGTATATATATATATATATATATATATATATATATATATATATATATATATATATATATATATATATGTGTGTTTTCATTCCGGGTGTACATCCGTTCACTACTGTCGTTCTGAAAAGAACAGTTTTGCTGACGTTTCGCCAAAATCACATTTGGCATTTTCGAAGCTTTCTTTCTCGCGTCCGAAGACAGTCTCTATTCGGACGCGAGAAAGAAAGCTTCGAAAATGCCAAATGTGATTTTGGCGAAACGTCAGCAAAACTTTTCTTTTCAGAACGACAGTAGTGAACGGATGTACACCCGGAATGAAAACACATTGTATTTTTCCATCCGTGAAGGAGTAAAAATCAACATATATATATATATATATATATATATATATATATATATATATATATATATATATATTATTTATGTTTTCTTTGACCTAGTTCTACTATATATATTTTTCGGTGCTATTTTCTCGGTTTTTGGTTAGTTTTTAAAGGAAAAATGTTTTTATTTTTTAATCATGTTTATTTTGACTGACGTTTCAACCTAGATTCGGTCTTTTTCAAAGTCTGAAATAGAGGAGAACAATTTTGTTTTTCATAAAATTACATAGATTTTTTTAAATAACTTACCAGGAACGAAAATAAATCCAACCATCATATGGGACATGAACATACATATAACCTAAATTACATTACTTTTTATTTCAGCATACAAACTGAATAGTCACACAGGACACAGGTGTTATTGTCACAGAATAAAATAAACTGACCCATATTAGTATTAATTTGTAATCAGATAGCAACTGTGGGTTTTATAAAATCGATATATATATATATATATATATATATATATATATATATATATTTTGCTTAAGTTGTTTATATCTTTTTTATCATTGATTGAGTTTTTGTTTTTATGGATTTCTACCATTTCTAGGAATTCCCGTTTTTTTAAAAGAGGCTCAGTTTTTAAAATTTTAGTTTTTTTAAAGTCAAAAGTATGATTTTTTGAGCTTTCGTGATTTGTTAGGGCACTGCAATTTTTTTTATCATATTTATGGCCATTTATTCGGTTTTCTAAATATTGGCTAGTCTGTCCTATATAAACACCATCACAATTATTACATGGGATTTGGTATATGACATTGCTTTTTTTATTTGTAGGGGTTTTTGATTTTAGTTTAGTAAAATTCTTTTCTAATAAATTAAAACCTTGGTGACAGACGGCGATATTATAGGGTTTAAATAGGTTTTGAAATTTTTGAGATAAACCATCAACAAAAGGAAAGGATAAGAAGGTGGTTGAGTTTTTTTGTTTATTTTTTGGACAGTATGTGGAATTGTAAAATTTGTGAATTCTTCTAAAATATTTAAAAACAGAATTCATATATATATATATATATATATATATATATATATATATATATATATATATATATATATATATATATATATATATATCGGTTTTATAAAACCCACAATTGCTATCTGATTACAAATTAATACTAATATGGGTCAGTTTATTTTATTCTGTAACAATAACACCTGTGTCCTGTGTGTCTGTTCTGTTTGTATGCTGAAATAAAAAGTAATGTAATTTAGGTTATATGTATGTTCATGTCCCATATGATGGTTGGATTTATTATCGTTCCTGGTAAGTTATTTAAAAAAATCTATGTAATTTTACGAAAAACAAAATTGTTCTCCTCTATTTTAGACTTTGAAAAGACCGAATCTAGGTTGAAACGTCAGTCAAAATAAATATGATTAAAAAATAAAAACATTTTTCCTTTAAAAAGTGACCAAAAACCAAGAAAATAGAACCGAAAAAAAAAAATATATATATATATACTTATATTATATATATATATATATATATATATATATATATATATATATATACTTGCTAGTTCGAAATGTTCGTTAAATATAACTAAGAAAATGTTTCTAGAATGCCTAATATCCGACGTTTCGCCTTCGATTGCACGAGGCATCTTCAGCGATTTTTACTTCTCGAGATCTGAACATTGAATGAGCTTTATTGAAATTTTGTGTATGTTTAAAAATTTCAATAGATTCCCTAATTTTTTGTAAACAGTTCAGAAACTATACTAACACAGCTATCAGAAATAAAAAAAGAGTTTATCTAAATAATAAATTTTTCGGTTTTATAAAACCCACAGTTGCTATCTGATTACAAATTAATACTAATATGGGTCAGTTTATTTTATTCTGTGACAATAACTGTGTCCTGTGTGTCTGTTCTGTTTGTATGCTGAAATAAAAAGTAATGTAATTTAGGTTATATGTATGTTCATGTCCCATATGATGGTTGGATTTATTTTCGTTCCTGGTAAGTTATTTAAAAAAATCTATGTAATTTTACGAAAAACAAAATTGTTCTCCTCTATTTTAGACTTTGAAAAAGACCGAATCTAGGTTGAAACGTCAGTCAAAATAAATATGATTAAAAAATAAAAACATTTTTCCTTTAAAAAGTGACCAAAAACCAAGAAAATAGCACCGAAAAAAAAAAATATATATATATATACTTATATATATATATATATATATATATATATATATATATATATATATATATACTTGCTAGTTCGAAATGTTCGTTAAATATAACTAAAAAAATTTTTCTAGAATGCCTAATATCCGACGTTTCGCCTTCGATTGCACGAGGCATCTTCAGCGATTTTTACTTCTCGAGATCTGAACATTGAATGAGCTTTATTGAAATTTTTGTGTATGTTTAAAAATTTCAAAAGATTCCCTAATTTTTTGTAAACAGTTCAGAAACTATACTAACACAGCTATCAGAAATAAAAAAAGAGTTTATCTAAATAATAAATTTCAAAATTGTAACTCCAAAGAAAAAAGGAACGAATTAAAAAAAATTAATGTCATAAATAAAAAAAGTAATCTAATTCCCAATAATCTAAAAAAACTAAATGATCTTAATGATTTATTTACTCAAATTCCTGGTAATTGAATTGTAAACCAAAATTTACTTGATTTCTATACAAATAATAGTGTTCATTTGGCTGAACGTTTTTCATTAGAGTTGAGGAAAATTTTGTCTCCGAAATTATTTTGAAATTAAAATCTAAAGCTTGTGGTTCTGACAATTTAAATGTAACGCTAATAATTTTATGTTGTCCATTTATTATTCCATACATTTACTCATATTATAAATTGTTGTTTATCCCAGTCATATTTTCCAAAATCGTGGAAGTCAGCATTCGTATTTCCCTTACCAAAAATTAGCAACCCTACTGATTTTTTACACTTAAGGTCTATATCGATACTCCCTACACTCTAAAAAATCCTTGAGAAGGTAATGCAAGTTCAAATTAATGAATATATTTTACAGCATGAGCTTATTCCCGCTAAACAATTTGGTTTTAGACAAGGCTTCAGTTGCTTAACTGTCGCTGTCCGATATAACAGATGATGTAGTGAGAGCATTAGACAAAAGTCAGGTCACAGTGCTAATTCTGCTCGATTACACGAAAGCCTTTGATATGCTTCATCAGGATCTTCTTCTTGCCATTTTAAAATACATAGGTTTTAATGATATGCCGTCATCACTTGAACTCACGGAACTCCAAGAATATTTATTGATCGAAAAAAATCGGATTTGCGAAACATCTTCAGGGGTACCAAAAGGAAGTATTTTGGGGCTACTTTTATACACCATATACACCCGAAATTTTGTCAGCTCACTAAATTTCTGTAAATATCATCTGTACGCAGACGATACATGGAGATACGATGGAAATGGCTACAACTCAACTTAATAAAGACCTAGAGGGTTTAATGAACATTTGTAATGATCATTTGCTTAGAATTAATCCAACCAAATCTATAGCTTTACTTTTTTGTGCCGATAATTTGCGTGATAACTTAGAGGAACATATTCAACTATCAATTGGCTCAGAACCTATAAACTTTAAACTATATGCAAAAACTTAGGTCTTGTATTACACAGTGTCTGAAAAGAGCATACTCTTCTTTAAAAATGCTGTACTCTCACAGGCATTACCTTGGTGAAAATACTAAAAAAACTTTATGTAACTCGTTAGTTTTGTCCCATTTTAATTTTTGCGACAATCTTTATCGGCCATTTCTAGATTCAATTGAGAGTTGAAGAATTCAAAAAATGCAAAACTCGTGTATTCGCTTCATTTTTGGTATTAAACGAAATCACAGAGTATCTCATAAACTAACTGAGCTTGCCTGGCTTAACATGTATAGCAGACGTATTTTACATTAACTTTGCTTTTCTTATAAAATAATTAAACACAAATCCCCTTCATACTTACACGGTAGACTCACATACCGAACAGTCGTACACAATATTAATATTCGCAAAAAACACATTTTTAACAGTCCCTGCACATAACAAAGAACTTTTTAAAAAATCATTCTCGTATAAGATATCATGTTTAAAAAATAAATTTAAAGTCACTGACTTCTCCTTAACTGTTAGTACTTTTTAAAAAATAGTGAAAAAATCAATACTTTCATAAATAATCTAAAGGAGTTATTATAAAATATATATATGTATTACATACAACCAATATGTTACAGTATTTGATAAGTATATTTTTATTTCCTTGTTCGCTTTTCTCCTTTCATTATCAGTTCTCTTCTCTTGTCTAGAATCCCTCTCCTTCTTATGCTCTAGACTTTATTAGTTTAATTAATATAGACAGCACATACTTTT
Organism: Kuschelorhynchus macadamiae; assembly: GCA_030620095.1. NCBI lineage: Eukaryota > Metazoa > Arthropoda > Insecta > Coleoptera > Curculionidae > Kuschelorhynchus > Kuschelorhynchus macadamiae. Next base: position 2,472,225 of record JAUTXW010001306.1, read on the forward strand.
ATAAACAGAATTATTGAGGATAGTTCTAACTATATATATATATATATATATATATATATATATATATATATATATATATATATATATATATATATATATATATGCTTGGTTTTTTTCAGATTATATTATAAAAGGGAAATCTTGATTGGAAATGTTAAATGTATTATTATATTATATTATACTATATATATCGAGAAGTAAGCCGCCTCTATATTGTTTAAATTAAATTAAATTTTAGATAATTAAGTTAACCAGAAACAATATTGATAATAATTCTTTGAGCTATCAGCTATTTTTTAAACAGGTCACGCTAATTTTTTTTAAGATACAATAAAAACTTCAAATAAAAAAAACTTTATTTCATCGAATTACTTAATTTATAAACTTATCACAAAAATTGCTTTCGGCGAACTGGGTTTTGGAAAAATATTTTTTGAAAATTTTGGATAGGCTATCGGATAAACCTACGATTTTGATTTTTTGGGAAACTTAATGACACACAATTTTTTCAAATAGAACTGTTTGCCGACGTTTTCCGTAATCAGCGTCAAAAAAATATTACTCGATGGCTTCGTTTATGGGGCGGAACCGGTAATACCGAATGTCAAAAAAAGTATTGACTGGGAATACTGCCTACATGCTGAATTCGTTTTTTCTATCTCGCTCAACATCGACTCAACTAGAAAGCCTCTAAACGGGCATCGATGAATCATCATAAGTAGTTTTTCCCGCAATGAACAGCTGGAGTTGTGACGTCGCGGCGGCCATACTGTTAGGCACTGTCATGTCAATGTTCACTTTTGGAAGTTTGTTTACATTTATTAAACGTAAAATAAGTTATTTTTTCCTGGTTTTTCAAGTGAATGTTTAGTTTTGGTTACATGTAAATATACTTACGAATAATTACAAATGTTTATTGGCGATTTCTAATAAATAAAGCTTCATTTTTGCCTAAATAACCATATACATATGTGTGTTTTGCCTATGATTCCTTTTTTACTTTTTAAATTATTATAGCAACGAAATGAGTTATCGGATTCTCAGTGTGAAAGACCTGATTTTGATCGGGAACTTCCTATAATCAAAGGGAATGCTCTTCCAAGTATAAAAGAGATCGTGTTTAGAAGGTTGAGGTAAGCGCTTTTTATACATTTTAGGCATATATTCATATTGCAAAAAATATTTAATGTGTTAAAACAGTATTTAATTTTGAAACCATTGTTAGTGATTTTAATATACTTTGTCAATAATATATTTTTGAATTTGTTACTTGCAGATTAAACTTGATGAATGACATTGAGGAATCTATGTGCAAATGCTCTAAGAGGTCAATTGTTGTGTCATCATATGGCTACATTGCTAATATTTGCATACCATAATATATATTTTTAACAGATGGGGTAAAAACCATAGATGATTGTTTCGTAGAAAAGGGTACACGGAAGAAACAAATTCTGAAATATGCCAAAAAACAGTAGATCAATTGCCAATTGAAACCTGGTTAATCGTAAGGAAGAATCGTTTGACTTCCAGGAATTTTGGTTGTGTCCTGTATGATAAATAAAAGATTCCCACCTTCATTATATACATAACTCACAGGTAATATACATTTTATTTTTAATAATTATTCATTCAGTGAGTATATTAATTGGTAAGTTTTATTGAGCATTAAAAAGTGTATTGTGGTTCAGTTGTTATATATATATATATATATATATGTAAATATATATATATATATATATATATATATATATATATATATATATATATATATACCTAAATTATATGTTAAAGTTATTTACCACAAACATCACGAAACAGATCAATTTTGTATATTTTGCAGCCCTCTCAAATCAAAATACTTTTTTTTTGACCACTGAACATCCCAGCGTAATAATTTTTAGCTTCTTGGGAGTTATATATGTTTTATAGGTGGTTGTGGTAATCATCGATTATACACGTCATTTAAATAAATTGCTTCTCAGTAACGTCATTGATATAATATTGAATGCAGTTACCAAGGGTGTCCATTGTATTTTGGAAAATGTCCTCTAATCGCTGAACCACCTGCGTACGCCCTTGGCAGTTAATTTGAACTAGGTCATATGGAATGACATTTTTGTAAACTTGCAAGTAAAAACTGGATCGCAATTAACAATTAAAGCAGTCGAACTGAGAATTGTATGCTTTATTAACCGAAAAATATTAAAAGGACGATTTACTCAAAATTTAAACTGGTTTTATTCTATAAAAATTTATAAATATTTTTTTGGCAAAAATAGGACAATTATTAATTTCTGCTTATGGCAATATCTGAATACGGCTATTTCCGATCTGATATTTGCAGACTAATGAATATTTAACTGCTACCTCTATCTTTTTTTTATTCTTTTCAGTAAGAAACACTTTAGATGGCATAAAGACACAAAACTAATGGGAATATTTGAAAAAAACCGAAATGCTACCGTTACTCCCACAACATTGTGGCTTCATAAGCGTGGATTTATTTATGGGAGTACTGATGGTCTAGAGGAGAAGATTATTATTATAGATTATTATTTACTTCTCAAAACTAGTATTGAAAAACTGAATAACTGATTTGAAATAGATTAAAAGTAGGCTTTAGCTTTTTTTTACTTACCATCTTTCAAATAGGTACGATAGTTTTGATTTTTTTTTTACACAAGTGTGATATAAACCGCTTTCTAGTGAAAACAGTGCTTTTTTGTCAGTTTCATATGAAGCTGCCTGTCAAAAAATTTTGTCTAACAAATTTACTTCAATTCCAATTTGTACGAAAACATAACTCTGTAAAATTAGTTGAAAAGAGAAATAATTAGTGTTTTTAATGAATTTTCTAGTTTTTGTAAAACCTTTTTTTTTTCTGTCAGAGGAAAGATTTTTTTAATCTGAAATAATATTCTTTTATTTATTATGACAAACCAGCATACCAAATATCTTTATCAAAATGAAACAATATCTACATTTTTATCACAGTTTTATTCACATACTAATTAACAGATACACAAATATATACATACATACATATATACAACTTGAACTAAAGGAAAGAGACTAATATAATATTAAAAAGCTAATAAGATTTTATCAAAATAGAAGAACAATAATTATATATATTTTACATTTATTTTTATTTATACAATAAATTTAAATTGATTCTATTTTTGCTATCAGAATCAGCAAAAATTGAAAATTTTGTTAATGTACCATGTATTAAATTTGGCAGAGTTTCAATGCCAAGGTTTCATCTAGTTCATACACAGCCCAACTCGTTAAAAGTGAATTGTTTAGACAATATTTTTATTAGTTTTGAAATAAATGGAGTTTAAAATGGGATGTTCTGATCATTAAGGCTCAGATTGTGGAAGTGGAATTTGTCTTAATGGGAATGCAGATGTATAAACGTATATATAATCAAGTTAAAGATCAAATCTTTTAGAATTACCTTTCACAAGAAAACTCGCAAAATCTGTATGAGGCTGATCTAGTTGAGTTGAAATATATATTTTTTCATGAGACTTTTCATTACTTTTACGACCTGTGCTTTCCACTAAAATTAAATAATAACTGGGCCACATACATTTAATATGAATGGTTGGGATACTGAAGAGGTAATGGCAGTAAAGCAAACAGCTAGCATTCATAGCATAGAATGCTTTTGTTGGCAGTTGGAGTAAAACCTTCTCTTTTTTTGCATGAAGCCACTCCTTTCGACTTTCTTCGTGCTTTGGAAACCCGAAAAATGAACCTTAGGTCCTTTCGGATAGTTTCCATTACAATTAGTTACACAACAAATAAAGGACATTGTTCTAAATTCACATATTTCTTTGCAAATCCACTTTTTATTAGAATTCAATCACTAACACAAATTGTATAGAAATAGTTAAAAACTACTAATGTTTTGATTTATTTGTAAAAACGATTGCAAAAAACACGCAGTAAACGAATTTACAGATAGCAGTTAACTACAAAAATTTGCTACTAGTGATGACTCATCGCAAGCTGTCAACGGCCGTTTCCAGGCTTTCTAGTAGAGACGGTGTTGTCTCACTCCGCCGAGGATCTTTCAAAATGAAAGCTGTCAAATTTTTACAGAAAAAATTTTTTCCACTAATCTTCTAAGTAAGTTCTAGGTTTATTTTTCCCTATTGACGTCGTAACGTACAATATTTTTTAAAAACTCACACATGTTCAGTGACAAAGTGAAATAAAAATTAAAAAAAAGTAGAAAAGTAAGTACAGAGATATTTTTTTAAACATGTCACCCGGTATATTACAATCTCATTAAATGTTCGTCTTCTTGACGATTTTAAATATCCTATGTTTTATACCTTCATTTTTAAAAACAATCGAGAGCATTGATAAAAACCTGCTAAGAGACGCATATGTTAAAGTGAGAGAGAGAGAGGGCTTTCTCTCTCTGACAAAGAAAAAATGGGTTATAGCACAGAACTAACTTCTTCTACCTAACCTGCATATTTAGTGTTTTGCGTGTTGGCAGAATTTGTATATCTTTTTCGTAACTCCCAAATCTAACTACTTAAAAAAAAAGTACACTCGTCACTTTTTACACTTTTTTACATGATTTTTTGACCCATCGTGTAGACTATGCAATAAACGAATGCAAAAATACTTAACAACTACTTCATTATTACCTAATTTACGATGCATGAACGATTTTAAAAATTTTAAATCTAGCGTACACCTTCATTATTTTCAAATTCCAGATATAAATTTAGCATAATACAACGAGGCAAACGTCTAAAAATTCGTTTTTTTATTTTATTTGATCTTATATGAAAAACGACTTAACAAGCAATTATTGAAGTGTTAATTTTAGTCTCAACGAATTCTTGATGGATGACCTATATACGTAACAAATTTCTGATTAGTTTCCTTAGTCCGTTTATTAAAGAATTAAGGGGAAAAAGTTCTGAAAAGGAAAGAGCAGGCTCATAGAAACGCCTTTTATGATTCATTTTGGCGGTGCGCTCCCTTATGGAGAGTTTGAGAGCTTTAATAACTTTTCCAAAAGTATTTTTACTTGCTTTTAAAAGTTGGAAACTAAGTATTTAACTAACCGGGTACCTATCTTAACACTTTTTATATTGGAAAACTCCAAACATAATGTGCGGCATGAAATAAAAGAATATTCTTTTCTCAAAAATACCCACTCTATTATCAAACGAAGTTTTTAATGACTTTCTCCCACAAGCACTATTAAAACTAGCTAGTCCCCGGAGTTCTAGTGTGGAGTGTTACTTTCTTTGTACCCAACATTGTTATGTATTAAGAGTATGATATATTTATTATTGCTCTCACGAAAGTAGCAATGTTATGTGCTTCAACTATACACACAATTTTTTCTATAATGGTGGTTATGTAACACTGTGATTTTTTTTTGTTATTAACATAAAATGTATAGTAATTGTACTGATTTTTGCTTAAAGTGACAATAATAAAATATGGACCAAAAATTACTGATGAGCAAAAAAAAGTCACGTCCTTTGTATTTGCGTAATATTATCAGTAATATTTAGTTTTAGTTACAAACGGAGAGTTCAAGAGAAAATAGGAGACATTTTGGTTAATGGGAGCGCTGCGGGACATTTTGAGCAATGGGGGATCCAGTGGAGATGCAGGTTTAAAATGGGGGACAGCTCCCCAGAATGTAATGAAGGACGAATGATTAGTTTATTTTTGCTTGAAGCGAAAGCGTTGCCATATAATTGCGCAGTCAAGGCAAAAAAGAAATAGATATATCGTTAGGTGTATTACTTTTTTACGTTAAAGCGGCAAAGTGAAAGGTTTGAAGTAGTTTAGGTTGTAATTTGCTAGGTATGTTTTACAATTTTCCCCAAAGATGTATAATTTGAAATTATATTTGGGTGTACGTTAAATCTCAAGTAGGTTTTGCCTATTCATGTCAATGGATAATTCTTTGTTGGCAATTTAAATATTACTGGATGTTAAGTTTAATCATCATGGAAAGAAAACAAGGTGTGTTCGCCAGCCTAGCGAATTTGAGTCTCGTTTGGCATATACGTCATGTATGACGTCGCTTCAGAAAAGAATGTAAAAAGCCGTGGAAGTAAACGTCAATTAGGGAACCCAACAACCTGTCAAATTAAAGAGGTTATGTCATTGGGCTTGGGCGGATAAGACAGTTTCTACATTTAGCTGAGAGTTACCTTCTATTATCTTACTATGAACGTGTTTCATTGTTAGGCTGGAGTATAAAGTTTGATTACGAGAAAAATGTCTGTAGCATATTTTGTAGCTGATTAAGGCATCCTCAGAAGTATAAAGTGGGCTTCTACTGTATTCCAGATACCTTGAATTATAAGTATTTTACTTATTTAAATGAGAATTTAAGAAGGGGCGAATACATTATTATCTACACGGAAAAAAAATCCTTTTATAATTTTGTGGAAGTTTTATTTCACTTGTTAAAAAAACTGTCACAGTAGAAATAATATTTTTCCACATAACTGTAGAAATAAATTGTGAAACAATTTGCCACCTTGTACGTAGAATTATGTTATCTACTTTGGAACATTTTTATTTCACATTATTGTTGGAAACAATTATATCCATCTGTTTAATATTTTGTATGTTTGAGACATCTCTGCACAAAGTGTTACAAATTGTTTTTCATAGTTTGTTTATTGATGAAAGTTAACATAGGATGGTAAAGAACCATCCAGGCCAGGTACATTCATTCTTATAGCAGGCTTGACTTGTTATATGTGGTGCCCCTCATAAAACGAGGTATGTTGAGGAGGATTTTCATTATAATCAGACAAATTTGAAGTACTGTTATCTAAACTTATATATTTGTTTGTATAACTTCTTTCTCAAACCTAAAATAACAAAGGCAAAGGAATAATAAATAATTTATAGTAGATTTAGTAGAGTAAAAATTGAATATTATTTTAAATTATCTATTCTATATTAAATATTAGATCTTTTTTCATTTTGTTTTAACTATTCCTTTAAATATATTTTGAGTATTAATGTGATGGTGCGTACTATAAAAATTACGTTTTAGCTTTAAAAAAATTGCATTCGGTTGCAGATAAAATAACTAAGTAGCCTTTGAAAGCCAAGTCGTCAATACGTATGAAAAATAGTTCTAAAAGTTATTTACACTCTACTTGTCAAATTAATATTCGCTCATAACCACAAGAAAGAAAACCGATAAACAAGGTCTAGGATAATTTTATAATTACTAGCACTTTTTTGATGGACGTATTGTAGTCCTTTTTTCCACCGTAATCATAAAAAAGGATGAAGATATGACTAGTGCATGAAAACCGAAAACAAATATTATTAATTACTGTAATCTTTCGATTCTTGAACGAAGTACTAAAATGAGAAGCCTGAAAGAATTTTTATCGATCCCGGTTCGCCTCCCACTAGACTTCATTAAAACTAGCGCGTAGGCACACCTTTGTTTTCTCCTACCACAAATATAATTTATAATATAATATTACTTCTTACAGATGAATAGGAAAGCGCGGAAAGAGGAACGTTAGTTGATTACAGATTCCAATTGTAACCCGCCGAATTAAGTTAATTAACTTATTAAAAATTTCGCAGTTTTATTAATAGGCATTTAAAAATAGACAAATCAGTTGTTACACCCTTTAATGTTTTGAAAATGAGGTCCAGCGAAGATGAGCTGCCAAAAGACCTCGCTGGAAAAATTGGTTCAATCTTCGATCCAAGTCCACCGCAGATTATCCCCCCTCCTCTCCCATCCTCTATATCCCATGATTGAACTTGTCTTGCGCAAACGACTTTTAGTTTTATTACATATTACATATAGATCTGCAAAATGCAAAGAAATAATAATATAAAAAATATTAAATATTTGGCCAGAAGCAAGAGAGGTTCAGTTCGTGAATTTGTAGTAGGTTTAGTATATGAACAAAAGTTTGTTATTAGGACTTAATAAACAATATATGCCTGTATAACTATCAGCATAAATTGAACTTTTCGTGGTTTTATATTTGCAAAATCTGCTATTAGTTGTTTTATATATAAAAAATCAAGGTATTATGTTTCATTCAAACAACAAATAACTTATTTTAAGTTTTGAAAATGAGTTCCAGCAAAAATGAGCTATCAAAAGATCTCGCTGAAAAAATTTGTTTCAATAAATCCTTTTCTCAAGTCTGCTGCTAGCCACCTAAACGCTCTCCTGTAATACCTATTATCCGAGTAATAATTGTTATTCCTTTGGGATAAATGGGAATTAAATAATTTGTAAAAAGGTATTGTTAAATGGAAATAGCCTGAATCAATCGTCCATTACTTATAAGTCATCGAATCTATTTTTATGTTAATCTATTGGGATGTTAATGTCTGATCTAGGATTAAAAAAAAACTCTACCCGCAAAAAAACAGATGGTATTGTTTTAATATAATTGGAAAAGTAATAATTATTATGTAATGTAATTTCAATTATAATAATGTACTTGCCGCTACTACCCCATTCCCCTAAGATGAGCCTGTTAAACCAGTATAAAAAAATTTTCACAACGAGCAAGAATTATAACAATCAAAAATATGAAGTAAGTACAGTGTATTCGGCTAATTATTACATACTTTTCGTCGTTTCTTACAAATTTACTGACACGCACCTATTGTAACACATCTTTAGAGCGTTTATAGGCTAAAATATTATGAGAATATCTTAAAATGACAAATATGTTGTTATTCTCATTTTTTTTTAAATTATTTTTAATATAAATTATTTTTTTTTAGAACTTTATGAGGTGTCACAGTTAAACTATGTAAAATTCTAAATGTGACACCTTTTGGGTGTAATTGTAACAGTGCGCTAAACTACGCCTTTAGATGTATTATGCTGATTTATTTTAATTGTGATATATTAAAAGTCACAATAAAACAAATTTTTTTTACCCTGTCACAAATAAACTTTTATTTTAACTTAGATGATAGAACACACATATGTATAAATAAATATAGAGTAAACGCTACAAGAGTATTTCAAGTTATGTATTCAAAAATAAACATCTGTTTAAACTACAACGAATATAAACATAAACTAAAACGTAAATTCATTTTTGTTTTTACGAAACAATCATAAAAAAATACAGAAACATTGAAAAGTAAAAAAGTCAAAATTTAATGAACAGAAAGTCCATCGAACTGAACACAGAAACGAAATCTCTGCGGCGGTCTTCAGTGGGAGGAGGTATTACACGAAATACATCCTCTGTTCTGATATTATCTAAGTGTTGAACATTGGGCCAAATAAAATATTCACCTTTTTTTCTTAGAAAAGTTGCTTTGACGCTTTCATCTGAGACTTCCAAAACTTTACCTAAGAAATGCCTTAGTTTTTTTTTTGTGGCATAAGTGGCAATAATCCATGAACCGGCTTTTAAAGAAAGATCAAACTGATAGCACCCTTCTTTTTCATTTTCAGCCTCAACCAGTGAATTCGTACTACTTACACCGTCATATTCGTCAGTGTTATCGCTATGTTCAGACTCTATTCTATTTCGGAATCACTACTTTCGCTTTCTTGTATATTTCTGCATTTTACGACTTTTTTCTCTTTCCTAGCCGCCACCGATTCTTCAAGTTGCTTAAGATAATCGTCTCTATTAATAACATCTGCGAGGTTACTATTTAAAACTTATTTATTTACTGGCGCGCTTGTTGGTCTTGCTATTTTTGTCAATAACGGTTCTTCAAAAAAAACATTTCTTTCTTCACTCTGCTTCCTGGATTCAGTAGTATCTTTAGACGTGGATGCACGAGCGGATTTTGTGGAACTTGCTTCATTTATCTTCTCTATCTGTTGCTGTTGAAATTCGTTATTTTTGGACTGATCTGTATTAATTGACGTAAAGTTAGAAGTCTTAATCGCTTTCCGGTTAATAGGACTTTCATTAGGCATGCTCTCGTCATAAAGGCCAGTGACCTGTAAAGATCTTTTTATTAAATTTTCTGGCATATTGCTCCAGACTTTTCATACTAGAATCGAAAAATCTGCCTTGCTCATTGCTATACCATAATGTGCTCTTTGCCATAGTGTTACTTCCTCATCCCACTTTTTCTTAAAAGCTGGTATTGCGTTAAGTGGCTGCAATACATGTGTAGTATGCGATGGTAGTTTTAGTAAACAAATATTCTCTTCTTTTGCCAACTTTATAAGATCAATGGATACATGTGATGTATGCCCATCAAACAAAAGCAAGAGCGGGCGTTCTTTTGGGCAGAATTTAAAAAAATGATTTTTGAACCAGGAAATGCATTTTCTGTCATCGAATCATGTGGTGTTGCAGCGTATCCGGTGTGCGGAAATGCTTCTTCTGACATTCATGCGTCCCAGAGATTTTTGGCCTTGTACAATATAAATGGTGGCAATTTATCACCACAAGCTGATACACGGAATAGTATTGAGGTATTGCTTCTTCCCGTGCCATGAGTATGTGTAAAAACTGACTCGTTTCTTTGCGCAACCACTTTTGTGTTTGAAGGATCACTGCATAAAGATGTTTCGTCTAGGTTGAAAATTAGTTGGGGGCGGTCAAGCACATTTAAATCCTTGAGAGTTTCTTCATATAGATCGAAAAATCCATTTATAACATCAGGTGTAATCTGTTTCGTACGAATACTTTGCCTCTTGATAGGTTTTCTTACAAGTGATGTCTCTTGCAAAACCCAATAAACCAATCTTTCTTTGGTACTCCGTTTTTAAATCTTGTGTTTATATTGTTTTGCTGCACGAAAACACCTATAGTATTCAACACTTCCTTTCGCGTAAGTCCGAATCCCCAGTTATCTAATGTCTCTAAGTGTTAAGCTAACTCTGTTTCTGTCTTTTGCGATAGATCTGGCACTTTTCCAGGACGATCTCTTCTTGAAACTGGCCTGTTTTTCCATCCTTTGCATCTAGCAATCAACGTACTTCGAGGAACATGATACACTTGTGAAGCTGTTTTATAAGACATATCGCCATTTTTAACTGCTGTTTTTGCATTATTCAGGTCATCAGTACTGTAAGATTTGATTTTTGGTTGCTGTTTTGGCGATTCATTGTAAAATTCTGAAAAAAAAACAATTAACCACCGCAAAAAATCACAATTGAAAATATACGATATTTCCGCTGTGTAATTGTGACACCTACCAAAACATAGATCTAATAAGATTTAGAGGTTGGATAGTATAAAATATTGACAATATCATCCTTATACTCCATAATAATGAAAATAACTATCCCCAATCACTATTGTTTTATACAATAGACAACTTAACACACTTCTAACTTAAATTATTGAAAATATGATATTTACCTTATTTGCAAATGACCTTCGACGATGCACCCGCCATCGACAAACGTTATAAACTCAATATTTAACTTATTTATAGAGAAATGGTGATGTGTCACATTTAGCCGGCAGTCACAATTAGCCGAGTGCACTGTATAGCATTTTGCCAATGGTCCTAAACGTTAATAAAACTATTTCAACATTTTCGAACAAATATAGGCATCCAGTTTCCAAAATTAGTAGTATTTCTCAAAGAGGAATATACGCCAAATAAATTTAAGATATCAGGAAATTGTTTTATTTTTTGCAGTCTCTGTATAAAAAATGCTACGTTCTTTTCTTTATATATTATTTTTTAGAAGGATCCTTTATAGAACAAGTCAAGGAATCGGTGTAAAAATATATGATTCAGTTTCACTTGGTTTCAAAAATAATTTAGTTGTTGATGTATTCTAAGTTCCTAACTGAAATTTGGGTATTTATGGATTTCTAAAGCTTGCGTATGTTAACAATTGGATAAAATGGACGTTAAGGTCTTCAATAATCCATTACAAAAATCGCCTTATGTTTATATTGAAAATTTAATATTGCGGATTTTGTAGCTATATAAAAAGAAAATCAACTATGAATGTAATTGGAAGGAATACTCTAGTCCAAAATTGCATTTAAATTACAAAAACCTTCAAAATTGTACTGGCCATTGTTTCTAAAGAACCTCGGCTATATTTTTTGTTAACGCAAGAGTGATTTGGTGACACTTTCAGAATAGATGCTGGTGCCTAAGAATATTGTTGAGGGATATGTTGACCAATCATTGACAAGTAAAAAAAAAGTCGCATATCAAGTTCTTTCGATGATCCTGTTGATTAATTCGTGCAGGATAGATCTTCTTTCATCAGTAGGCAACTTTGCTGCCAATCATACTACATCAATAAACAATCACCAATATGAAGTGATTAATATTTCATCGGAAAATAACTTTTCAGGAGGACTATATAAAGGAACTATATAAATAATGTGAGTCGTTAAACTTTGCATTTCATATATTTTTGTTTAATTAAAAAATTTGAACAAAAATATACAAATACATTAAAATTTTAAATCTAAAGAGGAAAATAACCCGTTTCTTTCCTGCTCTGGGATCAAAAATGAATTTTCTAATAAAGTAGTAAAAAAACTATTTCTTTGATGTCCCAGTAGCAGAATTTTTATCGGGATATAGGATTGACATTTTACAATTTCAAACTCCAGATGATGATGCGAAATACAATAAATTTAAGACAAAAAAACAAACGACAAAATTTTAAGATACCTGGCGAAACTAGGTAGATCCTTTCGTTTACTAAATAAAACTTACCTCATCGTTTCCAAACACTTTGGTATAATTCTTGTTATACTTCACACGGTTTTCAGCCTTAACCCCAAGTTTGTTTTCTAAAAGCCGAAATTGAAGACTTTGAAATCCAGACGCAGGTCTTAGATAGTTTCTGAAGTCCATAAAATCTAGCGGAGTCATTGTTTCCAATATCATTACCTGGTCAACCAGGACCTAAAATTAGTTGAACATTGGACATTAAACATTTACGAAGGAGCTAGGCCAGATATATAATAAAATTCCTTACATTTTTTGTAAAAACGTTTATTCTCTCAGACAAAGACTTTCCCTGGTACAAGGGAAATAAAATTGGCTATTTGCTGCAATTTGTCAAATTAGTAAATTTTTTAATTTAAGTTAATAATTATACAGGGTGAAAGGAAAATTACTGCAAATATTCTTAAATACACGAATGAGGAGAGGGGGAGAACCATTTCTGTGAAAGAAAGTGGTAAACATTGAAGTTATTTTGCTGTTATCCAAGCAAATTACTAGATATTTTTTCATTTTATTATCTTTATTATGATTTATTTATTAAGACTTTACACCATTATTAATTCCATAAATAAAGTTTTTTTTAAAAAATTTCAAAATTACAGACAGAACAGATAAGCTGGCAACATACAAGCAAACCCACCTACCTTTGCAATTGTTTCTCTTTAAATTGCTACTACAAACAAATAAAAACTTTCAATTATGTTAAAAAAAATTAATTAATTTGAACCTACTCAGACCCATCGGTCGAATAATTTCATCAACTTCTATGTAGTATTCATCGTCTACTGAAAATTTTTTGGCCTGGCGCGAATCAGTCATACGTTGTAATTTATAAGACCAGCATTAAGAGTTGAATAATTGATAATTATCTTTTGGAAAAGAGTTATATTGTTGTTAAATTGTTGCATTATTAATATATTAGTAAAACGGAAATTATTCAGAAAATTTCGTTATTTGTATAATGATTTAATAAACGACCAAAAATTATCGATTTGTGGTGTTGTGTTAATTATCAAATTATCAGATCTAAAACAGTATATATTACTTTGGTACGTGAAACTCAAAAAATGTGTCACTCAAAAGTGACCCTTGCATACATATTTAAAAAAAAATTAATAAGGTAATGGTAACATTAGCACTCATTTCAACTGCCACATTTATCCACATGACTCTCTTGTGACATGATTTATCAATTATAATTTTGGGGCATCGTAATGGCTTGGCGTTCGCCATGTGGTGCTCTAATTTCAACTTTAAAATTACTAATAGAAGAGATAGAGACTTTGTTATTGGAAATGTTTTCCTCTTTAAGCCTATTTCTTTGAAAATTCTTAAATGTTAGTGTTTTTTTAAAAGTTATTTAATTAAATTCCCTTTTTTACATCTTAATTTGTTAATCACTTTTGAAATGGTGGAAATGTGCGGGTTTGAAATTTTTTTTAGCATATTTTGCTAGACGTCATTCCGAATCCAATGAGGTCTAACTCATATTTTTACTAGCAGTAGCAAGAATTAACACAATTTAGAGTTGTGAACCAGACTATTTAGATATGCAGCTAACTATGGCATTAGAAAAATTTGTTCTTTAGCTGTCATTTGCTACGCACCCAACCAAAACTTAAAAAAATTTAAATGTACTTAAATTTGCTGTTATTTCTAGAATAATTTGCCTATCAGCCAAAAAAAATTAGAAAATCTGTTTGCAAATAAGAAAACTAGGATTTATTAATGAACGTAGTATTCTAAGCAGTCTTTTGTTAAGAACTATGCAAGATTAGGCTTTTTTTGTCCATATTGACTGGACTAACAGTTTTGCACCTCTTTTACAGTGGAAAGTGAGAAAGAAAACAAACTTCCATTTACTAATTCAGAAAAACAACAAGATCGAGTTTGAGGTATATAGAAAACCGTCCGCAACAGACAATACCATCCAATTCCCCTCATTCACACAAATTTGCAGCCTCCCTTTTCTATAGATTATTTAAATTACCGCTCTAAGGAAAAGCCTTTAATAAAGAACTTACCACTATAAAACAAATTGCCTCAAAAAACGGTTTTTCAGATTTTTCTATTAATAAACTATATTATAAATTTCTCAACAAGTATAAACTTCAATCAGGAAGAAAAATATCAACAAGAGTTCAGGAGCACCTTAGTTTATTTAATAAATACAAGGATTCTGACATTACAGAAACCGAGTGGGCCTTTGCTAATCATTTATTAGCTTCAGGACACAATTTTTACATGAATGTCACAAAAGTAGAAAATTGGACTTATTGGAAAAAATTGAAACTACTAAAGCAAAAAGAAGTCCAAACCTTAACTGTGTTAACGATGTTTTTAATTTCGAACCTCATTTAATATTCGACAATATTAAAGACTCTTAGTAATAAACAAAAAAAATTCAACAGGTTGGTGGTGTAGTGGTCTTGATATCGGATTATCAACTGAGAGGCACGAGTTCGATTCTCAGTGTAAGCAATAACTTTTTATTATAAATTATACAACAATATTTCATTATTTTAAAATGTTTTTATTTAGAGTTGTTTTTATTGAAGTTTTTTGGTTCGTCATAAGTGTAGGTAGTGGGCCCATACTTTTTAATATTTGCACCTCAGTGTTCGTCTAATATGTACACTATATACCTAGTTGTTTTATGTTTTAATTTGTAGTTGCCATCTAGTTATAAAGTAATATTAACTTTTTTATCCTTTTTGTAAATATAATTAAAGTTTTTCGGATATTTTAGGTCTGATGATGACCATAAGGTCGAAACACGTGTCACAAAATAAATTTTAAAGAAAAAAATGTATGTATTTGACTGAGACCGAGACTGGTTTATTCTTTTCTTTGAATTCTAACATTTTTGTCACAGAAAAAAAAATCAAAATTAATTACGTGTGCTTCTTGACATATATTGTTTTTTTAAGAACTTCTTGCCTATATCGCACCAAGAAAAATCTACTGTAAACGTTATGTTAACCGTCATTCTTCTAAAGCGGACGCCTGTGGTATCGACCAGTTTGAAATGTCTCGCAACCTACTTAATGGGAATCCCATATAGAGAAACCTTTTAATATCGGCAACTCTTAGAAAACGGCCGGCGCCTGGACCACAAAATTTTTCTGATTTGGTTGCAGGTAAATACACTTTCTAATACTGGCAGAAAGAATTTTATTTTTTTTTGTTTAGGGTGGATAATTTATTGTTATGGAAATATCCGTTATTATCATGTGGTTTAAATGACTTTATTGGTTAGGGATTTTATATTCACTGTAGAACTTTAAGTATTGTCTTCACCTGACTGTGATACATTTATCATCGTCGTTTTACAGTTCCATTTATTATGTCGCTAAACACAACGATTGTCACTGAAAGACGAAATTGAAATCATTTGTGAGAACTATGAATTAAGTTCTAGAAACGATATTATGAAAAATATAAGTGATAACAAGAAAATGTTTCATGAAGGTGCTAATTTGGAGCAGAACCAAAAATTTTCCCAGTCAGGAAATTTGGCAGTGAATCTAGTTGTATACAGTTGGTACTGCAAGGTTAACTTTAAAATTTTCCATTATCTAGGCCACTACTTAAACAAAAAGTACTTGAGGCCGCAAGCATTTTAAAAGTACAACTTTTTGCAGCCTCAAACGGTTGGTTGGATTGTTCAGGTCGGAGGCACAATGTCTCCATTAAATCGATTTGTGTTTTTCCAAGGCTGGATTATTCAAAAGATACGAGTTTTTACGAAGACGGTGAAATAACTTTACCCAGCTCTTTTCTTTAAAGATCAAATTGCGGGTTTAAAAGATTTTGCTTTGACTGAAAGTGAGGCGCCTACAGAGAATTAAAATTTCAGTATATCGGAAATTATTGAGGAACTGTTCAATATTGACGAACAGCAAACTTTTGATTCCAATAGTGATATAGACGAATGTAAAGAACCAATATCTCCTTTGTCGAGTATCGAGTATAAGTAAATTGTGTACAAAATTAAAAGATATATACAATTATTTATTATGTAATATCCACGTTGAACTATAAACTATAACTACTAAAGTTATTTTTCGAACTTCAATTGACGCTCTGTATTTATTTAATTTGTTATATAATATACCTACATACAAATAATAAAAGTTACCTGGCAATTACGGTCCACATTTTTTCTAGGTGGCCATTATTGGCAAGTTCTACTGTATTTAAATATGCATATTGAAAACTCTTAATAAAATTATGCATCTTTACAAGCAAATTAAACTCTTTTAGTTACACAATATAATTTATCCTAATATAATAGATCTTTGCTTTAATTATTCTTGCTTGAACAGAACAAGCAATATTAGAAATATTCATTTTAAAGAAAAGTTTTTGGTAACTTGAATAAAGAATCGTATTTTAAAATCGTCTAGACAGTAGAAAACTAATCCAGTTATAATTTTTCCTTTTTCTATGTAATATTATTATCTTCCGGTTTAATTTATTATTCAGGGTGGAAACACTGGCATATAATTCTTTGAAAATTGTGTAAAAAATGTGAGAAATACTTTCCTACCTTATAAATATTTTAATTAAGATTTATATTAAAGAATGACAAAAATGATTACATGTTTTATTGTTGTCTCTTTCGGGGAAGCATTTTAAAACTTACTAGAATCTTACCTTTAAAATTAGTACAATTCGATTCAACCTCTTCAAAATTTCCAAAGTTTGAGATTCCTCTAGAATTTCACTGAATATATTTCTAACCGAGTCCAGTTCAAATATAATTTGTTTAAACCAGAGTTCGTAAGCTGAAAAAAAATTCGTTTATATAAAAAAATCATTTTAATCTAGTTTCTTTCAGTTACAAAAGTATAAACCGTTTTTTTTGTACCGTATTGTCTAAATATATACATATATATATATATATATATATATATATATATATATATATATATATATATATATTTAGATATATATATATATATATATACATATAGATTTATATATATATGTATATATATATATATATATATATATATAAACATGTACCATATATACATATATGGATACATAAAATAACTCTCCTATAAATTAAGTTGATACGGTGTGTCATAACCATTTAAATTGTGAACAGAAAAACTAACTGTGTCTTGAGAATATTAGGCATCAGACAACAGATAGCCACAGTTGTCTTTCGAAAATCTAACATCTTACTAAGTTACTAATAATTATACATGACAAGTTAATATTGAGTAACACAAAAAAGTGTAAGTTATGTTCTTATACTATTACATCCAGATTTAAATTACATAAGATTGATGCCGACTGGGTCCGGTTGTATTAATTATATATTATATTTGTATAATTTATTACACAAAAAAGTGTAGAGCAATAGTCATAATGCTGGTAACAGTTAATATTAATAAGATAAAATACCGCCTGTATTCGTATTTTCATTAACACACTACCCATTGTAATAAATTATATTTGTGGCCCAACATTTATGGTCATAAATATAAACATCTTTGACCATCTTTTTACAGTTTAGTTAGCTTTTTAAAATGTTTATTAGAATATTTATTTTTATATACAATGAAGTATTGTTTCTTGTTTTATTTTTGATTTAGCAAATATTACTCAAAAAACTGTTGATAGATTTTTTCCTAACTTCAAATTAACAACTTTTTTTACCAGTATAGAGAACTCCAAGTTGGGTACTAATTCCCTCTGTATGACTGAGTATGTCATCTCACTGAAAGCAATTACAATTAACATCTACTCTATAAAAGCAAACTTATTTTTAACTTCGAAAACGTCAAGACATTTTTTGGGCATGTGCGTTATTTATTACACAAATAATGTCTTTTATTTTTCATTAGATACCAAACAATCAAGAATCTGATAAAAACAAGAGAAGCAAGTCGTTGGCCAATATATTTGGAGTGTATGAATACACAAACTTCAATTTTAACTTTTTGTAATTCAAAAATTATTTAATTCCTAATTAGCAGTCGTTGGTAATGTAATACCGTTGATTTTTTTAAAGTAACTTTTAACATGATGAGAAATTTTTTCCAAAGTTTTAGTCATTATAGATTTCGCCAGCCCTCAGTAGTAAATAAACACCCTATAAATCCTTTCATAGATGATTCATACCTAGTAAACAGATAAGTTAGGATTTGGAAACAAATTGCAAAAAGTAGGAAAACGTAACTAAAGGTAAACTAGGTAAAAATAGATTTTTATTTTTAATATTCAACTTATTTGAAATCTTTTTAATTTACCTAAAAACTTTGCTGTTGCTTTTAATTTAATTTCTTTCTCGCATATTTCTTTTCGAATACCATTTTTGTAATTAACTTTTTAAAAGTACTTTCAATACCTGATTTTCAGTTATTATATATTTTAACGGTGATATTTACAATAAAAACTTGATTTATTATACAATATTCATGAGTAATAACAAAGTTTAAATATAGAACCCGTATTCAGCTCTTGCTTTTTCGGAATAATATTTTCATTAAAAAACTTTCCAAATTAAAACTGTTTTTCTTTAATTCCCCTTCAACAGAGTATAAAATATGACAGGTGGTTATGACGCCTTAAACCATTCCCTGTTATAAAGGAATTAAATTAAATTTTGCAAATATATAAGGGAGTTCAATGTTCCTATAAAAATCTAAAAATATCTGGTTTATCCAACTCATTATTTTTTTCCGTTAGAATGACGTCATAGAAAAAGCTGTAAATATTCTGAAATATTAAAAATAGCTTTAAATCTTACAGGTTGTAACGTAGACTATTAGATTAACAAATATCACGTATGGGAAACCTTATTTTAAAAGCTGCTTTTACTATAATCTAGTTCATAGACGGGAAAGCGAATTTATTTTTAATTCCTTCCAATAATCTGACAGCATAATAATGTTTGTTATGTTACAGTAGTCCATATATATACAATATAGAGAAGCGGAGCAGGCAGTATTTTTACTACGTCATCGTTGTTACGATCGGGGTCGGTTAAGCAAAAGCTTAGATGTAAGCAAATAGGGTTTGCCGGGATTGCCCAACCATGACTTTAAGGAGAATAAATAATTTTATTTCGGTTTTTTATATACAAAAACCCATAAAGTGTATGTAAAAGACGTGTAACAGAGATAATGCATTCTTTCTGTGCATAATGAAAAAAATTATCTGTTGAACAAAGTTGTACATAATCTAAAAGGTGAAAGTTGATTTCTGATGTTAATATTGTTGGATTTGATAATGAAACTTAACTATTTTTATAAATAGTAGGGTTTTTGTTATTTAATAGTTTAAAGTATAAAGGTAGCGATATTATACATATGTTGTAGCTACATTCAACCATTTAAATTGTTTTATTTTGAATGAAATGTAGTCAAATGTGTGCAACCTAAAGAAGTACCTGCAGTAAGTGTTGATTTGTTTGGTTTGTAGATGTTGCTTATTTCACAATACTTAATCTTAACCCAAATCATGTTCTTACATGATTTTTTTAGCTGAAAGTTCAGAATATTGTAGTTACTATAAAGCAGTCTTACAGTTGCATAGTTTCATTTTATCATAATGGTTTTACGTAGTTTGAAACACAATTCTTTATCCAATAGTAGACCCAAGTTATTCGCACAATAAGCAGTTTCTAGAGATTGATCATTGATATTTGTTTGCAAACTGGTTTCAGCTACATTCTTTTAATTTTACGACCAAAAACATTGCTTCGCTTTTAGTTGCGTTCAGTTTTAAATTATGCTTTTGTGCATATTCTGTAAAAGAAGAACACTAATAGACTGCAACCAAAAAGGGAAGAACAACTGGGTATCGCCAATATAACTTTAAACATTTTAAAAATTAATATTTTAGAAACGGAATTCCTGATAATATTACTATTAAAAAGTTTTAGTCAATGACATGAAACACGCATCGCTACATATTGCTTCCACCAGAATCTAACCAGTTATATTATGTTAACTGATTTCTATACCAAATTTGAAGTTGGCTAAATAATTAGTTTTTAAATTAGAGAGTCTTCAATAATTCACATACGACCTGATTTTTTTTTTCGCTCTTTTAGTTCTATGTGACTGAATCATGGATATTAGGTCAAAAAAGGGTCTTGTTAAATTCATTTTATATATAATGTAATTTCAATAAATCGGCATCTTTTTCTTCTGATTATAAAAATAAAGAGACAGAACATGCACATAAGTAAAGTAATTACAAAGGAATACACTGCCACAGATCATGTTTTAAACTATTCTATTCCTTTTCGTAATTGTGATGAAAAGTAAACAATCAAGCAAGACTTAATAAACGGTCTTGTGCTCTTGCAGAAAACACGGAGCACACTTGTAATTATAACAAAACCAAAATTTTACACACTGAAAATAACACTATCAAGAAACTGTTTTCAAAATACATAAAGAAAGGTTCACAATGAAGAAAAAAACCTATATTGAAAACTTATATTCCTTTTATGCTTATTTTTTTAAATTTGGACGAATAATTGGTTACAAATCATAAATATTTTTTTCAAATTACCTCTAATATTTTGCTGCGTAATATTTTTTCAAAAATACCGCTTTTTATAATATTCATTACTTGATGAAAAAAATGGTTTTAATTGTTTATTTCTTGTCAGATAATGTAAATTTTAGAATCATGATAAGCACTTATATAATAAAATAATAATTTTTTATTCCAAATATTAAAAAGTGTCTTTTGATTGTAAAAAAAATCATATATTTTCTAAAAATTATATAATTTATAGAGATCTGAAGCACACTGCGTCCAGATCTTGGTAATAAATATATTTTCGTGAATTACCATACATGTAGTTTTGTATTTAACTGTGTATTATAATTATCAGACTGCCTTTTTGGTTAACCCAGAGTACGCACTTTTTGGGCTGACGTAAAATTAATTATATCACAAATTTTGTATTTTCGCCGCATGCTAAAGTCAAACTACAAAGTTACGTATATACGGAAATTCAGAAAGCATAGCTATAGTCGTAAGTTCAAGTTGCATTTTCTTTTTTACGTATTTCTCAGTATACTTGGCCGAAAAGATATATGAAGCAAAAATATATAATTTTTGTAAGTGCAAAACGGCAACAAGAATTACTTTCAATTGTGTTGCAGAGTATCCTCAAGCAATCGTGATTTCTAAACCTCTACCCTCATCAAGAAGACTTGTAGATCCGATCGTCGCAGATCATCGATGATACAATCGAAAGTCAATCTTAAATCAGTCTGTCAACAGTAGCATGGACTAAAACTCACACCTAGCGCCACCTGTTTTTCGGGCTCCGGGGGTTCTGACTGGGGACCCGTAAATTGACAATCTGCACCCTCGTCCGGATACATTTATATGTTTAGCAGAATGATCGTCTAATATATGATTTACTAATATATAGAAGGTTCTACATGGTACACAAAAATAGCATTAAGAATATTTTTTGATCAGCTAATCGAAATGGCTCATTTCTTTTAAGCCATATCGTTTTAAATCATTTTCCTATTTTTTATACCTATTAATGATTAATTATAAATAGTTACTATGGGTTAGTAAATAACCGCAAAAAAATATTTTTGCTAATTTGCCTCGAAAGATAAATTAAAATTAGCGATTAAAGTCGCGGAAACCTTTTTAAGGGATCTTACGCAAGGATCAAGTTAAAGTAATTTTAACATTCTTTCGCAGCTGTCTAGAAAGTTTCAAATACTGCCTCATAAAATCCAGGAATGTAAGAGGCGCTTAGAAGTTCACGAGTCTTTATGATTTTCATATAAAAAGAGACGAGTGTGTTTGAGGTCAAGAGGTTGTTTGGCTGGAAGATTGATTTATTTCAGTCTCATATTTTATCTCGTTTCTCACACATATAGGCAATTTCTTTTCGTATAGTTTTTTTTCCAATTATGCGTGAGTGTAAATAGATAGTCTCTTGAAATCTATCATGTGGGCTTTGGAAAATAAATTACAAAATTTTAGATTAAATAATAATAATTTGTATAGGCGATTTTAAAACGTTGGCATAGTTTTACATAACACGTCATGACTGCGCCGATAAACAACTGGAGTTAATAAAGTTTAAAAAAGATTTTGATTTTTTTTATCAAAATATGTTTGTACTAATGTTGTTCGGTAAACATATTCAAGATGTTCAAAATTAAAGATTTAAAAAAAATCAGACGAGATTTAAAAATAACTAACCGTACTTCAAGAAGGTTTATATCAAAATTGGGAGAGTATAATGAAAAACCTTATTTTTGCAAAAGGGCACTCGTTTTAGGTAAAAATGTGATACGCCTTAAAATTTTAATATATTCATAATCACTTCCTTTAATGGAAATTATATCACGAAATAGTTCGTGAAACACAAGTTTCATTAAAACAATGAAAATTCCAAATTTGCATTTATTAAAGTATTAAGTTAGTTTAGTACTGTGTTATATTACGCAAAAATATATGAGGGCAACTTTGTTAATATTTTATTAAAAATGGGATTAAAATCTAGATTAAAGATTATAGTTCGTATTAATATATTTTGTTTCGAATTCTACCAGCCTTGCTACAAGAATTCTATGACCCCTGTCTGGAACACACCGTGCAATACGACAGGAGACAATGTTAGTTTTATTACTTTACAAAAATGGATCGTTTAACTGAAACCTAAAGAATTGAAATTTTAATTATATTGGGGATATAACGAGAAACTTGCAAGATGTTTGTAACATTTTTAATGACAAATATCCTAACAAAATCTACCGTAAGTGAAATTAACAAAAAATTTCATGAAACTGGAAAGCTTAAAGATGCTGTACTTTCTGGTAGACCGAAAGGCACAATAATTCCTCATCTTGCTACCAAAACACTAACAAGAACGGAAATAATACAGTACAGAAAAGAAATACCTAATACAACAAACAATAAATTAACGAAACTAAGTGAGGTGTTTAAACTTGTTGTTGTCCGCTTCCTGACAGTAGGCATAATACTGTGGGAAAACGTTTAATATCTTAAAAATAATGCTAGCCTCCTCGATTCGTCTTCATGCGATTTCTATTTGCTCCTTTAAATCCTCGAGGTCTTTGGGCATAGTTTTATACACCACATTTTTAAGTTGTTCCCACAAAAAATAGTCGAGGGGTGCCAAGTTCGGAGACCGAGGTGGCCACTCTATTGTACGTTCAATCCATCTTCCAAAAAAATATTGTCTAAATGTTTCCGAACATTCCGATCAAAATGCTGCTGAAACCATATTTCATCATTTGATGCACCATTACCTAAGAAAATCAAATTTAAATACTTAATAGAGCAGATAAAGTAAAGAACTTACGGTTATTCGGAAATAGTTCTGCAATAACTGGGACAATTTCGATCCTTAAAAGATTTAAATATCTTTCTCTTGTTACTGTGATTTCCATGAAGAAGGGACCGATTATTTTTGCACCCTTTATACCACACCAAACATTTATCTTTCAGGGAAATTGTGGATTTTCCCTGGCCCAATATCCACACTTATATCTGTTAAATTTTCCATTCAAAAAAAGAGTTTCTTTGTCAGAGAAAATAATTTGATCATGATTTCACAAAATTCCAAGCGCCTATCGTGATCATCTTCAGACAGTTCTTGCACCAAAGTTATTTTGTATGGATGAAACTTCAAAAGTCGGCCTACGGACATGTGTGAGACGTCATTTTCCCTTCCTAATGTGCTAGTAGAAAGGTGCCGATTTTCTTCTAAACTGATAAAAACATTCAGAGCCTTATCACCATCTGTTGCGCTTTTAGGTCTGTCAAAACGTACAGCACCTTTTATCTTTCCAGTTTCATGAAATTTTTTGTTAATTTTACTTCAGTAGGTTTAGTGATTGGATTTCTGCTAGTATATTTGCCATTAAAAATGTCATTTACATCTTGCAGGTGTCCCCTTCTATTTCCATACCCAGTATAATTAAAATTTCAATTCATGGAGTTTTAATTAATCGATTCGTTTTCGTAAATCAACAAAACTGAGATTGTCAAACATATCAAGTAACCTTTTGTGAGGTCAATTTTTTTTGTAAAGGAGTATTTTGTATTTTATAACACATTAAAACATTGCGCAAAAATCTATATATTTTTATATGCCGCATTCGTTATATTTAAGCCCAATTTTTTCGTGATATTGACAATTTGACATTTTGAGAGACTGTAAGATTAAATGGCTGGACTTTAGGCAACATGAGTTGCACATTCCTGTGTTAATCTTGTATGGTTTTTCAGCTTCTTGTCTAAGCAGAAATACCACTTTTCGCTTTTTTAAAAAATCGGAAAAAGTTAAATTTCTTGTTAAATTGTAAAGTGGTACCATAAGAAAGACCATTAAAAAGGTATGATAGAATTGTGCAATTCTTTTCGCCATAAGTGGAATAATTTATATTTGAAGCGTCTGAGAGTCTCAAATTGTCAATTTTCGGTTGTAACTTTTTCGAGAACAATGGAACTGGTGTATAGTATGCTAGATGAAAAATGTTTAAAATTTTGCTTATTTAAAAAAAAACCTCAAGTGTCACAGCGTCTAAGCGGCGGATTAATCTGTATATTTAGTACGAGTGTCAAAAACGTACAAATAAATAAATAACTTTAACAATAAGTAATATTGTCAGAAATAACTATATTCATTTTGACCGAGTTTTTGCAAGATTTTATAGACGTAATATGCCAACCCCCGCATGTTTCAAAAATTGCCAAGTTATATGTTTAATTTCAGTTTCAATTATGTTTCATTCGGAAATTTAAACCGCACATCTACCAATATTTATTTGCGGTTTACCTATTGTAATCGAAGCCTATGCAGAAATATTTTACCTATATCAATATTTAAAGGCTTTATAGACTATCGGAAAATCTGTCATAAAATGTTTTTGGTGCTAAATTACCTTTTTCTATTATTAAATTGAATAATTGTTACTATTTCCATTAATATTACTATTATTTTCTCAGTTACGATTATACTTAAGTATTCGTCATCATCAGTATCTCCAACCAATTGACTGCTAAACATAGGTTAACCTATTTAGACTCGTTATGTCTTGAGCTACGGAAATCTAGTGATTCAAAATTCTCTTAACATCGTTGCTCCAACTTGGTAGTCTTTCTCTGCTTCTCCTATCTGATCTTAGTGTTCCAGGGACGCAAGTATGAGAGATTGGGTGAATCACTTTCTCCAAAATTATTCGGGTTGCGAAATTAGCTTCCCTAAGGTGGGACAAGTTGTTAGGAGTTGAGAAAAACAAATACAAATAAATTGAATTTATGCCGAAATTGCTGTAATGCAAAAGGAATAAACTTTTCTTTTTGGTTGTCGAGGATAGTTGGTACTATTACCAAAGCGCGGGAACCATTTTTAGTTGTTACTTGACTTTTTCTCCCCGACCCCCAACCAACAACAAGGGTCTCGGGACGTGCAGGCCTGTATATCATTTCGGAATAGCCTTATTAATATGTTCTGGATTATATTCGTTCCATCACTGCACTATTCTATTTTTTTAGTTGATCAACAGTAGTAATATTCTATTTCTTCTAGAGTTCCCCAAATTAAATAGTCCATGACATTTAAATCCGGGCTGTTACGAAGCCAAAAATCGGGCTCAATAAAATCGGGACAATTTTCTTAATGTACAAGCGGAGGGGTTGACGGTGCTCTATCCTGTTGAAATGTATACTTTTCTGTTTTTTGTTTCTAGATGTAGGTAAACTAAAATCTGGTTAACTGTCAATTATTTACACCCTGAGACATTTAATTTTAGGGAATAATGGACTTTTAGCTAAATAAGTTGTTTCTATTTCTATTTATCACTCAAAATAAACGAAAAACTTTCGTTTCGTTTCGTACCATCTAAAACCATGTTAATAGTTTTTGTCGTATAATAAATATCTAGTGAATATTATAACATCTATTTGTAGGACATAATATGCCTTTTATACATTATTTTAAATCTATTTAGATGTCATAGTTATGAAAATACAGGATGAAATGCACAAATGGATGTTTACTTCCTTTTAATACTTTGCGGCCATAGAGTAAAGAATGATGATGAAGACGATTCGTTTTAAGTGGAAGACGGAACGTCGGAAAGGAATACAGTATAATTCTAAGATCCGTGATTTTTTAATCATAAAGTAACATTTAATTTTCTACTAAAGATGACTACTAACAGGTTACAAACTCATATTTTATATATTTCACCTCATTTTTAAAATCAATATATAATGTCATAAAATAAATTATATTATTATTTAATTTCAGATAGATTTGAATAGATTAGTAAGAAAAAACTGACATCTGTCCATGAATTTATATTGACACTATTTGAAAATATTACAAAAAGTTAGTTTGGATCTAAGTAGAATTATTTTTTGAAACATTTTCTTACTTATTAAACCAACATTTTTTTTATATAAACTAGATCCCAACCGTGTAATATTATTTTCTCAGGTTTACAAAACAAAATTTTTACATTCAAACCTTTACCGTTTGTACTTATTTATTACATATACATGAATTTCCTTTGTGACCTGCTAATTTATGTTTCAAAACCACTGGTAGCTACGCTACGTTGGCGGCTAGGTAGGTTATGATTGGTCGATACATCACGTGAGCCAGTTAGGGATTTTGATTGGCGGGTCACTTTCAAAATGACAGCTGGTACTAGAAGACGACATAGAAGACGAATTTTGAAATTATTGGGTTTGATACATTATTATCTAGTATTTATTATTGCAAAAATTTTTTCTTAAAGTAATATTTGTATGTTTTAATGCATGTCACGTTTTCAAACGTATTAAAAAATAACAAAGTTGTATGTTTTAACCTCTTATAAATTCTCATAGTAATTGTGTATTACAAACTTGAATATTTAACAAAATAGTTTCATTTCGATCATTTTAATCTCCTAAACACTAAAAATATATTATTTTTACGAGTAAAATACAATAAATTAAGAGTATTAGCATACTTTCTGCTGAAATGGAATAACAACTGGCAATAGAGCAACTTCAAGATGAAAGTTCAAAGTCAATAAAAGCCAAGGAAAAACTCGTTTGATGTTTTGCCAAGTGTCACCTCTTTATAATACCTACTCTTTATTTCGGGTTTCCATATACTAAGGCGAATTCTGTTAAGTAACTACTGAATAGCCATTGAACAATGATGAAGAAACCTACAAGCAGTTGTTAAAAATTATGGCAGTCACATTCACAATTTTTTTAGTCTGTATAGGTATAGATTTCCTTGCCTTACGTCAGTTGCATAGATTCAGCGCCTCTAATGTAATACCACATAACATCATTATGTTAAATATATTGAAAAAACTGCCGTCTCTTACAGCAAAACGTCCAACCCTTATCGTGACATTGTAACCTAGATGCATGGCAAGTAAATGACAATACTAAAACAACTGCATATATTTGACGAATTTTACCAACATAAAATCAATTTAATTTTCGACATAAAAAACCGATTTAAGGCCCGAACTCACTCTTATAATAAAAGTCTAGGCTGGCCAATATATTTAAAATCTTGACAACCCATTTTATTACTTTCTGCTGCGATAGAAATCTTAATGGATTTTTTTTTTGGAATTTTTCTTTGCAAAAATATTCTAACCGCTACAGCCTAATTTACTAATGCTTTCGACTGCCACTCATTTATGTAGGAGTTGAATATTTTCTATAATGAAACGCGATATTTTCTATTTTTAAAACTTTATTAAATTAAAGACCATTCAACTCCGGCCAGTTAATGGAAGGCCATTTAAAGTCGATTTATTATTATTCTATTAAGAAACGAAAACCGTACACTTCACTTCTGAAATGGTTGAAAACTACTGTCTGGTGTTAACTAGACATGCTGCTTTTTCGTCGTGCATGCAGGATTTTGGCGAAAAGTAAGACGTAGGAAAAGATCGACCATGCACGCCTAAACTCGTTTTTGAATACAAATTGATTCTCGCCATCAGATCAAGGCTACCATAATTCAGTTTTGATATGCAGAGCTTTTATAAAATTTTGTCATTTTTGAACCCCCCCTATCTCGGTGATTAATCAAGGTAGAACAATATCTTAAATTAAAAACTTTTATAGAATTCGGTGTTCTAACTCAGTTTTTAACTATCTTTTATAATTTTGAAGATATGGCTCCAAATTTAGTTTTTTTAATGTGCCACCCTATATATATTTCGACTAGAAATTTATTTACCTTTTCATCAATACCAAACCCCTAACTTCTTTTTACTAATATTGAATAATCTAACTTTCACTAACAATAATTTTGTATACAAAAATTTGTAAATCGATTCACTGGCCGACAAGATTTTTCTAACACAGGACAGCACATTATTTTCATAATGGAAATACCCTCCCAACAATAAAAAAAATATTCGGAAAGCCCAAATACGTACCATTTTTTAATAGCCTAATTAGAACCTTTTATATTGGCAGGTAAACAATTTTAATTTGGGGCGGCTAAAATGGGTTCATTTTGCAACGGAAAAATTATCTAGACTGGGTTGTTTACAACATTAGACATAAAATAAACGTTAAACATCACTCTTCTGTTGAGTCTCGAATTGAGTGGTTCTCTGTGTATCGATAAGCAAATGTGTCAGAAGTTGCAAAATTTCTCCTGACAAATTTTGTTATATTTGTGGAGAATTTCTGGTGAAATCACAAGCTAGGCCATTTTTCGAAAATTTAAAAAAAGCCTACTTAAATTGGTGTGTTAATTGGGGACCAAGATAAGCGGTGGGCTGCCCATGTATGCTGTGTTAGTTGTAGTGTATCATTGGTGCAGTGGATGAAGAGAAAGAGAAAAAGTATGCCTTATGCAGTTCCAGTGGTATGGCGAGAACCCACCAATCATTCTGACGATTGTTATTTTTGCCTGACAAAGACTTAAGGTTATTCCAAAAAGGGAAAGCACAATATAGAATATCCAAATTTGCAATCTGCCATACGACCCGTTCTTCATAATGCAAATTTGACAGTGCCGATTGCGCCTTTAAATTGGCAAGCTATTGATTTGGGAGATAATGGAGATAACGCATCATCAGGAAGCTCAGAAAAACAGTGCACCGATCCCACTTTTACCACAGGTCCGAGTTCCGACGAGCCACATTTGATTGTTCAAAGTGAATTTAATGATTTAGTACGTAATTTGGGGTTATCCAAGCAACAGTCAGAACTTCTGGGTTCCCGTCTTAAGAAATGGAACCTATTGGCCAAAGAAACAAAAATTACGAATTTCTGAAAAAGAAATGCTATGTTTTCTGAATTCTACAATATGGAAAATTCGTTGTGCGCGTGCACTGATATAGACAGTTTAATGCAGGAACTTGATATTGAACATTCTCCCCGTGAGTGGCGCTTATTCATAGACTCATCTAAATATAGCTTAAAAGCTGGGTTATTGCATAATGGTAATTTAAATTTTTAGTGGGTCTTCAGGGAGGATTTAAAACATTTTGCTGTTTTCTTTGTTTATGGGACAGTCGTGCAATAAATCAGCATTATGTAGCACAAATTCGGCCAGAAAGAAGCGAATTTCAACCGGGATCTCAAAATGTTAAATTTATACCTCTTGTTGATCCCAAAAATGTCCTTTTGCCTCCTCTTCACATTAAACTTGAGCTGATAAAAAACTTTGTGAAGGCTTTGAATAAAGATGGTGATACTTAAGACAAGTCTTTCCCCAGTTAAGTGATGCCAAATTAGAAGAAAGCATTTTGCAACAAGGCATTTTTATTGAGCCACAAATTAGAAAATTGCTGGACGATGTCAATTTTACGGAAGAGCGTACCAGGCAGGAACTCAGAGCATAGAATTCATTTGTTAATGTAGTAAGAGGATTTTTAGGCAACAATATGGCTGACAATTATGAATAATTAGTTAATGAACTCTTAGATGCCTATGAAGCGCTTGGTGCCAGAATGTCATTAAAAATTCACTTCCACCATTTCTATCTGTCATTTCTTCCTAAAAATTTGGGAGCTGTTAGTGACGAGCTGGGTGAAAGGTTTCACCAAAATATCAGAACAATGGAAATTCGGTACAAAGGACGATGGGATCCAGCCATGATGGGTGACTACTCTTGGTTTTTGAAGAGAGATGATAGGACACCTCATAAACTGAAAAAATACAGTTTAATTAGTATTTTAAGTTAATATTTTTCTCGTTTGCTTTTCTCTTAGATGTATGGTATGTTTAATAGGCGAAAACTGTAAACTGTGATCAATAAACAGGGTTAAGAATTTTTTGAAATCATTTTTTCTATAGATATTAAGTATGGTAATATTCGATATGGTTCTACAACTCTAACAAGAAAACCCTACGTGCTACAACTTTCTATTTATCATTTTCGTATTTGGATAGCCATTCTGTTAGGTTACGCTATTCTGATTTGTGTTACAACAAAAAAAAAATTTTTTGTCGACCAGTGTTATTTATTAGCATATATTCAGCAACAAATTCAAAGAAAGCAATAACTTGCTTATTTCCCTTATCGATGCCTTAGGATTTATTTCGACACCCAGATATTTTTATTTATCCAATTCCCGATTTCCTTTGTAGTAAGTTTTGGGCCGAGGTTTAGTAAACGAGCCATATGTTTCCAAATTCAATTCTATCTTTCCAAATAACCGAATATTTGGAGGTCATTCGGGATGTCTCTCAAATTGGAATCAGCGATCTTTTCATTGGCATTGGAAATAACATTCTAAAATATTAAACAAACTTTCATAAACAATTATTATTAAAAACTATTATTTGCTTTCGGTTTTTAATTATTATCTTTTTCTGGAAATCTTTGATTTTGTAATGGATTATTTATTTAATAAATAATATGAAATTAATAAATAATCGATTAATAATTTTTACTAGTTTTTATAAAAAAAAGGATAGTTAAAATATTCGGTGTTAACTTTATTTAAAAAAAAATTATTATAATTATTATATGTATGGTATTGATGTAACGGTAAATTAATTTCTAGGAGAAGTGTTGCAAAAATTATAGCGTAATCCCAACTTTATGGCATATCTTCGAAATTGTAAAACAAAATTAAAAAGTTTTTAGGCCACTGAATTCTACGTAAAAATCTATAAAACTTATTCATTTGAGGTCTTGTTCTATCTTGATTACTAACCGAGATATAGAGAGTATCCGAAAATGAAAAAAGTTGAAAAATGTTCTTATAGTTTCGCCAAAATCCAGCATATATATACAGTCGTACCGAGAAATCTCTAGGACAACGAAATATCCTCTTAGTACCTAGACTTTTAGAAAAAAAATTCTTCATTTCAGGTAATCAGGTCACCTATCAAGTTATCAATTATTTTTAGTTGTCATCGACGTACCCGTAATATTAGTTACACTTTAATAGATACCAGAGCAGAAAGCATCCACATGCGAAATATTGCAGTAAAACTTCGAATTAGCAAAACTCCTTTTGGCGAAGAAAAAATTGACAAATATAATCGAAAATGTATGTTTCCATGAAAACGCGTATTTCTTCTTTGAGTTTCCAAAACCAGTCGAGTACCATAGAACACGAAAGCTATCGCACCTCGGCATAATATGGTAAACCAGTGTACTCACTTTCTAAATCACGTAAAAATGCAGAAAACTGTCGCTGATTAAGTCCTCGTGACCTTATGAAGTTAATAATTTTTTTCACTGACTTTAAAACACTTTCCAATTTGATCACTTTTGAGCATAAAACTTCTTGGTGGATTATAAAATGAATATAATGGAAATCTGGTTTGTTACTGCCCGTTTCTCTAATCTTTGTCTGTAATATTTTAACGAAGCCATTTTTTACTCCAGTCATTGAAGGAGCTCCGTCTGTTGCAACGGAACACAGTTTTGACAAATTTTACTTTTGCAGAAGTCCATAAATAGCATTGAAAATATCCTTCCCAGTTGTTGTATCATGCAAGGGTACTAATTCCAGTAATTCTTCATACACATTGATATCTGTGTCAACCGCACGAAGAAAAACAGCGAGTTCCGCCACACCACACACATCCGTACTTTCGTCACAGGTAATAGAAAATGCAATGAAACAGGCTGATTTTGTTCTTATCTGATCACTTATATTGGCAGCCAACTCAGTTACTCTTTCAGCGACAATATTCCGGGACAAGGATATATTTTGAAATGCCTTCATGCTCACGGGACAATTTCCGCGGCCTTTACAAGGCACTCTTTTATAAATTCACCTTCAACAAATGTTTGAGTGTTTCGCGATCAACTCCGACATTACGTAGCTCGCTTGAAGGACAGATTCATTTTCTTGCTTTGGACGTGTAAACATAAGCTGCTGATCTTTCAACCGTGATTTTAACTTATTTAACTTTTCGTTTCTGACCATGCCTATATACTTGTCAAACATAGTTTTATGAATATCATAGTGACGTTTTATATTATATAATTTTGGGACACCCACTGTACTATTACAAATCAAACAAATAATTTTTTCTTTCACTTCACAGCAAAAAAACTCTAATTCCCACTTTTCTTGAAAGATACGATGCTCATCTACAAGTTTCCTCTTACTTCCACTTGGTTTTGAAAGAGACATGTTAAAAACTGTATCAGAAGTAAATTATAATAAGTACCGTTAAATGTAATAATAAGTGCGCAACTCAACTCGAAACTCTATCGCAACTGACTAAACACTGAACGACTGAACTCAATCGAACACGGCTTATATACGGATTGTGATTTCTCGAGTTCTTTCCAGAATGTTCAGATAGCGTCATCTGTGTTTTTGCACGATAGCATTTCATGGAACAAGCCAGATAACGTTTGGCTTTAGGTTTTAGGTTGAGTATGTGTAGTTCATCCTCCTAAACATAGA
This sequence comes from Kuschelorhynchus macadamiae, assembly GCA_030620095.1. Classification (NCBI taxonomy): domain Eukaryota; kingdom Metazoa; phylum Arthropoda; class Insecta; order Coleoptera; family Curculionidae; genus Kuschelorhynchus; species Kuschelorhynchus macadamiae. The sequence continues at coordinate 2,505,833 of JAUTXW010001306.1, forward strand.
TGGCACTATGAACAATTGTACATTTTATTATACCAATCGTTGTTGCAGCGGCGCGCGCTTTTCTAAAACGGTTTTCAACTTGTTCGCGAGCCGCATTATCTGACTGTTTTCAAAACTCATTTAGGCCGCATGTTTGACATGGCCAGTTTAAGCTAACCATCACCGATTTTAAGATTTTTGGTACATTCGTAGATTGTGTACTGCTGATCACGAATCTGAAGTTAGATTTTGTCGGCGACGTTTCGTTTTTGAATTATTTACTATCAAAATACACATTTCAACTTCACTACTTTTAGAAAAAAATATTTGTATTTAAAACACATTTAGAAATAGAGAAAGGTCAACGTCTGAAATATTATAATACTAGGGTATGGTTCATCGCCAACTATTCGAAAAAACTTTGATTTTGAATTTAGTTGTGTTTTAAAAATTAGAATGTGTCGTTGGTCAGCCCTGGTTAAGCCTTTTTTTAGGTGATTTAAAAAAGCGAATCTGTATTAAAACAAGTATAACAAAAATAATACCATTAGTGGAAGAGCTAACCAAAACGCAATCCGATGTTTAAACCACATCTACATAAAAAAATATATTTTTTCTTAAATACGAATAATTGGTGCTGAACCATTTCATTATGCCAAAATGGCCATATAACCAACAAAAATCCCTAGATTCTAGTAACTATTTTTGACGTTGAAATTGTATATTTCTAATTATGTTTTAAATATAAAAAAGAACCGTGATCTGTTTATTATTTATTAATGTTGTATTATTTTGTTAGTTTTCAGTGAATTTTTGCAAAAACCAACTATTTTGTATAGAATGTTGAAATGTGCATTTTGGCAAAGGATAACTCAAAAACGAAACCGTACCATCAAAATTTGACTTCAGATTCGTGTTCGGCAACCCAAAATCTACGAGTATACCAAAACTCATAAAAATCGGCGATGGTAAGCTTAATCGAAAAATTACGAAAATATCTCCACCGATGTCGAAGATGAAACATTAAATAACATACATAAACAAACAAATTATTTAAGAGTACATCTGCTGCCAACAAAATATTTTTTACAGATAAAAATAAGTGAAGAATATGCCCCAAGAAAAGTTGTGAGGTCTGTCATATTTTCCGATGAAAAAATATTCCAGTCGTGCGGTAGAGGAAACATCCGTGCATATAAACCTAGTAATACAAGGTGTAACGCTAGATACACCCAAAAAACAAACCACAGAGGATGTTTTTCTTTTAATATTTGGGGCTGGATCAGTTTGAGGAGCCCAGGAGTTTTACGAGGTGTTGAGAGAAGGCTAACAGAAATCTATTATATTATATAGAGAATTTTATTATACTATATTATAATCTGTTAAATCAAGTCATGATACCATCTGTTAAAGCGGTGTATGACGATAATTTGTTCTTCTAGGAAGATATTGCACCTATATATACGGCACGTACAATGCAAGAATTTCTACTCGTTCGCGATATTCGAGCTTTAACGTGGCCTTCTAAAAGCCTTGATCTTAATCGAATGGAAAATGTTTGAGCAGAAATGACAAAACGTCTTGCCAAACAAGATTTCCCACCAAGAAACCAAGAAAAACTGAGTCAAATAATAAACGAGGCATGGTCCCATGCAAATAACTTAGATATACCAGAAGCCTAGTGTTGAGTATGCCAAGACGATTACCGGCCGCCATTGACAGCAACGGTAGAATGACAAAATAGTAGGGAAAAGATAATATTCTTTATTTTAAAATGTTTTATTATATAGTTTTTGGTTCATGGGGCTTTTTAATTCTGAATATACTTAAATAAAATTCTAAAATCCAAAAATCATTTTATTTTCGGCAAAACTTCTGAAAGACGGAAATCCTTATAATTAAGGCACTTCACTTTCAAAAGAAAGATATTTTCTTTTCATTATAGTGGAAGTTTTAAGTGAAAATTCTTTTGTTTTTACTTAGTACCATAAATCTAAATTATGGATTTCCACCAAGTATCGGCCGAATCGACCCAGAAAAAATTCACACTTGAAGGTATAAAACTGACATGGTAATTTACATAGCCTACTCAAATACTGTTTTTCACACTATATATAAAATTAAAAAAGACTTTTTGTAAATATAACATAATTCGTTAAAGTAGTTTTCACACAAAACTCAAATGTTAAAAATCGTCTGATAATTGACGTATCTACCTAGTCAAAGATAGACTAGAAAAATCACCATCAATTTCAAAAGCTGAGAGGTGTATTTGTTAGGATCCTTTTAAGAAAGAAAGAAAGAAAGGCCATTTATATTGTCTAATTGATGGGCTATGAACCCGATAAACTACTTCCGGATAAATGTTCTTTATTTAAAGTTGCTCTATTTATATCCATTTCAATAAACAGAAAAATTTTAAATTTTCATCCTATTACACCGTTGTGCCTAATTTTAAAGATTATCTTTTTTTATATGGACAGACAATGCAAATCAACAAACTTTACGGTTCGATATATCAGTTATCGAATTATAGCAATTTGTCACAAATACTGATTCGTCAATTTCAATTGTCATTTTTAAAAATTGCCTATTTTGAATGTATTGTTTAAGTAACGATCCGTAAAAAAATACGCAAAAACATTTTTAGTACAAGAAATGCTAATTAACAGCGTTTACAGATTAAAGTACTGTTTAATAAATACGTTATTATATTGTATTCATTTCAGTGCTTTACATACTCGTTTTGTGAAACTGATTTAAAATAATTGAAAATTAGAGGATTATTTAAAGAAATAGAAAGAGGTGCTATGTATTTTCAGTCTGTTTTTCTGCCAAATTCACGCAAATAGGAAGAAGTGTTAATATTCAATATAACTAATAACTATAACAACTAATTTAAGTAAATAATGACTTAAAGATTATCTGTTTAACTAGCGGTGGATCAATTTCGGGAGCTTTAGGCTAATTGAATTTTTGGGGCCCCTTTGAGATCTCTTGATGTCGCCTTGCACATCGCATAACAGATCGATGAATAGGAGAAAATTAATTGTTTGCATAAGGGAAACAAGTTCCAATAAAAATGCACGATTACTATAATAAACTAATTGCCACTCGAAACGTTCCAAGGAATTTTTACTGCAACTATATTATATAACTATTCATATAAGTTCTAAACCGTTGAAGTTATTTACTGAGTTTTACAGGGTGAAGCAATGTACCATGTTTATTTTCATATGTTTTACATGATGTATAGAAGAAACTGAAGATCAAGTCTTTTTCTGTTTATTTTTTTACAATTATATCTTTTTGGTCTTTTTAATCAGAATATTGCTACGCTCATATGTACAACCTGGTATCCCTGGAAATCACTGTCACTGTCGAAAATGGCCAGGCTCATAAACGCTCAATAAATCAGGCAGTGGATATGATCCAAGCCGGTTGAATAACAGCCCGAAGAGAAATAAATTTTAGAGCGTCAGAGATTAAATCCAGATTTCAACAAGCACATAATATCCAGGTTTCAAATACGACCATTCGACGACGTCAGCATGAAGGTCGGTTGAACTCAAGAAAACCTGCAAAATTTCCAGTGTTAACCATTAAACATAAAAGAAATAGAAGACATTTTGCTGCAGAACATAGAGATTAGTACCAAGAATGGGACAGTTGCTTGTTTAGTGACGAATCCAGATTCAGACTTCGTGGGACAGATGGCCGAATAAGAGTGTGGAGAGAAGAAGGTACACTCTGTATATTATCTACAGAAAATATTAACAAACCTTAAAACGTTGTGATCGGGATATTTTCAGCCGATATAAGAATAATATTAATAATGCATATATTAATAATAATATCGTCCAAGCGTCATTGCCAACTATCGAAAATTTAAATCGAAATATTTCAAAATCTACCAAAGTAAATATTAATAAACCATATATCGTTGGAATCGGGATCAAAAAACATCATCATTCTAGTCGATAATATACAGAGCGTTCTATTTAAAAAACCAAAGTTGATGTTGATTCCTGAAAAACGAAACAACCTGTATATCTAAACACTACACCATAAAAAAATTTGTCCAATTTAAAGAAACTTTTGTATTTAACTTTTTTTTGTATCTGTAAAAATATGAAATTAATAGGGGGATGCATTTATAACCAAAAACCCTGTAATTTGATTGTGATTCACTGATATAAAAGTGACATTATGTACCGGGTCTTTCCTCATATATTGACCCCCCCCCTAGAAGAGTTATTTTAAGAGATACAAAAAAATATCAAATACAAAACTTTTAGGGATTTCCTTGAAATTTTTGAATCTGATGTCAAAAATTTTTTTTTCGTCCGTAAATGTCAAATTTTGACAGTTGGTCATTTTTTTCTTATGGAACACCCTGTATACGAATTGACAGTTAAAAAGAGCGAAATTTTCTGATTTCAAATATATATGTTTAATATGTTTAAATAAGGCGTTATTGAAATATCGGGCTCTAAACATCAAAATAATAACACATTCAAAATATCATGGTAGGCGCTGCATTGTGAATATTTGACATTTATTAAAAAGCGATTGAATCAGACGCCATTATTATTTACTGTTAGTTGGCTTTTAATTGTCAAAAAATGCCGTACAGCGAGGAAGAAAAGTGCGATATAATTCGCATATATAATATTATAAAAATAATAATAATGCCAATGTCGCAAGGGCGGAATATCATCGCACGTTTCCTTTACGCCCCACTCCAGCAAAGAATACTTTTAAAAACGTGGAACAAGCATTGCGCACAAGAAAGACTTTGTAAGAAAACGTCAGACAGTTGTGGCCAATCAAGACGAAGAACTAAACATTTTATTATATTTCGAAGGTTAGATCTTTTTCTTTCTCAAATTTCATATCAAAAAAAATTTATTTCTTTCTAGAAAACCCTAATAATTCAATAGAACATGCCAAAAATTTCCTTGGTCGGTCTGCCAAAAAAATTTACTCAACTTTAAAAAAGTATAAGTATTATGCTTATAGAACATTGCCTGTTCAATATTTAAGTGAAGAGCAAAAAAATAAAAGAGTGGCATTTTGTCAAGAGATGCTAGTGTTGAAGGGAGAAGATTTTTTAAAGAAAGTTCTGTGATCCGATGAGTGCACTTTTACAACGGCAGGGGTATATAACCGCAAAAATGTTAGGTATTGGGCTACAACTAACTCCCGAATAACCAGGGAAATTAAATTTCAAGGACGGCAGTCCCTTCATGTATGGTGTGATATTTTAAGTGACCAAATTATTGGCCCTATTTTTTATGATGAAAACCTGTCCGGGCAAAAATATTTGGAGATGCTCACCAACGAAATTGAAGAGAGGCTGGACGATCTACCCCTAAGGCAGTATAATCAAATAGTGTGGCATCAAGATGGCGCCCCACCACATGATGTATTGCCAGTTATAAGATTTTTAAATCAAAAATATAATTTATGGATTGGACGTACTGGGCCAATTCGTTGGCCACCGAACAGCCCAGACCTGACGCCTCTGGATTCATTTCTGTGGGGTTACCTTCAAAACAAGGTTTATGAGCGGGGAAATGAAAACGTCGAGATGCTGCGCAGAAAAATCATCGCCGCTATAAATGATCTCAATTTTAATAATATACAGTTTATAGTTAATACTATACAAAAAATTGAACAAGACTATACAAATTGCATTAATAATAATGGAGGTCATGTTGAGAACCTATAAAGTATAATTATTAAATTTGAAATTAATTAACAGGAAACTTTTTTGTTGTTATTGTTATTGTATTTGTTTGTTGTTTATATTAATTTGTTATAAAATATATAATTTCTTCCTCGCTGTACGGTATTTTTTGACAAGTAAGACCCACTAACAGTAAATAATAATGGCGTCTGATTCAATTGTTTTTTAATAAATGTCAAATATTCACAATGCAGCGCCTACCATGATATTTTGAATGTGTTATTATTTTGATGTTTAGAGCCCGATATTTCAATAACGCCTTATTTAAACATATTATATATATATATATATATATATATATATATATATATATATATATATATATATTTGAAATCAGAAAATTTCGCTCTTTTTAACTGTCAATTCGTATACAGGGTGTTCCATAAGAAAAAATTACCATCTGTCAAAATTTGACATTTACGGATGAAAAAAAAAATTTTTGACATCAGATTCAAAAATTTCAAGGAAATCCCTAAAACTTTTGTATTTGATATTTTTTTGTATCTCTTAAAATAACTCTTCTAGGGGGGGGGGGGGGGGGGGGGTCAATATATTAGGAAAGACCCTGTACCGAGGTCGCGGGTGGTCGCCGACCATTTTTCGATTGATCTGAGCAAGAAGGTTCGACACGTTAAGAAATGTATATTTTAAACCTCTAATAATGTTAAAAAGTAAGAAAAAATTCCGAAGATATTTAAAATTGTTGTAAAACTCAAAGCTTGGAAGGTATATATAATAGCTGTTTATTACCTTAAAGACCTATTTTTAATTATTGGAGCTACATACTTTCTCAAAAACAGGCTTAAACCGATGTAAAAAGTAAGCCTTATGTGATGTAAGTTTGTTCGGAAAATTATATCAAAATGCGATTGTCTTCATTTTACATTGAATTATATTATATTATATAACATTATACTTGACTAAAATAATTTTTAACAAATATCTAGATATGTTTTAGTGCTAAACAATTCTTATAGTATCATTTTTTCAGAATGACATCATAAAAAAAAATGTTGTTGGAAACATTTTTGCCCGCCTAATTTATATTGCTGGGACTACTGTGCGACGTGGTTATTTTAATAATTAATAATATGGTCTAGCCATGTTTAGATTTTAAGTACCAGAGTTAGCCTCACATATTGTTAGAGCCGCTGCGCGCTGGTATGTATTAATTTGAGAGTTTAGTACCAGAAGTAGCTTCACATATTGTTAGAGCTGGTATTTAAATTGAGATCAAGTCGAGCCTGGTTTTCTGTTGGAAAAGGCGTACTTATTTATATTAGAAAATATGCAAATTGTTTGCACTTTTGATTTCAAGTTCAAGTCTAATTAGTTTATGTTTTGATTAGCGGTAATAACAATTAAATTCATTATTAGTCTGGGAGTAATTTAGTTTTAATAATCATAGTCTCGGGTACTAAGACAATATTGAGTACAATTACTAGTTCAGATATTCTGCATGTTCTTAAAAAAATACGAAAAGATCTACTAATTATTTATTTACTAAGTACTGTCAGGATGCATTCAAAATATGCATTATGTAAGTTTTAGTATTTTTTGAGCATCTCTAATATCAAAATTATGTATGATTTTAAATAAAAATGAAAAAAAAGACTTTTTTAAGGGAAATAGGATAGATACAAAAATAAAGATTAAAAATTTGCCCTACATTCTTAAATTACTCCTCATGCTTTCCTGCAGTAATTGCCTGTCTTGATGTTTTATAATGCAAACAAAAGTAGATATATTCGACATCATATAATGGGTGTTTCCTAACTACGGTACGTAACTCCAGGAGGTGATTCCTTAGGTCATTTTAAGAAAAGAGCTCGTGTGAACGTGTGTCCGGAGTTGTCTCGATTCTGAGATGTTAAAGTTTTTTAAAAAATCGGTTTTCTTATAAACATCATAAATATCCCTAAGCTGATTTGGTTGAAATTAGGCAGTGTCATTTTTAGTGCAAAGGCGCTAATTCAGCCTTAACTTGATTGAAGTTATTAAGTCCAGTGGTGTCTCAGGGGGCGCCGCAACCATTACTATTGAGAAAAAATCATTTTCTTAAGTCGTTATAAAGCTAATGAAATCCCTCATAAAAGTTTAATTTTTTATTAAAACTGTCTTTTGGGCGGATAATCAAGTAGGCTTCGGTCTCAGAGAACCATTTGTCCGAATCTAATCTTTCGGTATTTGTTTATTTTCAAACATTGGTATGTATGAAATTCATGCGAACGAATTAAATGAAAATTGATGAATACTATGCATAAAATATTGATTCGCCAATTCGTTCATTCATATGAATGAACGAATAATGAGTAGCGGCTTTAACCGAGTTAGTACTGTACGAAGATCTATGGAAAGCGTGGTGTATTGTTATGAAAATACCCGTTGCGTTACGCAAATCCAGCTGTGATGGCCTTTACTTGGGAGCTATTCATAAATCAAACATATGGTCTATTTATGAATGGCGTAATCGGAAACGATTTCCATATTAAAAATATAGTTTATTTATGTTTATTTGAATAAATAATTTGCTAAATGGCTATTTCCTTGGGGGCATTAGGCTTCAGCCTACTCAACACAATGGCAGGTCCTCGCCTGACTACAACTGGTTCACATCATCCTCTATCTTACGTACTGGCGTAACTCGCATTTTATAATTTTTTCAGGAGATAAGATAATAAAAAATTACCTGTGTTAAACTTGTAATTTTTCAATCAAACTGATGGGAAATTCTGAGGTTATGGGGCATTTATATGTTGTTATCTTATTTCATCGTTTGATAGCTAATTTTTTTTTGAGTTTTTGAGTTTTTATGAAAAATATGTAGATACGTCTTTTGTGAGATTTTCTTTTATTGACAGTTTGGATACGTCGTACAGTACTGTTTTGTAGGTGAGGTGATTACCATAAAAATAAATATCATATAAAAAACTTGACGTAAGGAAATACATTTTCACATGTCTGTTAACAAACCTAATATTGGTAAATATCTTGTATAAAAAATATATCAATCAACTTTAAAACTAAGAACGCCAATGCTATAATAAAATGTCTGTTTCATGCAATATCATGTGGTAACGACAAATAAAACTGCTGGAATTCTGGTTATCTTATGACAGGGGTAAGTCCTGAGCATAGCGCAGTGTTCGTATTTATTTTTAGCAAACTTTCGAGGCTCACTGTTTAAAGAAGAAATTTAGGGAATACCTTTAAATCTCTTTAGGGCAATAATATCGTATTCATCCTGGACATGACTATTTTTTAAAATAAAAGTAATATGTTCATTCTTATTAACCATTATTTTCATAATGTTTGGCCATTTTATGTTTTTGCCGGTATCGGTTTCTCTAACACTTAATATGCCAAGCTCTTTTGACAACAATTTAAAATCATTAAAATCGGTATATTTCATTACTATGACTTTACAGGATGCTTTTTTCGGACCAATTTAATAACAGGGTATAGCTGAGATTGGATAAAAATATCACCCACACCAGATATTGCTGTGCGCCGACTCACCCTCATTTTGCCCATGGTTCGCCTCGAAAAATCGCAGAGAAATTTCTTCGATGCTGTCCAGTTTTGATAAAGAATAAAATAACGTTCCAGCAATAATGCTGTTTTGTCCATAGCAGCCATCAGCAAATAAACAGAAACTTGACTTTTAGTTATAATCCTCTAAAGCTTTAAACAGGCATGAAGCAATCTCACAAGATCCACGTTTGCTAACAGATTCATTCCAAACAAAACAAAAACAATCTTTACTCGCTACATCATAAAACGTGGAATTAAAAGTTGACAGTCGGGATTTATAAAAAAATGGTGCTTTTTTTCGAGAAAGTTGTAAATCAAAAATAACACACAATTTTTTTTTCTTCTGTTGCCTGCTATTTACATGCTGCTTTCTTTTGCCGAGCTGCCGTTTTTTCAACAATGTGTGAATCATATCGGATTTTCAGATTTTCTTTAGTTTCGCATCTCCTTCCAAATACGTAAGGCAAAGAGAACATTGGTCTTCTTTAGGAGACAAAAAGGATAAATTTTGCTCTTTAAAAACTCTCCTGTATGCATTATAACTACAATTAAGTTTACTTTCTTGCGACTGAAAATCTTCAAGAAACATAAAACACATTTTAGGCAAGGAGAGCTCTGGATGGAGGTACATCTTAGATGTTTTCCCTCTACAAAAGTATAATTCAACTTTTGCTGCTTAATTTTGTATCATATATTTGCTCCATATCCTTACCTTCCTTGCTTCTTTGTCGACCACCCCTCTTGTCCTTTTTCATTACACCTACTTCGTTTATTTTAATCAGCTCAGTTTGACACATTCTTTTACTGATACCAAAAGTCGAAATAGTTTCTTACAGACTACAACAGGTTTTTTGTCTATGGTTAGAGTGTAAGGTGTATGTTCTTAAGTCTGCGAGATATGTCTTTCTTTGTGGACTTTCTTAGTGTATCCGTAACATTGACGAGCTACAAACTCTCTTTGTGAATGCAGATTTTCAAACACGATATACCAAATTTTGAGGTTAGATTTTAGTCTGTCGCTGCATGACCCCGTGTACTGTAGATGCGTCAGCTCTCTTTTCCAAGCGTAGCAAATAAATATTACTCACCCGACGGGACGTAACTGCACTTACGCTTGTACGCGAGAAAAATTTGGTATCGATTGTCAGATACATCGATTCCAAACACCGTCACTGCCGTGATACCCTGAGATATACAGTTACGGCACTTCGTGAGTAAAGTTGTGCCTAACCCATTTTTTCGATTTTTGTCAGTTACGACTTCACATGAGATAGAGAACGAACATGTTGAATGTTAACACTTTTACCACTTCTACCTATTTGCGTGAAGTTGAACACTGCAGAAATACTAAGGAAACATAGCAAATCTTTCTGTTCCTTTAAATAATCCTCTACTCCTCAGTCCTTTTAATTCGGTTTCACAAAACGAGTACATAAAGCACTGAAACGAATATATAATAAAAACTTATTTATTAAACATTAGCGCAATTCGTTAATGAGGTGAATTAACACTCCGCTTACTAAAAATGATGTTGCGTATTTTTTTCGGGCTGATCATTAATTCAAATGATATACTCAAATTAGGCAATTTTTAAAAACGAGATTTGAAATTGGCTAATTTGTGCATGTGACAAATTGCTGTAATTCGATAACTGATATGTCGAAATGTAAAATATGCTGATTCGCATTCTCTTTTCGAGTAAAAAAAGATTATCTATAAAATTAGTCATATCTGTGTAGTTAGATGAATTGTTTATTTTCATCTACCTTTATTCATTTCGGTGGTTTCTGTTTGAAACTCTGATATAATTTAGGGCCCTGAACGTAAATCTGAAGTCGGCAGAATCAGATTTTCGTTCTCTAATTGTTTATTGTCTGAAATGATCAGATCACAGATAGACAGATCTATTTCTTAAAGATATTTCTATTTTAACTAAAAAAAACATACAATTAAAACACGCGAATGATACATGCTTCTCATTTGTTACGTTATTTCTGTGCTAACTGCGTAATTTATTCGTTATTAAACTTAACCATTATACCAAAAATCATTAAAAGTGGCATTTGTAAACATTATATCAAGTAAACTATTATCTAGATTTGAAACTCTGGATTGGTGGCATGGAAAAGATCTATAGGGTTTTGGTTTCGGCTATATATGAAGATGATTGGGAAGTAGGTAGAAAAAATACCAACCAAACGCTACAACGCACTGTATGCAGATCCTCAACTTTATTTAACTCAAAATGTTTCGATTATTAACATGCTGTTAATAATCGAAACTTTAAAACTTGTCACAAAAGCTTCTAAAGCGTCATGGCTTTAAAAGTATTGGAATTTTTAAATGAGAACAATTCTAATGCTAGGAGCCGTCTAATTTATCTCCATTTGTGTTATAATGTAAAAATGTTTTTTTATTTACAGAATGTGTGATAAAAGTAGCATATATATCAAGCCTTTTTTTAACGAACCACATTCCTTTTGTCAAAGGCCTAAATATGAGTAGACGTTCCGTTCTAAAGTATATGGTACTGTAATGATAATCTACATAAAGGTAGGTAATCTACATAAAGTTGAAGTTAAACAGGAATAATTTATAGTTAAAAAGAAAACTAGAAAATACGCCTTTGTCAGTGACACACCAAAAAGTACAAAGTCATTTAGGAAATCATGGTTCTTGTGATTAAACTGTGTCAAATTGGAATTAATATCCGACGTTTTGCCTTTGATTGCACTAGACATCTTCAGGGATCTTTACTCCATGAGATTTGAACACTGAGTGAGCTCGGAGAGATTCAGGCGGGCTTTTATACTCGGCTTGTGCTCGCCTAACCGTCACCCTGTGTTAAGATCGGTTTCCACGTATGATGTAGACCGTAACCCGTATCTCTATTGAAGTTTTTTGTATGTTTAGACATTTCGATGCTAGAACCTTTACATTTATATTGAGGTCAGTGGTATGATGGCGTTCAGTTACAGCAGATTAAACAATTTGTTTCTTTTTAATACATCATTCGTACTCCTTAAGTCTAGTTGATATTGAGCGTTCTGTTTCCGATTTCTTTTGTGCTGGATGGTGGTGGAAATTTGCATTTAAGTATCTATTTGTATGCGTCGGTTTTCTATACATAGAATGTTCTAATGTACCATTTTCCTTTCGTTGAACAAATACATCTAGAAAGGGAATCGTTCTATTATATTCAATTTGCATTGTGAAGTTACTATTATGATGTTGTTTATTAAGGTGGTCTAGAAATATTAGGAGATTTTCCTGTCCATGAGGCCAAACAATAGAAATATCATCTACATATCTGAACTAGTGTTTTGGTTTTAGTGGAGCGGATGTTAGAGCAATATCCTCAAGAGGTTCCATAAAGATATCCGCTACCACAGGTGATAAAGGAGATACCATAACTGCCCCTGAAATTTGTCCATAAAAAGTTCCTTGAAATATGAAACAAGTCGACAAACAAGACAATCCAATATGTCTGTTATAATGGAAATTGAGTCGTTGACAGGAACATTTGAGTATAGTGATTCTACATCGAAACTGGCCAAAATATCTTCGGGATCCGGTTTGATTGTCTTAAGTTTTTCCACGAAATATGTAGAGTTTTTTATGAAAGAATCTGTTTTTCCGGTAAATGGACTAAGAGGATTTCAAGGATATTTACCTAGTTTGTATGGAAGCGAGTCTATTGCACTGACGATCGGTCGAAGTGGTACATTGTCCTTGTGTATCTTGGGAAGACCGTCGAACCTGGGAATCTTGGAGCTGCTTGGTTTCAATGATTTCTTCTCCGCTGGTGGTAGACTGGATGCGTTAATCAGATTGGTGATGCGTCTCTCTATTCTACTTGAAGGGTCTGCCTGCATATCCTTATAGGTGTTGCCCAAAAGTTGAGTTATATTTCCGTTCTGTCTATAACGACTATGGTGTTACCTTTATCTGTTGAAAGAACCAGAATGTTTGCTTTTTTATTTAAGGTCTTCATCGCTATTTTTTGAATGCGGAGAGATTCGACTTTAATGGTCATTCAGTGTTCAGATCTCGTGGAGTAGAGATCCCTGGAGATGCCTAGTGTAATCGAAGGCGAAACGTCGGATAGCAATTCCAATTTGACACGATCTAATCCCAAGAACTATACTTTCTTAATTGACCAGAGCCGTGAAAGCTTTCGTTCTATGTTAGTATAAAATCATGTAATTGAATTAAAATATTTTTTAATGATATATGCATTCTACCTCTGACAATTCAATGACTATGTCAAAAATCGTGGGACGCTTTTTGATTACGTTTCTTCGAGAAGCATCTAATTTTAATTAACTTCGACAAAATGCCCCACGTTTTTTAACATAGTCATTGAAATATTTGACATTATTTTGTAATTTTTAGTACGTTTCTGATAATAGTGTGGTTTCTAGTTTTTTTTTAAACTAAAATTTATTTTTTACTTTTGAGTCTTAAAATATCTCTCACATATTACTGGTAATGTATCGGAATCATCAAAACAAACCAAATGAGCCCAGACTCGAGGGGTTTACTAGCTGGTACCGGCTGATTAGATCAACTGGGTGGTACCAAATTATTACCTATACTTGCAAAAGTTCAAATCGTTATGATAATTAAAAGTAGGTTAAAATCGACTGATAATATTTGGTACTGATACGATCAGTTTGACGGTACCAATTATTGTTTGATGACAAGCGACTTCCTAGATTTGTTTAAATGTGAAGCTAATAAAAGCGTTGCAAAAACTACCATCCATTTCAAAAATTGAAATGGATTTGTTAGCATCCTCTTAAGAAAGAAAGATAGATTATTTATATATTCGTTTATCTGAAGAGCTTTGAAGCCGATAAACTTTCGCCGGATAAATGTTATCTAGTTAAAGTTTGATGTGCTCTATTTATTCTCCATTTAAATAAATAGAAAAATTCTCGGAAGTGAAATGCAGAAAGGAAGAAAATGCAATAGATATAAAGGTAAACAAGCATTTTAAATTCACATCCAATTACGTCGTTGTTAGTTGATTTTTTGTTTTATTTGAATAGAAAATGCAAATCAGCATACTTTACGTTTCGATATATTAATTATCGAATTATAGCAATTTGTCACAACCACAAATTAGCCAATTTAAAATCACTTTTTTAGAAATTGCTCAGTTTGAATGTATCATTTGAAATAATGATCAGCACAAAAAAAGGCGCAAAAACATTTTTATTCTGCGGAATGATAATATAATTCACCTCATTAACAAATTGAACTACTATTTAACAAACAAGTTATTATAATATATTCGTTTCAGTGCTTCACGTACTCATTTTGTGAAACTGAATTAAAAGAACTAAGAAGTAGAGGATTATTTAAAGGAACAGAAAGATATGATATGTTTTTTCAGTTTTTCTACAGTGTTTATCTGCAAACTTCACACAGATAGGCAGAAATGCTAAAAGTGCTAATATTCAGTATATGAAGTCTGTCGGTCCCATTAGACTGAGTAGGCTGAAGCCAAATGCCCCCTAACCTTTGAATCTTACGTCATTTTTGGGACCTTATTTTTCTGATGTCTACGTTTCGGTTTGTTGACGTGTGTTGTCAAACAGTCGTCTATACAAATTTAAGCTTAAGTTTTAGCATTTTATAAATAATACACATATCGAATTAATATAAAAGTTGATTAATAAGTTGTGTTGTCTGTTATAAAACGTAACAAACACATTTTTGGTCGTTTGCATTATCCTAAATATAAAAAATGGTGAGTTGTGTATTGAAAGTACAAGGAAGAAAGGAATTTCACTCCAGCGGTTAAGTGCATTTGTATTGTCGTAAGTAAAGAAATTTTTAACACTTTTAAATCCGCTTTAAGGGCAAAAATAATTGTTATTATGACGAAAATAATAATTTGTAAAGTGTCAAACAGTTAGGTTAGGAAGCAACTGGTATATAAAAAACACAGAAGCGTAACACTTCATGTAATATTTTGTTAGGTCAAAACATTTAAATTACCTTAAGTATGTTTTAAAACGGGAAAAAAGTGTGAGTTATGAATTTCTAGGAACAATTTTATGGGACAAAATAAGTTTTAATCTCTAACATTATATTCTCCTTTTTTGGGTGTGATACTGTGCTGAAGGGGAAACGTTTGATTATATTTCTCAACAAATGTTATTTGTTTAACAAACAGTAAAGACAAACAAAAAAATATAAAATCCTCATTTGGAAATTTTATTTCATGTTTTTTTTGGGAAAAATAGAATAATCCTATACCTATAGGTACAAACCTTTTTTTTTAATTTGTATAAGCACTTAAGAAATTTTATTTTTTGCAGAAATATAGTATTTTTTTGTATTTATTTATTGCAGGTATCCAAAATCTAACCCTAAGTAGCCCAAATTATTGTGCTTTCATGAGCTATTCTCAGTGTAATATTTTTTTTAAGACTAACCCAAAATGAATTCAAATCAATAAAATCAACTAATTGGCTTGGATTTTGGCGAAACGTCAGCAGAACGGTTCTTTTCAGAACGACAGTAGTGAACGGATGTACACCCGGAATGAAAACACATTGTATTATATATATATATATATATATATATATATATATATATATATATATTAACTTTTCTAAATAATTTTAGTTAGAAAAAATGTAATTTCCTAGTTCAACTAAAAATAACCATTCTGCTTATTAAAAAAAAAATAATTCAATTTTATTTATTAAGTTCAAGTAAAGTAATAAAAAGAAAGTAGAAACACAAAAGGACAGTGAAACGAAACAAACAAAACTTAATATAACTAACTATAACAAACGAGTTGCAAGTTTTTCCAAATATGCTTTCATATGGTTGCGCCGTTAATATCTTAGTTGCAAGTACTTCTTAGGAGCAAGATTTAGATAAAATTATTGTAATTACTGGGCACGTGTCGCGACAGCTCATCAACCAGAATGGGTTCTGGCTTGGTTACTTTATTTTGCCCAGATGTAAAATTTAATAATATCTAGAGTGAGGTGTTAAAGACATGAATTTTAATGTTTCACCAGTTTTTTGTTAAATTAGCACCTGAGATAATGTATCACACTAATTGACTTGTTTAATTTAGTCCATACCTTAATTATAATTCTCTATCAAAAGTATAAGTTTTCAAATTACTTCCTAAATTTAAAAGTAAAAATCAAAGTGGATACGCCACTGAAAACCGGAAACAAGGTGTTGTCATTTTGACGGGCCACCATTTTGAATCTTGGGACTTTCCCGGTCTCGTCAAGGTCACGGTTAGTCTCTTTTCTGTACATTTATTTATTTAAAGCTCCCAGCAAATAGCAATTTACCAATTTATTTATAATAAACATAAATAAATTATATTTTTAATATAGAAATCATTTACGATTACGCCATTCATAAAAATCACATGCAACGGATATTTGCATAATAATCCACCGCGCTTTGCGCGGCTTCTTGCACCTCACCTATCCAGACTTCTACTTTGCACTACATTAACTCAGTTAGGCCTGCTACTCACTATTTTTCCATTCGATTCGTCGATTCATATGAATGAACGAATTGGCAAATCAACGATTTGACGAATATTTAATCCACATCATTATCAATTTTGATTTAATTCGTTCCCAGGGATTTCATGCCTCTCGATGTTTGAAAATACACAAAACAAAAGATTAGATTCGGACGAATGGTTCGCTGAGCTAAAGGCCTACTTAATTATTCGCCTAAGAGTCCGAAACCAATCGAACGGATGAACCGGACCCTCCACACTGTGCGGACGACTTCACCAGTTTAATAAAAAATTAAACTATTATGAGGGATTAACGACTTAAGAAAAAACTCTATTTTTTTTTTTAATATCTTATGTCAGGTATATCTACTTTTGTTTATATTATAGAAAATCAAAACATACATTTACTGCAAAAAAGCCTGACGGGTAATTTAAAAATGTAAAAAGATTTTAAATATTTATTTTTGTGCCTATCCTTTTTACTTAGAAAAGTTTTTTATTTTCGTTTTCAATTAAAATGATACATGATTATGATACTACTAAAAACATCCTGAAACTTACTTATTGCATGTTTTGAATGCATCCTAGTGATATAATATAATAGTGAATAAATAATTAAGAGATGTTTTCGTAATTTTTAAGAATATGCAGATTATCAGAACTAGTAATTGTACATAATATACTAATTTTATACCAGGCATAATGGTGTTTCCATTTTTCTTACTGTTTGACAGTGTTTTGCCGCTTCTTTTTACAGTTTATACAAAAGAATACTATACCGATCGCCACTCGAAACGTTACAAAGAGTTTTTAGTGCATATGTATATTCATAGAATTTCTGTTCGATTGAAGTTACTTATATGATTTTTTAAGGATATAAGTCAACTCTTGAAATAACTACCCAATGTCAGGATTGGCCTCTAAACTCAGTCTACAAAGATTTCGAGGATGAAGCAATATACCATGTTTATTTTTCATATGTTTGACGTGAAGAATAGAATTTCTCAGAAACTGAAGATCACTGGTTCTTTCCTATTTGCTTGTTTGCTTTATCGTTATCGGCGGTGGCTTAGTTTTAAGACTACAGGGATTTTAAAGAATTGTGTTTTTCGAGAAAGAAGTGTTTCATCTACTGTATATTTAATCTGACTTTTGCTATAAAACTAGTTATTAGATTCATTATTTTGCGTTACTTTAGGCAGCTAAGGTTGCTGAGAACGTTAAAAATATTTAGTTTCCATTTTCGGAAACAAAATATTGTTGTCAAAAATAAAACGATGAATAAATACTAAAAATATAATAACAAGAAATTGAAAAAGCAACGTTCGTATTTACAAAATTATAAAACACCATTAACACTTGTATGCGACGTAGCACACTTGCAACGCGGTTACCAATGTTTGTGATAGGTCGTTTTTTTATCTGAGGTCCAAGCATATCCTATTCTATCGGGTTCGCATCGGTTAACTTAACGGGCTACACCGTTCCTGAAATTTGATTTTCTTCGAAAAATGCATACGCGCACGATGTTGCATTGTCGCATTGAAATTTTTATTTCTTTGGTTCAAAAAGGAGAGAACAATAGGATGCAACACGTCTCCAGGTAGTTTTTTGCATTTACGTTTTCATCAATAAAATAAACTAGCTCAGCTCTTCCTCCCCAAACTATTAATGACCCACCTCTTTGTGGATCACTGCTTACAAAACAATTTTCGTGATATCTCTCATATATTTCTCTCCGTACTCTTATAAGGCCACCGGTCCCCCGAAGTCTAAATATGAATTCGTTACTTAACAAGCAATTGTCCAATTGTTGGTATCAATCTCTGTTCTGCAGCAAAATATTTTAGTTCTTTGAGGTTCAGTGGTTAAGATTGGTAATTTTGCGGGTCTTTTTGATTTCAACCGACCTTCATGCATCATATCGTATCGTTGTATTTGAAAGCTGGATATTATGCATATAATAGGTAGATCCAGATGTTTGAAATCGTTGCAGAATGTGTGCTGTTAAACAATTAGCCTGATTTATTTGAGCTTTTGTGAGTCTTGCCATTTTTTACACCGTTCTACTTACAGTAGCATAATAAATTTCCAGGGATACCAGACTATACATAGCAGCATAACAATATTCTGTTCGAACACCAAAAAGACATAATTTTTTAAAATCCCTGTAGTGTTAAAACCAAGCCACCGATAACGATAAACCAAGAAACAAATTGAAGAGGAGATGCCAAATTATACAAAAGGAGAATACTCGATGATCTTTAGTTTCTGAGAAATTCTCCACATCACGTCAAACATAAAAAAAACACACACAGTTCATTTCTGCAAATCGCAGCTTAGAGATCAATTATGGCATTAGATATTTAATCCAAAACTTGACCTACAAACTTAAAAAAATCATATAAATAACTTCAAAAGTTATATGAGTACAAAGTTTCACTAGAAATTCGTTGGAACGTCTCGAGTGGCAATCAGTTTATTATAATAATGTTCGTGTATTTTTATTGCATTTTGTTTCCCTTATGGAAATAATTAATTGTCCTTTATCAATCGGCTGTTGTGCGAAGTGCATGGCGACAACACCAGATCTTCTACACAACCAAGCATCAGCGCACATGTGTAATAGCTCGAATATAGACGTTGCCTTTGACCATGCTGATTATCCATCGACGCGAGGGTTTGCCTTAGGTTCGACGTAACTAATGGTACGAGCTGATCATACTCGCCTCATGTCAAATTGCTTATTTAAAAGTGCGATTCTGTCACGTATATCCTGACGTTTAGTACTGATCAAATGCTTCATGTGAAACGCCACTTATTTGAAAACACACAATATTGCAACATAGAAAAAAACCCACCTGAAATTGCAGTTGTGTTTTTCTGAATTAATGCTATAAACAGATAAGCACTTTCCATCATTGACGAAGAAAACTGTCTTATTTGGATTTAATTACATTACTAAATATCTGCATATGTTCTGCAGGACACAGAGATTTTATACTACAGTGATATTCGTATGTATTAGAAAACGTATACAATAGTTGATTATGCTTATTCACGGTGAAGCATTGCAAAAGTCATTTAGCTACAACAATTTATTGTGAATGATTTCCAGACAAAAGAACATTTGAGTAGTATCAACGCGTATGAGAAGAAGGAAATTTAATTTCATCCAACTTGTTTCATACATTTTTATTCTTGGGGTTACGTGAGAATACTCTGTACAATTTTTTGATGAAAACCGAAAAAATAAGATGGTGCCCAACACAAAATTAAAATCTAATTTCTAAATCGAATACAAAGATCTAATCTAATTAGTGTTTAAAATGACAATTCTTACAGCACTCAGAAAGTATAATTGCAGTGTTGCCGCTTTGTCAAACTAAAGCCCTTGAGTTTCAAACCCTTGTTATTTGAGATTTTTTTTGCTCTAAATTACTGTACTACTTTCACCTTTTGAAATATGTGTAGTAATTTCCCTGTAGCTGCTTATTAATTTCATAGTTACTGTACTTTCTGAACTAGCAGACTTCAGTATTACAGAAAAAAAGACGTCTTCCACAGATAACTATTCCATTATAAAAAATAATGTTTCAACCGACAGTTCTCTGTCGTCAGTTAAGTATATAAGTATATAAAAGTTATAACACCTAAAAAAGATATATATAAAGCCTGACCGGAAAAGAAAACCCCGGGCAAACAAAAATATATTTTTGTGGTAATCTCTATAGCCAAGGGATGAAGAAATTTTGTTTTGGATTTTAACCCACTTCTTGACGAATATTAAGGATGCGGTTGAACTGAAGTGGCACGTTTGGTCTTATCTGACCGTGGAAATGAGAATTTTATGGAGGTTGCTGTCGATGCGAAAAAATATCTGAACGAGAGGATACTTGACAAAGACTTTGGACCACAAAAAATATATTCAAGGGTTAATGTTACGCATTTTGTCAGATGTTTTCCTATGATTTATTGGCGATATTTCTTGGTACATTTTAAATGCAAAACATATTGTTGGGATTTATTATTGAAATCGTTAATATCTTTAAACAAATTTTACCGCAATTACATTTGACAAAGGGGAAGTGAAATCAATATATATTGATCGAAATGTATGGAACATTGTGGAATAAACTGTTAATTAAAACATGTAAAGTAGAGTAGCTGTTTCCGTGATTTAATTTTTTGCTTTGACCTACATAGTCTTCGGTCGCTTGATGAGCTCTAAAAAAGAGCAAAATTGAGAACGTCGCTTGAAAAAGATGTGTCATTGCTCCTGTAGCATTTTGGAACATATTCCAAACAGAGATCATAGTATCCTAATTAAAACGTTGGTGGAAACGAAATAAAAATATATCCATATTTTATATTGTTGATTATATACTAATTGTAATTAGTGTATTTAGATCTTAGTGGTTATATATATATATATATATATATATATATATATATATATATATATATTTAAAACAAATATACAGGGTTCCTCAAAAGAATCACACAAAATTCCTATCTTCTCTATGAATCATTTTTCACAAAAACGCTGTAACACCTTAAGTGGCTTAAATGTTTGTTCGTCTTTTTATAATATTTTGATTATCACTGAATTATCTTGAGAGGATTGATTAAACGATTGTGGTATTTATTACGGCCCCATACGTTAAGAGGCCACTGCCTATAAACACAAATTTTTACACTGCAAAGTGCAAGTAAAAAGGTACCTAAACCAAATTTTAAAAATTCTAGGACAGTTTTTTCCATATTTGGTTGTTCATTTGACAAATACCTACACACACAGAAGATAATAAATTCAGTTAATCTTTCAGTCAGTTTTATCACTGAATTATAAGTGTTAGTATTTTGGAACTTTGACATTTTTGAATTATGGTTTTGTCAGAAATTTTGATATTGTTTCAAGAGGATGATGCACCATCGCATTTGGTATAAATGTTCAAATGTACTTAGACGAAATTTTTCCAAATCGGTGGATAGGTCGACGGGGTTCCATTGAATGGCCACCAAGGTCTCCAGACCTTACATCATTGGATTTGTTTCTATGGTGGTATTTGAAGGAGAGAGTGTTTGAAAATAGACCAAACAGCGTCGAGGACCTACAAGATAAAATAAGGATAGATGTTACTAATTTACCAGCCGAGAGTATTCTAAGTACGGTTGATAGTATTTACCACAGAGTGGGTACATATCAAGTAAAACGTGGAGATGTATTTCAACATTTATCACATTAGCCGAATCAAGTGAGTGCTAGGGATCCCCATCGAATATTAATAATTAAAAAACTTATGTTGGCTTGTTTTACTGTAACGAAATGAGTATACCCCTAATTTGTTGCTAGTATCGGATTCAGTTTTAGAAGACCTTTTCATAGAGCACCCACATGACTAGGTTGCCATTTGAAAAAAAAAGTTGCTGTGCCTGGAAATTAAGAGGTTGCATGGAGGGGCGCTGAAAATATTACAAAAAGGCGAACAACCATTTAGACCACTTCACGTGTTCCAGCGTTTTTGTGAAAAATGACTCACACAGATTATATGAATTTTGTGAACGATATTCCGTAAAATTACAATTCAAGTATATATCCTGAAAATGGCAAAATGAATTCGTTTTTTTTTTATGAAAGTTTTCTTTTTTCAGGTATGTTCCCTGTGAGATCTTTTACGTTTTTATATTAAATCATCTCAGTATGTGACCGGAGGAGGCGTATTTATAGAATCGGTTACCAGCTATACTTGATATTTAATACGTTATTAGGGAAATGAGAATATGTAATTTTTGTTATTGGCCGATATTTCTAATGTTACAAATTTTTGTCTGTTTTATTTAGCACGAATGGTAACATAATCCTATTTCTTAGTCAGCATGTTAATTAGAGATGTAGAAACAAGTAACCTGTATAATTAGAAAAATGTGTTTGCTAATTATATGTTGTGGATTATAGTTGGAAGAGGGCAGGCAATCAAACCAATATCGTATTTTTTGTCCCAGCGTTTCGTAGTTAATTACCACTTTCTCAGGAGCCTATAATATAGAAAAAGAAGACACATTACATTGGGTCGTACTGAAAGAAACCTATGTAACGGCAAAAATTGTAACTAACCGCATTTAAAAACAATGAGGAGCAATAATAATTGATAACGCATTATCATACATATAAATCACAATGTATGACTTACCAAGGTAAAGCCCTTTAATGAGACTTCCTTCGTAATGAACTATCCCCTACACAAGGAAAAAACTGTGTTATCTGTGTTGAGTCAGATTCGTTACGTGGAAAGTTAAAGCTAATTTATCAAGATGTTAGTTTTTATTGAAACTAAGTTTGAAGATTTTTTTTAAGAGATCAGGAACAATACAAGAAACAAAATCACAAAGTCGATAATTTTAATATTTTAACATCTAAATGAAATTTTAACAGAGAATTATTAAATTAGAAAAAAATGTTACTTATTTTGTAAGTATTTCAATTCTCCAGACCCAAGGCAAACTATCAATTTTGTTATGCCAACACCCTAACACCAGCTGCCTCCGAACCCAGTCCTTTGTTTAATTAAACGCAGCTAAACAATCGAAAATTGAGTCTGCTCTTGCTTAAAGTGTGTGTCAAAGGTTATAACTTGGAATAAAGGGCTTTCAATATAAATGTTGGAATAATTAAGCTAATTTAATTAACCGGTTATGCTTAAAAAAAAACTAGGAAATGATAATGTTGATTGTAGTATGACTAACATTATACAAGGTCCAATAATAGAATAGAACGGTTTTGCAATGGTTGCCATGAAAATATTGTTTATTTAACAAACGTCAAATATTGATAAAACTGAATGTTGTTGTTGAAAAGTTTGTGTTACAAGGGCAAATTGGTCAAATAACCAACAGATCTTTGCTGTAAAATTGTTTAGCTTAAATCAGTCCATTATGCAAACGCAGTGCGTGCTAAATTCCAGAAATTCCATTTTAAGATGGGTAAGAAATTTCGACGAAAGAGAAAGTGTAAGTTCCAAATTTGTCGGTTGTACCAGTACAGTTCGTACTCAAAAAAAAATATTGAAAGAGTCAGGGCAGCTGTTGAACAGAGTCCACAACGTTCTGCAATTCGGCAATCAGCTGCACTACACTTTACAGAGTGAAGTTTGCGACGAATTTGACATCAGGGTATGAAATTCCATCCGTACATGATAATCCAGAGGCTGGCTTCTATTCATAAAGTAAATAGTATAAAGTTCTACCGGCATTATTTGCGAATATTGAACAACAATGAAGAAATTCTTGATAAACTGATCATGTCTGACGAAGCTCAATTTCTCCTCAGTGGGTAAGTTAACAAACAAAATTTTCGCTACTGGGCAGAATACAATTCAAGAGAAGTGCATGAAAACCACTTCATGACCAAAAGGTAACAGTGTGGTATGGTGTTTCCGCATTTGGTATGAAGAAGGCGGTTAAGGTGAAGTCTTGTTCCAACAGAATGGCGCGACAGCGCATACATCAAAAAAGTCCATGTATCACTGTTTTACAACGCATATTTACGAATCGCCTAATTTCAAGGTTGAGACATTGCATGGCCCGTAAGGTCGCAGGATTTAACGGTCCCCGATTTCTTTCTGCGTGTGGATATCTAAAGCGTATCTACTCGTCCTCAAACACTTCCTCAACTCAAAGAAAGGATTCGTGAAGAAATAGATTCGATAAGCATGAACGTGCAATTAGTTAATCGCATTATGCAAACTAGAAGTTTTTCAATAGATTTCCAGAATTGTATTTTTAGTGAAAGTAATAAGTCCAAATATATTATTTGTACTCTCAAGGTGTCCTATTAAAAATCGTTCAATCCTATTGTCGAACCTTGTATAAGAAGGTGGAAAAAGTTCTCAAATAGAAGCTGGTTAGTTAGGTCAGGTCGAAATAATTTTTTTCATGTTATTTTCATTTAAACCAAAAAAAAATGTAAGACCAATATGTTTTATATTCAGAAACATGCTACAGAGGCCTACAATAAATTATTGACCGTGGAGTACAGCAATTATTTGTAACTCATTTCCTGCCACGTTTAAGAACAAGACAAGCAGCTAGCCAAGAAAACTTAAAGCCACAAGGAGTAATATTCTCTGTCTTATTTTGACTTATTTTCTGTGACACTGATCGCCAGTTTTTACCTCGGTTTTGATGCAATAATAAAATGAGAAAGAAACAGGCAAGAAACAAATTAAGGAAAGCAAAAAATGGAATAATAAAAACATTTCTTGAAGTAAAATTGGGAAGTCGCAATATTTCCTGTTTTAAAAATTCTTAAATTTTGTTTTCAGGAAATAAATGTCAGAAAGATTCTATTAATATTTCCAAATATAAGTATAATATTTTCAAATATAAGCAAATTCTTGTTTTGAGCATCATGCAAAGCTCAAAAAGCAGGATATTTGTTATTCATGGTACGAATAATTCGAACAAATCCTGAATAATAGAACTTGTAAAAATCTTATCTCTATACCTAGTATAAGTATTTCTAAAATATATTTAGTTAAGATTTGTTAGATACTGTTCTCCAGTTCTGGTAAAATAAAGCATGTTAAAATTTGCTCAAGATTATTGGAAAAACTAATTCTCCAAATTTAAGATAAGGGCCTATGCAAATCTAAGTTACGAATTTAATAAATTTAAAATGCCCATACTTCTGACCAAACACACAACAAGCAAGCAAGACTGTCAGCATTGGCTTTATTCCTATTCCTGCAAAACCAATGCTCTTAGGTATAGAGAAGCAACGACACCTACATCGTCCAGTTACATAAACTAAAAAATTAACCCTTTATTATTTAATGTTTCTTTTATTCCCAGAGAATCCCAGTTATGAAAACTATTAGCAGCAACATAGAAGACATGCTTGTTTATTGATTAAAAGTAAATCAAATTCGCCCTTCCCTATTGCGATACGTATTTGATAAGATATACCTAGGGTCAAGGCTGAAATGGAGGAAAAGAGTAACTGAAACTTTTGGAAAAGGGAAATTTTTAACTCGGGTTTCATGTGTTTTGACGTTATTCTGGAAGATTATATATATATATATATATATATATATATATATATATATATATATATATAAAAGCTTCTCATTTAAAATAAATTCCTTTACACGTGTTATCGGTGCTGTTCCAAATAATCCCGAAATGATTGGAAAATAATTGAAATTAGCAGAAAAATCTGATTTCCAGTTGAGAGCTTATGTATTTTATATTAGCTTAGTCCTTAATCCAGATGGAAATTTAATTTTAAAATCATTTAGCTATATTAAACATATCTTCAAGGGAATAAAACATATTTATATTTTTCAAATCAATATTTGTTTATTTTCAAAAGATTTATACATAAAATGAGAACTAGTGACGTTTACACGTTCCTATAAGTTGATTCAAATTAACTAACCTGGAATATGTTTACTTGTTTAGTTTATTAAGCGCAAATTTTAATTCCACGTCAAAGAAGTAACATATAACTGCTTTTCTATCAGCCTACATTTTACTTTAGAATTCTATATTATACAAATCCAGTTACATGATCAGATTTCCAACGAAACCACTCCCAACAAAACCACACTTTCCTTGAAGGTAGTTTCAAGAAGACCTTGGTTGTTGCTGACAAAGATTCACAGGCTCAATTGAAAGAAGTTTTACAACTTTTTTGGACAGTTTATTAAAACATTTAAATCAAGTGGCATTTGATTTGAATGTTTTAATAAATTGTCTAAAAAAGCTGGAAAGGTTCTTTCAATTGAATTACATTGAAGACGTGAACTAAGAAAATTCACAGGTTCAAAAGTTTCTTTTAATTTGACGTTTTATATACAAATTATTTTATTCTACACTCCGTAGCTAACTATTTCTGAAACAACTATTCTTAAAAATAGTCTTTCCGAGTTAAAGCATTTAATTGGCGCAGTAGGTAGGCACATCGGTGGTGATATTTGGTATTGCTTGTGGCTTCAACCATCTGGCGCTATCCAGAATAACCTCAGAGAAGCTCCAGTATATCTACTCGTAGAAGAGGATTGGAAATGGAGATGAAATAGGAATCTCTAAGTGATTTTTTGTCCCTTCTAAACACATAATTAGTTTAAAGTTAATAATGTTTTAGTTTTGTTTCATTCTCAATGAGAATAAAAAAAGTGTAAAATACACTAAAATAAGTTTAAAAATAATTAACATATTTTAAATTTATTAAAAGTAATTGTGTTTGTGAATTAAAAAATCATAAATACTTTTAGTTCTGTTAGCTTAACTACTAAAACACCAAGTCAACAGTTAAAAAAAATGTGGAAGGGAGTGTTTCAACTTAACCCAAAATTAATTGTTTAATGGTGACAGTAATTTTTTAAAATTTAAAGTATTAGATAATTAGATGATGATTTAAATCAACATATATTCGAACGTACCTAGGACTAGCTGGCCCAGCAGAAACCATGGTCGGCAATCGCCGGCTAGACACTGGAGAAAAATTAAAACCAGCTCTTTTACAACGTTTTTTTGACCGTAGGGACTAAGATTGTTTAGGTACAAGAACTCACAAGTATAAGGCCTTTGAAGAGCGAGTATTTAATAAATGTTGGCAGTAGTATACAAATAATTAGAAGTGATGTAGTTCAAAAAATAATTAATAACGTAAATTAAAGTATTGAAGAAAAATTCTGTCATATAAATTATTTTGATAAAATCGTATTAAATACGTTTATTACAGGTTCTACAGGTACATTAAAAAATAATATGCATTTAAAAAGGCCTCATTTCTAGAAAATTCTATTGCGAATTTGCAAATTTCGAAATATTATGTTGCGGTATATCCAATAGCGACGAAAATATAAAATACTTTCAAAAAAATTTCAAAATACAAGTTTGTACTCCAATTTTAATTTTGTCCACCAAAATATACAAAATACCTAAAATATACCACATTTTATTAATTTTTTAATAAAAAAAACTGAAAAAAGTTAACCGCCTGGACGGGGTTTCGAACACACATGCACCGCATCCAAAGCCGAGTGTCCTAATACCCATCCAAAAAGCAAATGCTGAACATTTAACAAATCTTGTTTATACTCCGAGGAAATAAACGACGAACCAATAGGAAGTACATTGAATAATCTGTGTTGTGATTGGTAGAGTCCCAGGTGTATTTTAGGTCATGTCGTCTTACTGGTCGAAAACCTAACCTAAACGAATTTGTTTCTTAATATCACTGAGATCTATTATATAAAACAATACCAGCCTAAACCGGTGGACCTAGACATTTGAAATTTGGAGGAAATATTCCTTGAGTACCCTAGGGGTGCACTAAGGAGAACTTGTACAAAATTCCGTCCGTAAAGGGGGGTAAAATATGTATGAAGAAAACAGAATTCTAAGGTACGATGATGGTACTTTGTAAATATAGTCTTCAAAATAAATAAAATAACGCGTCTTTCATTATTTTTGAAAATTCTTCGTCTAAGAAGGTGAACGGGGGTGGCAAAACAGTACTGTGGCTGACTGACAGACAACCCACAGCCTAAACTGGTGGATCTAGAAATTTAAAATTTAAAGAGAAAATTCTTTGAGTACCCTAGAGTTGTACTAAGGAGAAATTTTTACAAAATGAAAAGGGGCGGTAAATTCCATATAAAAAGAATTAAATTACTATCAAAAGAAATACCTGTTTCAATATTTTTCAAAATTCATCTTCTAAGGGGGTGAAAAACGCTACCGTGGCTAATTGACATACAACCCACAGCCCAAACTGGTGAGAGACTTTTACAAAATTGTCCGTAAAGAAGTTAAAAGGAGTGGTAAATTTTGTATAAAAAAAAATTAAGTTACGAAGATGCACTTTGTGAATAATATAGTCTTCAAAAGAAATAAAATAGTATGTGTGGCATTTCGAGGGAGAGGTAATGAAGGGGAGTGGCAGGACAGTACCGTGATTGACTGTTTGGCAAACAATGCACAGCTTATACCGGTAGACCTAAATATTTCAAATTTGGAGAAAATATTCAGTGAGTACCTTAAAGGTGCACCAAGGAGAGATGTTACAAAATTCCATTCGTAAAGAGGTAGTAAAATTTATATGAAGAAAAAAAAGGAGTTACAATGATGACACTTTTGTAAACATGGTCTTCAAAAAAAAATAAAATGACATGTTTTTCATTATTTTCGAAAATTAACTTTCTAAGGGGGTGAACAGGAGGCATATACAGTAACCCGTGTTAGAAACTACGTTCAACTTCGGCATCCCGAACTTTAGGTCAGTAACGACACCTGCGCTGCGCAGACGTACTAGAAACGACACGCACGCTAGACTGATAGAGACAAAGACATCATCATAAAATATTAATCTGTGAATCGTACATGAACAATCGATAAATTTGGTTTACGCGGAACTTTCCCCATTATGGTTCTTTCCTTTTATATAGAAATAGTCCAATGTAACCCAATTTAGTTTAGTATATAGACATTTAGTAACACACATATACTGACTTTTCAAACAGTTTTATTGGGAGCTATTTTGTTCCATTATATTGGATTGCTACCAATATTATACCCGTTTCTACCTATGCCGTACTTAATTTTTGGGCATAATTTAAAATAAATTCAAAATGTAGTTTTTACATTGACACACACCAACACTTTGGATGCCAAACTGTTACCAGGTCATCCCCATATGACACTTACGTTTTGTCCAAAATATGAGGTCAATCGGGTAAGTAGTTTTTTAGTTGCCGGGAACAGACAGACCGACAGACAGACAAACAGACAGACAGACAGACAGATTGACGGAATTGGGAAAACATATTTTTTCGGCATCTAGGGACCCTAAAACGTAAGGATCTAAAAAAATCTCGAAGGGTGATTTTTCGAAGATTACAATACTTCGCTTTTATATGGGAAATAATATAAGGCATAGCATGGAAGGGAAAAAATTACCAAAAAACTTTCCTATGAAATGTAAAAGTTTACAATCACCCCAAGAAATAAGTGACATAAAATAAGAATGGAAGGAACACTACCTTGATATATTACAAAAAAAATTGATCAAGATCTTACTACATTTTGTCCAGCCGTAAAACAATTCTTGAGTAATCAAAATAAGTATGCCAAGACGGAAAATAGTTTGGTAAGCGGCGTATATACTGGTTTAAGTACAATGGAGTGCATTGCAGTAAAAAAAGCGTTGCGACTTCGTGTAAAAATATCTGTCCAACCAACTGCTGTGTCGAGATGGAAGACCATATGTTGGACGAAGAGCTCACGTGGCTGGGAGAAACACCAAAGGATTTTCAACGAACAGAAGTAGAAATCCTCATGCGCTTGCTAAATGCGTTAATGAACGTTAGTGTCTTGGCTCTAATAAATTCAAAAAATAATAGGTGTCCGGGTTTAATTACTAATTTTTCTAATAATTATAAATATTCAAATTGAGATGTAAAGTGCGGGACACGAAAGAAAACCGGACGGTCCTTAAAATAAAGGTTCATAGTCTTAAGCAAGCGGAAAAGTGAAATTTGTGTACGCAAATAAATTTTATGTTACTTTATTTGTTGTAATAGTTTGCAGCTTCACCTATAAAGTGCGCCAGCTAAGCGGTACGGAAAGTTAATCGAGGATTTAGTAAATTTCGCACTGGTCCACTTGTAATTGGGATGTGCCTAGAGTCTTCATGCACTTGCCGCTAGAAGGTTCTAGCTATTTCCAGTGGCGCCTATACATTTCGAGCATTTGTTTTCATTTCTATATAAATGCGTTGCGTTGAATTTGAATTATTATTTCGAAGTAACGATGGCAAGCAAAAGAGAAAAAAAAAATTCGAAGTGGTGCACGTGAAGGTATTGCGAGCGTTATAGAGGCCTGTACTAGAGAAGCTGAAAATAATAGTTTGACTATTCCAATTCAAAATCGAACAGAATACGCTGCATTTTACACTGGTGTTTCGGAAAGTAGTGTAAGAAAAATTCAAAGAGAACATAATGATCGCTCATGTTCTACTTCACCTTTAAAATCTCCTGGTAAAAAAAGACCCCGATTATCATATAAAGGTAAAATTGACGATGGTGATTTTCAAGTAATTCGATGAACAATAGAGGATTTTTATATAAACTTGAAGAAGGTTCCGATCTGCAAACTTCGTGCTGTGAAGAACAAAATAGATTTTCCCTACGGGTATAAAACCTTAAATCGGCTTTTACGATCAAATGGTTTTGTTTAGCGCAAGTGCCAAAATAAACGAAAATTGCTCATTAAGAGACCAAATATTTTTCACTGGTGGGTGAAATATCTATCAACTGTAAGGCAATATAGGCAAGAAGGACGCATTATTGTGTATGTAGACGAAACCTGGGTAGATAATGATATGACAGTGAACAAATGCTGGCAAAGTGAAAGTGTTACAGGTGTTGTTCAGGGAATCCGCTCTAGTAGTCACTTTATTATAGTTCATGCTGGTTCAGAAGCCGAATTTGTTCCAGGTGCTGCTTTAGTTTTTCGCTCGGGACTAGCAGCTGGAGACTATCATGAACAAATGAATAGAGATAATTTCGAAAAGTGGTTGCTCGAGAAGCTTCTACCTAACATTCCTCCCAAATCAGTCGTGGTAATGAATAATGCGTCTTATCATTCTCACGTAGGAAATAAAGTGCCAACTAAATACTCTACAAAAGCTGATATGATATCGTGGCTTAAATCGAACAATGTTGTATGTGATCCAACATGGAGAAAATGTCAATTATATGAAGTAATATCAGCCAACAAGCCTAGAGAAAAAAACTATAAAATTGACGGTCTTTCACGTAACCTCGGTCATACACCTTTAAGGCTGCCTCCATACATGTGCGACCTCAACCCTATGAACTTACATGGGCAGAAGTAAAAAAATATATTCGAGAACGCAACAGCGGTGAACTTTCAATTAAAGATTTAAATAAAATAACATTAGAAGCGATTGACTCAATATCGGCTGAAAATTGGAAATCGTATGTTAAACATGTTCGTTCAATTGAAGATAAATACTGGGAAGTAGACGGCAATATTGAAACGGTTATTGACGATTTAGTTATCACACTGGGATCTTCAAGTAGTGTAAAATGAACACATCAATGTAGTTTTAGTAGGGGAGCCAGCACTGATTCCAGTGAACAAGATTTATCAAAATTTTAACTTATGCAGTTCGACTTTGGGCTATTCGGGTATGCCAAAAGTGACAGTTTGTCTCCGTCTGTCATATTACTTTATATAGGGGGCGTCATTGTGAAATACTATACAGGGCGTTTCCTAATTGCGTGCTAATGTTAAAGAGGGGTGATTCTTGGACCTTTTTAAGAAAAAAGTTTAATATGAACCTAAAAGTCTTAACTTTGGAGATAACAGGGTTTTAAAAAAACATTTTTTTTTAAATCCTAATTCTGATGCTATTATAGATAAATAGCTGTGTGTAATTTGATACACGTCTTTTATGCATAAAGTGCATTTTTTATTAACAATCAATTCTTGAAATTTCTACCAGTGGCATGCATATGTAATTAACCTAGGTAAATCCGTATGCTCCTTAATACATAGAACACGTGTTTCAAATTTCATGCACTTATCTACAATAGCATCAGAATTGGGATGGAAAAAATTTTTTTCTTTTTAAATTTTACCATCCTATATCTCAAAAGTTAAGACTTTTAGGACATAAAAACACCCCCTTTAACATCAGTACGCAATTAGGAAACGCCCTGTATAGTACTTCATAATGACGGTTCCTGTATAAAGTAATATGACAAACGGAGACAGACGGCCACTTTAGGCATACCCGAGTAGCCCAAAGTCGAACTACATAAATTAAAATTTTGATAAATCTCGTTCACTGAATCTGATGCTGGCTGCCCTTGTAAAATCTGGACTCGTAAATCGTGTTTCACTATCCTGGGTGGTCTAATAATAGTGGACGTAGGCAGTAGCCCGGGAACCGTTAATGACAGAACTCAAGAAAAAATATAATTATAGGTAAATCGATCAAGAAAAATCAAAATTAAATCATTTTAAAGTTCGCCGTTTTTGCAACACAAAAGAGATTTAGAAGTGCGGTACACGAAAGAAAACAGACAAATATAGATAAAGGTTCATTAAGCATAGTTACATTTTTAAATTATCTGAAGTGCGTATAGTCAAAAAACAGTGCCATATTATTTAAAGAACGACGGAACATCACTGGTTTAAAGAGATTTCTTGGCCGACCTTCTTAAACTGATTAACTCCGCCCGGTTTTCTTTCGTGTTTCCTTTTGTATTGTGATTATAATTTTAGCCATTAAAATCTTTGACATTAATGGTTCTCTTGTATTTTTAAACAGTTGCTCCTTCCACGCTAACATGAACGAATCGTAGGAAGGCGGTTCACGTTAAGTAAGAAAAAGTGTGAATGACTGCTTTTTCACAAACGTGTACTAATCTAACGGGGGAATTTACTTAACAATATGTATTTTGTTAAAAAAAATCCTCGTTTTAATATAGACTCGGAATTTGGTTGGCGGGCTACCGCGCGCTTTATTTCTAGCAAACCTAACCAATCCTAATCTAACCTAGTTCTAAATAAATAAGTAATCCAAATTTTTATTAATTAAAAATTGTTTTAAATAAAAACTAAAAAAAAATTTTCGTCTTTGTCGGGATTCGAACCCATAAGCTTTATGACGCGGGCTGAGAACCTTACCACTGTACCACCAAGATCCTCGACGAAAAACATATAAACCGCTTATATTAGTTAGCCTGAACGTTAACGACGTCACATCTTCGCGTGAACCAAAATTAAAAAAGTTCGTTCAGGTTAGCGTGGAAGGAGACATAGCGTTATTTTAAAATTTACGATAGTTTATAGTTGTTTAATAAGGCACTAACGGGTTTACTGACATAGTTGCCGTCAGTAAATCAGTTTCGTGCCATATTGAACACAACTTCAGTCACAATCGGAAAAAAGTATGTTACATAAAGTAAATAAAACTTGTAGTTGAGATGCTGTTACTTGTGCAGTAGCGCAGGTACTTTTACTGTTTCGAACTTCGGCTCGGCAAATTCGTCTAGCACGGGTGCTGTTACTGTACTGTACTGTACTGTATGAACGGGAGTGGCAATATTTGTATGGAGCAGCATTAGTTGTATCGTGTTGATCCAAAATTTTGCAAGAATATGTAATGTGGTTGACAATATAATAATTTGATAGCATCAAGCTGATCAACGAAAGCCATGAGTCACAATGTAATTCAATGCCGGTCGTGGTATTAGCCAGCGGAGTAGTTGTTTTTGTGATTCCATTTTGTGCTAGTCTATGGCGGCCTGATGAGCTCTAATAAGAGCGAAATCGCGATCGTCGTTTGACTAAAATGGATCATTGTGTCTGCTGTGATGCAGAACATGTTCCAAACAAGGGTCATTTTCTTGTTATGACGTTGGTAGTTGTTTTTGTGATTCCATTTTGTGCCTTTGCCCTACACGGGGCTCGCTAGTCTATGGCGGCCTGATGAGCTCTAATAAGAGCGAAATACGTGGATATATCATATATATATATATATATATATATATATATATATATATATATATATATATATATATATATATATTCCATCAAGTAGAAATGGAAAAAAGCTTAATTGAAAAGACCCCGTTGTCAGTTAAGAATGGGCATTATGAATACCTCCGAATGCCTTTCTGACTGAAAAATGCACCCTCCATATCCCAAATTGTTACGGACGAAGTCTTAAAAACAATTCAAAATAAAATTTCTATGATTTGTTATTAAATATAAATATTATAATATATTACAAAAATATATTCAAAATCTAAAATCAGGCTTAGTGGTAACATCAGAAAAAGTCGGTGGTAAAAAGATTGCAGCTATTCAAAAATTCCCAATATCAAAGGCACAATGTGATTTAAACTTTTTTTTCAAACTTTGCAAAAATCTTTAAATCTTTGTAAACATTTAATGTAAGGGTAAAAAATCTGGGTACTTTAGATGGGGAAGTATGATTTCAAAATTATTGAAAATAGATCATCAGAAAATTAGATAAATGAAAATAACCACGACGCAATTTTATTTATGTTCCTATTGATGAATCAAGGGTTTACATTATTGATAAAATAAATTTTAACGAAGATACTGACTATAGTTTGTAATATAATATTTACCTTCACTCAATTTTTGTAAAACACAAAAACATTTCGGTGTTTAATTTCATTGTAGCTTTTATTAGGAACCAGATAATTCCAGTGTCAAAATGTGTTAAGACGGGATTACCAGGATTACATTGAAATGGATAATAGGAAGCCCAACTACAAGGATAATTTATCGGTCAGTCGTTGTTAATTTAATCAAACAGGTTAAGAAAACTAAAAACGGAAAAATGCTTAGATCTTAAATTAAAAAATTTTGGTTGAATAGAAACCAATAATTATTTATACTAATAAAGGTAACTTACTGAGTTTACTTAGTAGAAATAACTAGACAGAAAATATAATACTAAGACTGAAAGAAAATATTGCTTAATAATTTTTATAATCGTGAAAAAATTACCATCCCAAGTTTTTGCATATATTCACGTTTTAGGGTCCCTACAGGCCCAAAAACATGTTTTCTCAATTTCGTCGGACTGTCTGTCTGTTCGCGGCACAGCTGAAATACTACTTACTCAACTGACTTCAAATTTTGGCCAAAATTATTTGTTATATAAGTATGATCGAGTACCATTTTGGTAAAAATCCTATATAATCAAGCAAAATTCTGTGGAATGTTTAGAAACACTGTTTATCCAAATTCCCTGAAATTTTGTACAAAAACCAAGTAATGGTCAACTGGTAAAATTTTGGTATGATTCCAAGATCTTTGAAATATCACCCTTCCAAGTTTGACATATCTTAACGTTTTAGCATCCCTACATCTGTCAGTTCGCCGCATAGCTGTAAAACTACTTACCTGATCGACTTTAAAATTTGGTCAAAGGTTAAGGGTCATACGAGGATGACCTGGTAACATTTTGGTAAAACTATAAACGGATCCGGATCAAAATGGTGAAATGTAAAAAAATATTTCTAAAAAGCTATTTATCCAGTTTACCTCAAATTCTGCACAAAAATCAAGTGTTACATAGAAATTAACTGGTAATATTTTGGTACGAAAGCAAGATACCGGTGTGATAAAATATTGATAAAACTACAATCTACAAATTCAAGTGGCGGAACAAAGTGGCGGCCCAATAGAATGTTTAAAAAAGCGACCTAGAAAATCATCTTAGTAAATCGACTAGAAATTTTGTATAAAAATTAAGTGTGATATAAACTTAAACTGGTACGATTCAACACGACGGAACAAAATAGCGGTTTAAAAAAATCGGTGTAAAGACTACTTACTCAGTTTATTTTAAATTATGCGCACAAAAAAAGTTTGAAATAGAAAAAAAGTGGTAAAATATTGATACGAATTCAATAAGGTGGAACAAAATGGCGCCCAATAAAAATGTTTAAAAGGACAGTATATGTGTCTACAGGGTGTCCGAATTTCGATGCTTTTACGGGGTATCTCGGCTATTTGAAAAGATAGAGACTTGCGGTTTTCGCAACACTGTGCTCGATTTTTGTGAAACTAAAGATGCCGTAAACAAAAATTTCCCAGCCAGCTTTGTTTCTGCGTTACAGGGTGATTTTGAAAGTACCGCATTTTGGGACCCCCCTCGTAGCTCGCTTACCGTTTGAAATATCAAAAAGGTGAAAATCCAGAATCCAGTGGCGTAGTTACTTTTTTATCATCTACCATTTTTGAGTTATTTACCAATATTATGTTTTTTCAAATGGGGTCACCCTGTATATTGATCGACAGTTCGATAGGGTTTTTTTTAGCTTTTCAAATATTTCAAATATATAATTTGTGGTATTTATCTGTATCCGTTGGCCTAAAATTTACATTTTTAAATATTTTTTTCTAAAATATCCCAGATAGCCATGGAAAATATTTGCTGTATCTATTCCACTACTTAGATCTACTTAGATAGATACCTTAAATTGGAGTTTCAGTTAAGATCTTATACTAAATTTTTAAGTAATATAAATATATTACCAAACATAAATAACAATTTTAAGAAAACATCAGAAACAAGTAACAAGTATATAACAATTCAATTCAACATTTCAACAATTTAACAATTTAAATTGAACAATTTTAACATAACAACTCAACAATTTAACAAATCAACAAACTTTTTAAAATATAGCTTTAGTAGCTTTAGTCAAACAAATACTTAATGGTTTAGTTTACTTCGTATTTATTCTTTACAAGAATTGCTGAAAATGATTTCCGTTTTCTCTAACACATAATTCAGTCAGTTTTGAAATTCGATTAAGAGCATTCAATAATATGATCGATCGCCCTTCTAAATCTCGAAATGCCGTTTCGGTAGCTTCGCGCAGTTCTTCCATTGTTCGGTTTTATAGACCTTATCTTGTATATTTCATGACATAGTATTTCAGAGTCCCCGCTTTGCCAGAAACACAAAAAGAAAAGAGTTGCAGAAGATATCTGGAGCACGCAAGGAGAGCTCTACAACTTTAACAAGATAAGAAATAGAAGAAATCGCTTTTAGTTTGAATGAAACTGCCCCGTATGGACTCCATCGAAAAATGTTTCCACATGACTGCCTCCGAACTAGCATGGAGGGAAAATTAAGTGTTTTTCTGGTATTGGAGTATTTTAAGGAGGAAAAATATAATGGCTGTTCGAGTACCGGTCGCCTGGAATACAAACCGATTTTTTTATAAATGGCGCAAGGGGATTAAGTCGCACATGTCAAAGAAAGTGGCTTTTAAAAATCATGGCGAATCCTGAATTATATCCGATACCCTTATTTTTTAAGCTAATGTCTAAAAGGGGGAATAATATTAGAACAAACCGATTCTTTTTGAAGTAAATCAGAATAGGATTCAAAATGACCAATGTCACTAATTTAAAAAAATTCCAGCAGGTATAAACGTTGCAAGGAAATGGAAAATGAAAGCAAAAACATAGGACTAACAACTTTATATGTCAAAAACTAAATTATTTCAAAATTTCATAAAAACTGACTGAAAGCCATTTCCCATAAAAAATGTGCGGGGATTATTTAGGACAGACTGTATAAGTGCTTTACATCATCAGGACAATTAGACAATTGTTTTTGAGTAGATTCTACGAAAATTTTACTACTTACCAAATAACATAAACATGTAAGCTTCTGCGAGTAGTATTCGATATTTTGGACTGTGTACTTTCAATTAGGCAAATTATATTCAATTTTTTTGTAATTTGTTTCAACCGAGTTCCATTATCCCCCATATTATGTCCGAGCTAATTATATACTTTTTTAATAGCAAATTCTGGCTGGTCTATTTGATACACGCACCGACATGGATGACAGTTGCGAACAAGAAGAATAGATAGAGAGATTTATTCACCACAATACACACTATGTTTGCTTATTGAGCGTGTCGAATGGATAGATATTGAACAGTATACTTAGCAGTATTATAATAATAATAAATTGAAATTAAAATACATTTATTGTGTAAAAGCAGAAAGGAGCAGGATACATTTGAAACGATAAAACCTAGATCTATATTGTCTAACAAATAAAATAAAGAACATATATAATTTTGTTAAAATGTTAAAATAATAGCACTAAAAATCAAACACTAGGTGTAGAACACTTCATTAAAACAAAGATAGTTATTTTATTATTATTACTAAAATGTATTTAGGTAGATAAACAAATTAAAGGCATTGGTCAGTAAATGCAGTTTTAATTTAGCCTTTATCCTTAAAACAGAAAGATCCCTGAGGTCTAGCAACGTGTTACAGATCACTGGAGCACGAAAAGAAAAAGAAGCCGAAGTCTTGTGAACAGGAGTAGACAAACGACGAGCTATTCGTCTCACGCCCCTCAAATGAACTTCGGTGCGACAAATTGACTTAATACTGAGGATAAACCATATTTAAAATCCTAACCACAGAGCAAGCAAAATAAATGAAATGAAATTCATTAAGATTAAGCAAACCGAGTTTATAAGGGGGATATGAAGCCTTGAATTAATGAGGGGTTAAATGCCAAAACAAATATTTTAAGTTAAAAAAAAATATTTTGAAACACAATTTGTTTTACTTAGAAACGTGTCTATTTTTTTTTATTTACAACCTTACCCAAGTTATTGATAATAACATAAATCTATTTTTCACACAGATATGAAGAATAACAAATATAAACTTCAATGTTCCTAGAAGGTTCTAAGTGCCATACTAGTTTTAGTTAATAATGAACGAGGTACCATACAAGTACTTTAAAAAGTTTTAAATATTTGAAATGAGGAACAAAATTGTTTTTTTATATATTTTTTATAATGGGTTTTTAATAGTGTGACTTTTTTTGAATATTTTTGTAGACTTCCATATTTTCATATCATTCAAATATTCGCGCATTTGAATTTGTCCCAAGACGAGAGAATTTTTTTACGCTTATCAATTTGGCCTTGAAAACTTGCATCTTTTTAGTAATAAGATTTTTTCAGTTGCACTTTAAATATCAAAAAAATCATCCGGTTGCATTAAGCGCCACCATGAATCGATTTTTAGGTGCCACAGTGACTATACTTCTCTACACCTTTTCTTTTTTCAGTTTAAGCGTAGTTTCTATTACAACTCAAAAATGAATATTCTGAGACCAAATACTTTTGTACGACCCTTTTTAACGATCCCTTTGCTACTTATACATAGGAACAACATACTTTTATTTTTGTTTTGTGCTTCACAGTTATCACCCCATATGGTCAACTTTTCTTTATAAAATATTATACGTCTTGCAACCTTGTAAAGATATGACGCTATCTCATTCCCTCCTCTTCCAGATAATCCCTCATGCCATATAAACATGTAAGCTTTATTGTCATCACTAACATGGATGCACAGATTGTAATATGAAAGTTTCCTCAAATAATACATCTCACTATATGTTTGAGCAGGAAGAGCACTTGCTGAATATCTATAGAAATTGTGCAATTTTGACTTGTAGGAAATTTTGACTTTTGTTGATCTTCCTTCAGTACTTTTCTCGCCTTTTTGGCTTTGCGATGATGTAAGTCCAGGTTAGTTTTTGCTTCTTTGTCATTAGCATTAGCCTTTGTTTTGGTTATTTAGAAGATCGCAAGTGCTATACGTAACAGAACGTGAACGATGAGAGCCTATATTTATAAATCATGTCTTAAAAGTTTCATAGTAATATCCATATGTGATCTTTGAAGTCAGATATTTCGCCCAAAATGCTCTAAATAAACGGTTTATGTTTAAATCTTGACTTAAGTAGTCCTTGTTGCATTTGGATCGACTATAATGAATTTTTGTTTCTAGTATAATTCTTTTTTTGCCTTTACAAAAGTTTCAAATCTCCTTTTCGTTAAGACATACAATCCCATAAAAAATCGCCTGGGGTCTACTGTTCTCAGGATCTTCATATATGCCTTCTTTGCTTTACGTCAGTCACAAAAATTAACCCCATCAAATATGAATTGTATCTAACATTATCTCCCAACTCGTAAAACTCACTAAATCAGATAATTGTTTTGCATTCGAACTTGCATTTGCGCCAAAAACTAAAAACAAACGTAACACACTGCACTGAAACAAAAATAAAACCAGACAGTAAATTCAATAGTTTACCTCAACTCTGAATTCTTCCTTAGCTTGCACTATTCTATTCATCTTATTTACATATTGGTTGCCGCTACTTTTTTTTTCCTGTCTTTCTTTCTGAGCTCTGCCCTCACCTCTTTTTCGCCATTTATTTGGTAACACATCTGTTTCGACTTCAATTTTTATCAAAAAACAACTATAAAAACTAATAGTCAACAATAATATTAATACAATACACTTAATCCTTAAATTAGCTGTTTCGGGTGCATCTTTGACATAGCTCGATTTTGTTTCCCTCGTAAAAGTATTGTAAACATAAAAAAATCATCCTCAGTAAGATCTGTAAAACAGATCTTCACGTTTTAGAGTCCCTAGATGCCAAAAAAACTATTTCTCAATTCCATCGGTCAATCTGTATGTGGCGTAGCTAAAAACTACTTATTTGATCGATTTCAAGTTTTGATAAAAAAATCAAGGGTCATTAGGGGATAAAATAGTTACATTTCGTTAAAAAGCCAATGGCAGAACAAAATGGCAGCCTAGTGAAATGTTTACTTATTACTAAAAAAAGTACTTATCCAATTTACCTGAAATATTTCACAAAAACAGATTTATGTTGGTCCAAATATCATTTTGATTTTATGCATAATATTACATTAAGTTTACCATAAATATTATTTTCACAGTATGACGTAATAGCTGCTAATGTCCCTGTGTGTACGTAGTAATCACCTGGTAAGACTTTGGTACAAATCCAAGATGGCGAAACAAAATGGCAATCTGGTGAGATATTAAAAAAATTATTACTGAATAATTACTTATCCAATTCAACTGAAATTTTGCACAAATAACCAGTATTACGTAGAAAAAAAAAAGAAACTCGTAAAATTTTGGCACGAATCCAAGATGGCGAAACAAAATGGCAGCTTTATAAAATATTTAAAAAATCATATTAAATTCATTTCAAATTTTGTACAAGAACTAAGTATGATATAGAGATAAATTGGTAAAATTGTGGTACCAATTCAAGATAGCGAAACAAAAA
Organism: Kuschelorhynchus macadamiae; assembly: GCA_030620095.1. NCBI lineage: Eukaryota > Metazoa > Arthropoda > Insecta > Coleoptera > Curculionidae > Kuschelorhynchus > Kuschelorhynchus macadamiae. Next base: position 2,547,374 of record JAUTXW010001306.1, read on the forward strand.
AATTTCCCTCCGAGGTTTTATATAGCTTCAAGTTTTACCGTTTCTAGATTCACAAAAACATATTTTTTCAATTTCGTCGGTCTGGTTGTGGGTCTGTTCGTTCTGTCAATTTGGGGCTTAGCTAAAATACTATTTACCCGAGTAATTTCTAATTTTGGTAAAAAATTAAAGGTCTTACGGGGATGATCTGGTAACATTTTGGTAAATATCCAATACGGCGGAAGAAAATGCCGGCATAGTGAAGTGTTAAAAAAATATCACTAGGAAAGTAATTATCCCAATTACCCCAAAATTTGGCACAAATATCAAGTGTCACATAGAAATAAACTGGTAACATTTTGTTATGAATCCAAGATGGCGATTTAATAAAATAATAAAAAAAATCAGCCTGGAAAAAATATATATGAGATTAATTTCAAACTGTATGCAAGCATTAAGTGTAATATAGAAATAAACTAAAAACTGTCGTACGAATTCCAAAAGACGGAACACAATGGCGACCAAACAAAATGTTTAGAAAATCAACGTAAAAAGTGTTTCTTATTTAATGGATTTCAAATTATTCACAAAAATTAAATGTGATGTATATGTGTTACTAAGACACTCTACGTGGAACTAAATTGAGTCACACTTCATTATCTCAAAGAAAAGAGAATATTCATAACGAGGGAAGTTCCGGGTAAAATAAATTTACCGACTTTTTATGTTAAAGGCCATAACACATAGACTGTTTTTTCGGAATAAAACCTATTTATATTTTTCGCACTTAGCCTGTTATTTACTTCACATCCAGGGTGAACATACGCCTGAAATTTAACATTATTTTGGTAACCAAATATGGCCGCATATTTTTTTTTTTCTAAGAAAATCCCAAACCAGTCTATAGTCATGTTCCTAAACTAATCAATTATTATATATTTTTCTTTTAAAAAAAACATACAAGACGTATTTAAAAATAATAAAGGAACGTGAAATTTCATAAAAATGTGAAGTTTTAATCCACTTTTTTTTAATACTTAGATGACTAATATGTAATTATAAATATCCAGACGTCAATAATCAACATTTTTCTAGGTGACTTCCAAAACCATTTCCTAATTGGTTTAAAAATAAACTCAGGATTTCTTCTACAAAATGATACTATAAGTGAAATAATTCCATCTTATTTTCTGAACAGCCAATAAAGCATCTCAGTCTTTTGGTGCTGCTATCCTTGTTTCTTGAAATACGCATATTTTATATGGGCATTGGGAGTACAGAAAATTTGTGTTAAAACATTTGCGAGCAGCGGTGAATTCAAAGATTTGGTGACGTTTTGCAAGTCAAATAGTAGTTCTTTTCTTTTCAACTTTTAGAGGTTATATAGTTACAGTATTTGGTTTTAAAAATTAATTAATATTTTAAATATAGGAAAATATAGTATTTTTTACTTCCCTCGTAGATGGGAAGTATTGTAATCGTGGAAAAATCTCTCTCCGAGATTCTTTCAGATCTTCACGTTTCAGGGTCCCTAGATGACGAAAAACATGTTTTCGCAATTCCGTCGGTCTGTCTGTCTGTTCGCGGCGTAGCTAAAAAACTACTTACCCGACTGACTTTAAATTTCGGTAAAAAATTAAGGGTCATATGGGGATGACCTGGTAACATTTTGGTAAAAATCCAATATAGCGAAACAAAATGGCTGCCTAGTGAAATGTTAAAAAAATTATTATTAGAAATCTACTCATTCAATTTATCTCAAATGTTGCAAAGTCATCAAGTATTATGTTGGAATCAACTGGTAACATTTTGGTACGAATCCAAGATGGCGGAACCAAATGGCGGCTTAATAAAATATTTAAAAATTCAGCCTGAACAAACTGTTTAATCGTTTGATTTCAAAGGGTGTTCCACAACTAGGGATCAAATAGTAAAATAGTGGTACTAATTCAAAATGGCCGATCAAAATGGGGGCCAAATAAAATGTTTGTAATCGTGAAAAAATCACCCTATCAAGTTTGACACATCCTTATGTTTTAGGGTCTCTAGATTCCAAAAAAATATGTTTTATCAACTCCATCGTTCCGTCTCTCGATCTGTCTCTACCATTTCGTGGCATAGCTCAAACACTGTAATTTTTCAAAGATCTTTTAATCTAGGTTCATTTCCTGATATTTGGAAATTTTCTACACTGATGCCGATCTTTAAATCCGGTGATAAAAGCGATATAAAGAACTACAGAGGTATCTCTTTGCTTTCGCATATCCCAAAGCTGTTTGAGGCAATTATCACTGATCATTTATTTGAGTCTTTGAAACACTACATTACGAGTATGCAACATGGTTTTTATCGCGGTCGCTCAACTACTACAAATCTTGCGATGTTCCAAAATTACTTAATTACATCTGTCGAAGCTGGCCAACAGATTGATGCTGTTTACACGGACATATCCAAGGCTTTTGATAGTGTTTGTCATCAGCTTTTATTATTAAAATTGCAGCAAATTGGTCTTTCTGGAAGTTATTTGGAGTGGATCAGATCTTATTTGTTTAATCGTCGACAACAGGTCAACATTTGTGGTTCAGTTTCTAGGGAGGTTATTGTGACATCGGGTGTCCCACAGGGTTCACATATTGGTCCAGTGCTCTTTCTACTTTTTATAAATGACATAGTATCTTGCTTTAGAGCGTCCAAATGTCTTTTGTATGCAGACGATTTAAAATTTTTTGCTCCCGTTTACACTGACTCAAATGCACTCCAATCTGACATTGGAAGGCTCGTCAACTGGTGCAGCACTAATAATCTCCATCTTAACATATCCAAGTGTAAAGTGCTCCGTTTTCATAAACGCATTAATCCTGTTCTCTCCTCCTACTTCATAAATGATGTAACGCTAGAGGTTGTTAGTTCTTACACTGACCTAGGTGTTATTTTTGATGACAAACTAACATTTAATCTGCATATTGACAGCATTGTACTCAAGGGTTTTAGATTGTTGGGCTTTATAAAAAGGAATACAAGGCATGTGACGGACACCAAAGCAATTGTCTGTCTGTATTACTCACTGGTACGGAGTGTTTTGCAGTATTGTTCAACAATATGGAGTCCATCATACCAGTGCCATAACGATAGAGTTGAAAAAGTACAAAATAGATTTGCGAAATACCTCTTACATAAATTTAATTTTCCATATCAGGATCTATCGTATAACACTAGAGCTCTTCTATGCGGCCTTCAAACCCTTGAGTTTCGGAGACGTAAGGCACTTCTTGTTTTTCTACACAAGCTAATAAATGGAGACATTGATTGTGAAATATTGTTGGGGTCGGTCTCATTTTTGGTACCTATTAGGAGAGCAAGACAACCTCAGCTATTCTTTGAAAGATACCACCGTACAAATTATGGGTCTGGCGCATTTATTGACCGACTAGTGTGTAATTACAATCGTCATTTCGCAGAATATGACATCTTTAAACTTAGTACTTTGCAGCTAAATGGATTGCTTTTGTGAGGTTTTTTACACTTCGTATTCATATGGATTTATGTATTCCTTTGTAATTTTTTTTGTCTGTAAATGTGTATTTGTGTATCAATTTTTTTTTTCTCTATTTTAAATGTTTGATGTAGTTACTGTTTTTATTGGGTCTCTCGATTTTGACTTTTTTATTTTGACCTTGTTTACGAATCCGTACCATTTAGAATATTTAGCATTCTGTAGTGTACGTTTCAGAAGGACCACTTGTCCGATGCGTGCATCGGCTACGTCCTTCCTTAAGTTAAGTTAAGAAAACTACTTACCCGAATGACCTCAAATTTTGGTCAAAAATTAAGGGTCATATGGATATGACCTGGTAATATTTTGGTAAAAATTCAATATGGGAAAACAAAACGGCGGATATTTTGTTAGAGTGGTGTATTATTTGGGGTTAGCATCCAGTAAAAAAAACAAAAGTCTATTAAATAAAGTTTTTTCATAATAATTTTTTTAACATTTCACTAAGCTGCCATTTTGTTTTGCCACATTGGATTTTTACCAAAATATTACCCTATTATCCCTATATTACTCTTAATTCTTGGTCAAAATTTCAAGACATACGGGTAAGTAGTCTTTAATCTATGCCGCGAATTGTCAGACAGACATAGAGACCGACGAATTGAAAAACATATTTTTTGGCATCTAGGGACTCTAAAACGTAAAGATGTGTAAAACCTGAGAGGGTGATTTTTTCTTGATTACAAACATTTTATTCGGCCGCAATTTTATTCGGCCATCTAGAATTAGGACCACAATTTTACTAATTGATCCCTATAGCACAATTAGTTATGACACACAATTTGAAATCGAACCATTAAGCTGTTTTTCAGGCTGAATTCTTAAATATTTTATAAAGCCGCTATTTTGTTTCGCCATCTTGGATTCTTACCAAAATGTTACCAGTTGGTTACAACATAATACTTGATTTTTTTTGCAAAATTTAAGATAAATTGGATGAGTAGTTTTTTCATATATTTTTTTTTAACATTTCACTAGGCCGCCATTTTGTTTCGCTATATTGGATTTTACCAAAATGTTACCAGGTCAACCCCATATGACCCCTAATTTTTGACCAAAATTTGAAGTCAATCGGGTAAGTCGTCTTTAAGCTATGCTGCGAACTGACAGACAGACAGACCGATAAAGGGTCAAACGGAATTGATAAAACTTATTTTTTGGCATCTAGGGACGCTAAAACGTGAAGATGTGTAAAACCTAAGAGGGTGATTTTTCGCGATTACAAACATTTTATTTGTCCGCCATTTTGATCGGCCATCTTGAATTAGTACCACTATTTTACTAGTTGATACCCATGCCACAATTAGTTATTAAGTAGTTTTTTCGGGCTGAATTTTTAAATATTTTATTGAGCTGACATTTTGTTCCGCCATCTTGGAATTGTACCAAAATGCTTACCAGCTTATTCCGACATAATACTTGACGTTTTTACAAAATTTGAGATAAATTGGATGAGTAGTTTATTAATAATAATTCTTTAAACATTTTACTAGGCCGTCATTTAGTTTCGCTATATTGGATTTTTACCATATAACCCTTAATTTGACCAAAATTTGAAGTCAATGGGATAAATAGTCTGTATGCTATTCCGCGAAATTTTAGACAACCAAACAGACAAACAGACAGACCGACAGACGGATCGGCGATATTGATAAAACATATTTTTTCGCAAGTAGCGACGCTAAAACGTAAAGATGTATGAACCCTGAGTGGGTGATTTATCACAATTACAAACATTTTATTTGGTTGCCATTTTGTTCGGCCATCTTGAATTTGTACCACTATTTTATTAGTTGATCCCTTTGCCACAGTTAGTTATGGCACACAATTTGAAAACAAACCATTAAGCAGTTTTTCACGCTGAATTTTTAAATAATTTATTAAGCCGCCATCTTGGATTCGTACCAAAATGTTATCAGTTGATTCCAACATACTACTAGATGTTTTTGCAAAATTTGAGGTAAATTGGATGAGTAGTATTTTAATAATAAATGTTTTAACATTTTATTAAGCCGCCATTTTGTTTCGCCATATTGGACTTTTACCAAAATGTTACCAGGTCATCCCCATATGACCCTTAATTGTTGACTAAAATTTGAACTCAATCGAGTACGTAGTTTTTTAGCTACGCCGCGCACAGACAGATAGACGGAATTGAGAAAACATGTTTTTCGTCATCTAGGGCCCATGAAACGTGAAAATCTGAAAAGATCTCGGAGAGTGATTTTTTCACGATGACAACACTTTCCTTTTACGAGGGAAGTAAAAAGGTAACTATGTCAATGAATTCAATAAAAATATCCTTAACCCCATAATAATGTCAAGAAAACTGGGCACCCTGTAGAATATACGGATATAGGACTACAAAACTTTGTAGCCCTGTTTACCAGGTAATATTAAAATATTTAATTTTGGATTTTGATTCAAAATTTGCATGGTCCACTAAAAATCTGAGTTTTGACAAGTCTTGCCTAACTGCTTCGAAATAAAAGAAATTACATTGGGTTAAGCCGTTTAGCGGCAGCAGTATGTCGGGTCGTTCGGTGCTTTTAGCCAGACAAGGACAGCCGTAGTTTACTGACGTGAATAGGGAACAGGAGATCACAGTGGTATATCATTGCAGACGTAATCTGACGTAATACAAAGCTAAATGAAATTCTCTAGATTATTATAATTTTTGTAGCGGTTGTTCATTCTTCATATTTAAATTAAACGAACAGTAATGATGCCGCGTGGCGAGACGAGACGAGATTATGGCTTCTTTCGTCTCGTCTCGAAATTTAGGTCGAGACGAGACAAGATCAGGGCCTGGTTTCGCCTCGTCTCGTCTCAACTTTAAGTATATAACATAACAGGTTGAAGTTTAAAGAAATATATTAACTGAAGAAGAAATTTTAGCTATAAACACTCGCACTGTATCAGTGAATCGCACGCATTTACAAATTAATGCTCTGCCTGGATGCTAGAGCCTTGAAAATGTCTTCTAGCCTTTTATTTGATGAGCCTTCAAACCTTTTGTTTGAGAAGTTTCATTAGTCACAATACCTAATTTATCACTACATAAAATTTCAGGTTTTATAAAATAATCTTAATTTTGTATAACAATATAACAGTGCTGACTATAGACAAAGTTTACTGAATAAAAATATAAGTTGCCGCACTAGGCCGTCGGCACTTTGAAAATCGTAGATAAAAGGCTAGCCGCCTAGTTTCAAATACAATCGACACTACGAATTTTTATCTATCAGGGAATTTCAAAAGTATAAATAATCACTTTAGAAAAAATTATTGAGTTGAATTTTGTCGTCGGACTAGTTCAATATTTTACAATTACAGTTTTAAATGTTAATACAGTGATTTTAATATTAAATTGATACTTACCTACTAGTCGAATTTAAAAATATAATATTTTCATTATGTAAATAAAAAAATCGGTAAATTTCCTTTACTCGGAGCTTACCTCGTATGGTTTTTTTCATTTGTTCGGAATAGTAAAGTGTAACTCAGTTTACTTAAGTACATAGTCACAATATATATGTGTTACATATACTGTCTTTTTGTTTTTATGGGCGCTATTTTGTTTCATGATTATGGATTCCTAATAATATTTCACCATTTTCATTCTACCTTTGTCACACTTAACTTTTGGGCATAATTTAAAATAAATTCAATAAATAGTTTTTACATTGACACATACCGCCATTTGGTTACGTCATGTTGAATTCGTATTTTTCTGCAAAATTTAAAGTCAATTAAACAAAATTTTTTTACGATGATTTTTTAAAAATTTATTTGGCCGCCATTTCTTTTACCATCTTAAATTGAAACCCATATTATCAGTCTTTACCTACTCGGTTGACCCGCAGATATTTCCTAACTCCAAATAATACACCACTTCAACATAACAACAAGAAGACCGTTAACGAAAACCATTTAGAAACTTAATATCTGGCAAATATCTGCGAACCAACAGAATAGGTATAGACCGATAATATGGGTTTCATACAGGATATAAAATCTATATGTGTCCTGAGGATGCAACAATAAAGTTGTGAAAGGTCGACAATTTAAAAATAAAGTCTTGTTTTTTTACTGGACCCTAACCCTAAATAATAGACCACTCTAACATAAGAACAAGAAGATCATTTAGAAACTTAATATCTGGGAAATAATGAACCAACGTAGTAGGTAAAGACTGATAATGTGGGATTCATGCAGGATATAGAATTTATATGTGTCCTGAGGATGCAAGAATAAAATAGCGAAACGTAGACAGTTTAAAAAAGTCTGTTGTTTCTTTACTGGATTCCAACCCCAAATAATACATCACTCTAAGATAACAACAAGAGGATCGTTAACGAAAACCATTTAGACACTTAATATCTGCGAAATATCTGCAGGCCAACGGAGTAGGTAAAGACTAATAATATGGGTTTCATGCAGGATATAGAATCTATGTGTTCTGAGGATGCAACAATAAAGTTGGGGTATCACATCGATAATTCAAAAAAAGACTTGCTTTTTTTACTGGATCATTTTTTAACATATTACTAGGTCATCCGAAAATGATCCTTCATTTTTGATCAAAATTTGGAGTCAATCCGGTAAGTAGTATTTACGCTATGTCGTGAACTAATAGACAGACAGACAGACCGACAGACGAAACGACGGAATTGATATAACACGTTTTTTACAACCGTCTACAGAGCAATATCTAATAGGTATATTGGCTGATATTTGTCACAGAAATAATTTTTTTTGTCTCACTATATAGCATAATAACAAACTGGCGCGATCACGGAGCTTGACCAACTGTGTATATACCGGAGACCAGACCGTTACCTAGAATGTACCAGCCGGGGCGGGACGCGAGGATTAGGTAAATCGAGTCACGTGTTCAAGTGCTGCAACTTATATTTTTATTCAGTAAACTTTGCTATAGACTTCTTGCTGTGTGGGTGAACAAGTTTGTGCAAGTTTGAACTCTTCCGGGACTCCCTGTTCTAATAATGTGGTGTTTGCTACAGGTGATGCATTTTTATACTAAATAATAAATATTTCAATTTTTTACAACATTTCGTTTATAAATTGACCCCATATTTGTCTCCCAGTGTATAGGTAATCTTGACCAAAATAGGCTGATACCAAAAAGTAGATATGGACTGATACCCCACGAATAATTATCTATTTTTCTGCCGATAGCTTCAATTGCCGTTTTGCGGCTAAGACTATAAACAATTATTAGTTGTTTTTGTTTCGAAAGTTGTGAATAGAGTAAATAGTCAGTTGAATAAAGATCTTTCTTTGAAAGGTTCTTCTATTAATTTATGATTATCTCTCCTCCAGGTTGTTTGCAAAAAAAGGAAAAATTGTAATTTATTTTTTTTTAATTATTATAATTAATTAATTATATAAATTATATAAGATTTCAATCATTCCCATGCATAAAATATATGTTTATGAAGAGTGTGAAAAAATAATATCGTTAAATAAAATGACATAAGGAACTCACAAAGAACTAAAAATAGTATTTAGTTCAATGGCGGGTCATTATTTGCAGTTTGCCGCTATTGAAAGGTAGGCTTGGAGTTTGTGTATTTTATATCAAGTGCTTTAAAGCATCCAAACGTCAAATTCGATATGTTTATTTTCACATATTGCGGCTAGCTTGAGTTTTTTGCGTGTTATTTCAACGAGTTTACATTATTTATATGAAAATTAATTAAAATTATTAACTTAAATCATATAAGTTTAAAAACCAATATCCACTAGACTGCATCATGTAAATATCATGACTCTGGACATATAATTACATTGTATCAAATTATTATTTTTACTAAATAGTAAACTTTACAACAATGTTAATATATAATAAGGTTTTGAAGAAATATTTTAAATTAAATATACACCTACATATAAATTTCAAATTGTATCTGAAATTGTGCTTGTATGGCGAACATGTTACAAGATAAATGCGTTCTAAGAAGTATCTAGCCTATTTTTGATGCCTTTAATTTATTGTGATGTTCCCGTCAAAGATTGACCACTATACGGCGCTGAATGATGGTATCACCCTGTATAAAATTAATCTTAACTTTTTTTATAATAATAATTTTTTGTAGAATTACATGATTGTAGACAAAATGTTACAGGTAACTCATGCATTAAGCTATTTTTTTTTCCACTCCTGTTATTGTGGTTCAAAATTTCCAAACTTCTTAGTGCCCTTATTACATACAATTATTATTACCGGGATGGTTATTAAAAATAAGATGGATATGGATGGAATATTGGCAAACACCTGAAATCTTTTTGATTGGTTCTAGATTTTTTGTAATTTTTCAAAAATTTTAAATAGGTAAATAAGTAAATTTCTTAATATTTTCAAATCTATACTTTTTTAATTTAATTCCAAAATTAATCTTCTTGCCACTCCATTTTAAGGAGCTACTACTTTCTGCTTCCACAGAAGAAAATTAAAAATAAATAATTCTATAATTTAGAATAGGGAAAAGAATATTTAGGGAATTTTAGATTATTAAGTGTACAGAAGAGGTATCATAGGCTGGCATCATACCAAATTCTAAAATATTCCCTAATTAAGTCAACATAAAGAAAAAAATAGGTATGCTTAGCTTTTGCAGTGTAGACATTGCAAACTACAGCTTAGTTTTTAGTTTTTTCTTAACTATCAAATTGTATTAATTTTAAATATAATAAGAAGTTTACGCACGAATTAGATCTACATACTTGTTCTAAATCTTATATTTTGCTTCTATAAAACTCACAAACATATGTTACATTTAACCTTAATGTAATATTTAAGACTATTTGTTAACCTAAGAGCAGATTGCCAATTTTTGTTGGTCCAAAGATCGTTTTGATTTTACGCATAATATTATACAAAGTTAATAGTAAATATTATTTTCACAGTATGACGCAATGGCTCCTAATGTGCCTGTGTATACGAGTTTTAGGTAAACATCATCTTACATTTTTAAATGGTTCCTGAAACTAACTTGGCCAACGTATGGGAAAAGAATTGGGAATAAAGATTTGTAGAATTGTACATCAAAACAGTGGGGGCTCGTGGTGAATTATATTGGAAGGTCAAAAACAAATTTTAAAATAGGCATACTTAAAATAAAAATAAATATCTTATCTTTAAATTGAGCTTTAAATTCTCTTGAAGTTCAGGTCTACTCTTCGTTCTTCAGAATTGGAAATATAGTGAATGACAGGTTCGTTAAAATTGCACACACATTCCTTTTATAAACGATTTCTCGATACTTAACATTCCTAAAGCGGATAGTCTATTTTGGCCCAACTCCTCAAAAAAATTCATAAGCCCTCGAAAAACCCCTGGATTTTCAGACAAAGCCGTTTCATCATGGCTACGTAGTGCCAGCTCGAATGCCCAATACAATTTTACACAATCTATAATTTTGTTTAAAATATAACGATTTTTGGATACATTTTCATTAAAATCTCTTCTAAGGGATTTTCTATAAGCTGTGTCTAGCTGAGTGCGAATATCAACACTTCCGACCGTAACATAGTTCTCCGAACATTTCATGTGATCTGCAGAAAAAGCGTGTTTTTTTATTTTTTCTTTTAAGTGTTTTAAATCTTTAACACTTGTTATGCACCATAATGAATCCAGCGAGTCCTTAGAAAACAACAAACAAACATAACATAAAATGAGTTAGAGACTTCACAACCACATAGCCAGTTAGCTGAATCCTACATACTTTTGCGAAAGTTTGGATGAACCTCTTTATTTTTGTCTTTACTAGTTTGTCGTATACTAAGTTGTGGCAAATTGCGATCACTTACCTTGATTTCGGTTATTTTCTCAAAATTAAGTTCGCTAGTACTCTTTACTTGTTTAATTTTTTGCACTACCGACATTTTATTTCATCTATATTCACAACTCAAACATAGACCACCTTGAAATTAGTTATTTTTGCAAAATTAAGTTCGTAAGTACTTTTTAGTTGTTTATTTTGTTGCACTAGTCACTACCAACATTTTATTTCCTGTATATTTCCAACTCACACATGCATCATAAAAATAAAAACAAACAGTATATAAATCAATTTTCATCGATTAAAAACGTCCAAAACAATATCGAGTTAGAATATCGACTGCGCGACCTCTGAACAATTGAAGTTCCGCATGCCGACGTGATGCCGCAACCGATCGATCGAATTATGAGAAAATACCGGCTGATGACCCAAATCGCGATTTCATATTGCATTTTTGCTATCACGTTCGGCTGCCGCTCGGTAGCTGTGAAATATTCGGGTACTTTCGTCAAGCTTTAAGGTAATCAGGGCAATTCGGACTGCCCAGCCTAGCTTAGTATAGCTTTTATTTTATTATGCCCAAGGAACACAACGAGACCATTCGAACCCCCGCGCGCGACTAGAATCGCTTATTTATGAAAGGCCTCTTGTCACATTTTTTCCTAAATCCATTTTTTTGTGAAAATGACATCTTAACGCATGAATACACGGTTTGCTTATGAAAGGTCTCTTGTCCCGTTGCTCCAATACTGTTATAAGAGCATATTAAAAATGCGTTTATTTATGAAATGCCTCTTGTCGCGGACAAGAGGCTTTTCATAACTAAAAGTGTTATGGCTACACCGAATTTTGAGGTTATCTTTATGTTTACACTGTCATTATGAAAGCAAGTGTCCGTTTAGTTTTATGTGAAATATTTTATATATTTTTTAAGTATTCTGTTGTCTTAGAAAAGTAAATAATGTCAGATACTGAGGGAGAAAGTGCTAATGAAGCTGATTTAGAAGTCGGTAAAAAGCGTAAGAAAGATGTTCGTAGGTCTATGAACTACAAAGTCAATCGCATAAAGAAAGCTAGAATTCATGGAGACGAGTATGTTAACTATAAAGGAGACATTGTGGAAGCCCGGAAAACAGGAAATCCCTGCACGTAAGTACATTATTGCTCTGCTTAAATAGTTCACTTTTGACAGGAGTCTACTCATCTTGGCTCTTTATTTAAAATTTATATTTGGTGGGGACCTAAAAGGAAAAGTCATGCGTTTTTTCCTGTTCAAAAACTAGTAATCATTTAAGGTTTCTTTTCCAGGTGCAGACTGAAATGTTTTAATAAAATAACTGAAAATGACCAAATTGAAATTCTACACAGAAGTGGAAAATTTAATAGCAAAGACGAACAAGATCAGTTTTTGCAGTCCTTAATAGAAGCACTTCCTGTGAAGACTAAACGCTCTAGGCTTAGGCCTACAGAAGATAATGGAGAAACTGAAATGCAGCCCAGGCCCAGTCACTCTGTGGACCATGCAAGTTCATTTATTTTTTTTGTAATGGTTGGAAAATCAAGAATAAGGGTGTGTAAAAAAGCATTTTTAAGCCTGCATGATATTGGTGAAAAAAGAGTAAGAAGGCTAAAATATCTATTATTGATGGGTCGTTCCCCTAGAGATCTTAGGGGACAACAAAATAATCGCAAGACTTTTCCAAAGGATTTGAAGACATGATTAGGGATCACATTAATTCATTTCCTGTGAAAACTAGTCACTATGCTTCCAAGGAAATCAAGTACTTAGACGCAAAGCTTAACATTAAAATAATGCATTCTTTGTTTAAAGAAAAATACAGTTTCACTGAGTCTGATTGTAAATATAATTATTATTATAAAATATACAAGGAGCATTTCGATTATCGTTTTGGTAGGCCTCAAATCGATACGTGCTGCGAGTGTGAGCAGTTCAGTGTAAAACTTAAAAACCCACAGCTCAATGACACTGCAAAAAGAGTAGCAGCTGCAGAGCTCGTTGTCCACAAAAGAAGGAGTAATAAATTTTATAACAGTTTGCGTAATACTAAAGAGTACTGTAAAACCCATGAAAATGCAATCCTTTTATGTTTTGACTACATGCAAAACATCTCGCTACCGACAATCCCTATTCAAGAGATGTACTATCTCAGACAACTGTCCGTTTTGCCTTTTGGTGTACATAATGCCAAGGAAGAGACTGCATGTTTCTATTTGTATCACGAAGGGGTTGCACAAAAGGGGAGTAATGAAGTATGCACATTTTTACTGAGATACATTAATGACAATGTCCCCAGTACTGTTGATGAACTTGTACCTGTATAGTGACAACTGTACCGGGCAAAACAAAAATCATGCTATGATAAGATTCTTAATGTCTCTTACTGACAGTGGTAGATTTAAAAAAGTAGTCTACAGGTTACCAATCAGAGGTCATTCTTATTTACCTTGTGACAGAGATTTTGGTCTAGTGAAAAGAAAATTGAGGAAACACGACAGGTACTACACTATAAAAGAAGTTACATCTATGATTTTGTCCTCGACAAAACGGGGAAAATTTATGGTTGATCTTGTTGAAACAAAAGATATTTTGGATTTCCAAAAGTGGTGGCCTCAATTTTACAAAAAAACTACAGCTTCTGAAGAAAGTAAAAAAGAAAAAAAAGGAAAAAGGGACATGTTTGCTGTATCAGTATACCATGAGTTTATTTTTGACAGCTCAAGAAAAGGGGAAGTTTCAGCATCTGACTTCATTGATGGGATTCAGAAGAAAACGTTCCACCTTAGTTCCGGCAAATCAGATGTGATCAGTTTACCAACACAAAAAGCATACGACGGAAAAAGACCAATCCGCGAAGAAAAAATTAAAGACTTGAGAAAAGTTTTACAATACATACCAAGTGAACATAACTGGTTTTATGACGAGTTAGTAGAGTGGCCGACTAAAAAGAAAGACTAAAAGAAAATTTAACAACCGAAGTTTACTTTTACCTTTGTAGTTTCAGATTGTTGTGTATTGTTATTTTGACTAATAAAAAATGTATTTATATACATATTATGTATACGCACTTCAAGTGTATTTTGTTTCATTAAAACATATTGTAAATAAACATGTTTTTTTAAAATTTAAAATAACATTTACTAGAAGAAAATTACTGTACTATATATTTTTTCACCTTTGTTTATGAAAGGCCTCCTGTCAATGACTTTTAAAAAATCAAAAAAAAGGTTCAAAAGATATTAAAAAAATCCAAACAAAATAATTCACAGTTCTGAGGATATCTAAAATCGTAGTAAAAATTTTAAAATATTTTTTTTTACAATGTTTAAGAAACACACAGTTTTTCATTGCTTACCGAAAATTTAGATTTTGTGACAAGAGGCCTTTCATAAATAAGCGATTCTAATACTGAAGCGTATTTAACTTTTCACAAGGTTCGCGTTTTATTAAAACTATTAGGAGGGACGGTCAAACGAATAATTTATTTTCTGAAATATTTTTGCATCAAAATAGTAAGCACGGCTAATTAAAGACAACTACTAAACAGGATACTTATCTGGGTTAAAAGTTTTATTGGCATATTGTAATTTTTAGGGTTAAGGTAAATGCAACAGAATATAGAAAACCAAAAGTAAGTCTAAATGATTTAAAAAAGCAATATTAATGTTTTAGAATTATAAAGACAAAACAAAAAAGGGCACATTTCAAATAATTTTACGAATTAAAGAAGAAAGATATATTTTAAGACAATGCTATATTTGTCTTTGTATAATGCGTAAATTACCTGGACTTCAGCTTGTTGGTATGTTACATCTAAACCCAAAATCCATGTCGTCACAATTGATTCCAACCGGGAAAGCTTTCATACTATGTTATGTATAAAGTTCGTTGGTAATAATTATTCATAAACACATAAGTATTATGGTTCATTTTCATTGACAAAAAAACCGATAGAAATTCCATCTGAGCCTTTTTTTAACAAAGTAACAGGAATTTCCATCATAATAAAATTTCCCCTTATTGCATTACCTTGATGGGTGATGATAAAGAGGTGCTCGTCATGCACTGGTTCTTTATTTTCCTCGCTTAGCAATCTCTGTGCTCCCAGAATCTTGTCCAACATGAGATACTCTCCATACAGCATACCGGCTTCCTCTCCCAACTGATCCCCATCTTGCGCTCCATCGCTGTAAAATTACACGCATCTTTTAGCAGGAGCTCTAAGCTGATGTAAATGATGTATCGAGGCGAATGAATTTAATTTAATATAATAACCTTTAGAGTAGTTTTCTTTTGTTTTGTCTTATTATTACCGTCAGTACAAGTGTTCTGAACTACAAAATGCCTGTTTTAGCTAAAAATAATGAAAACTCTAACCAAAAAGTTTATCCGATTGTTTACGTCAAACTATTTTGTATTAGGGTTTCGGTAAAGTTTCATAGTAATGTAATATAATGCTCACAAATAGTATCCGCTTTTTTTATCGTTTATAGGGCATATATTATAGCAACGCCATTCATTAGTCCATTAGAAGGAAGAAATCAAAAGTTCTGGAGTAACGTCTCAACTGAAATTAAGGTAGGTGAAGATACCAATTTTTTATTACTTCCTAAGGTCTTTTCAAGATAATTTTCTTTTTAAATGCCTTCATATGATTCACAGGTAATTAAAACGATATTACGTGTTTGGTAACAAAACTCTTGTTTTATAAGAAAAAGCCTTTCTAAAAAGGCAGTCCGATACTTAAATTACCCGGACTTCCCTCGTTATGATTTGTTTCCATGTGTTAGGAGTAATGAAGTGTGACCCAGTTTAGTTCATTACAAAAAAGACTAGTTTGGACCGATCAGAAAATATTCGGGGACTAACCTTAAAATCAAAATAAGCGAATATTTTCAAAATTCATCCGGCACTAACGAATATTTACAAAAATAAGAAATCACTAACGAAACTAATCGAGGCACTAACGAACAATGCCTAGTTTGGGACGATCAGAAAAACTTTGGGGGTTGATCTGGAGACAAAAAAAAAGAATATTTCCAAAATTAAGCAAGTAATAACGAAACTACTTAAAGCACTAAAAAGCACTAACGAAGCACTGCGGACGTCACCTAGTTTAGGGCGATCAGAAAAACTTCGTGGACTGATCTTAAAACAAAGATAAGCGTATATTTACAAAAATAAGAAAGCACTAACAAAACTAATCGGAGCGTCAAAAAGCACTAAAAGACGATGCCTGGTTTGAATCGATCAGAAAAATTTTAGAGGCTGACTTCGAAATGTAATAAAAAATATTATTTGCGAAACTAAGAAAGCACTAAGAAACCAGATGAAATACTAAAGAAGACCCCGCACATTTCTTATGAAAAATGGCTTTCAGTCAATTTTTGTGAAAGTCTAATATGTTGTAGTTTTCGATCCCCTGATCCAAAGCTTTCATGGCCTCAACTAAATCCTGCGGCTAGTTTTTACCGGGTAATGAAGTTGGAATGTTGCAATTTCCATATTTTACGCAAAATTTTATTTTTTTTTATTTTTAAATACTTATTATGTATTCAAATAGGTCAGCCGCTTAGAATATTTTTGATTAAAAGTTAATGTATGTAAAAGTAAAAATAAACTTATACAGGGTGAAGCTGTATTCCAAAATCTAATCTTTTTTTTTTCATAGTCGACTAAAATATTAAAATTCCAATTTTTGCTAAAAGCTTTATTACACTAAAACAAACAGTCATATTTCGCTGGATTTGTTATATGTTTCTCAAAATGAAATGTAAATTAAAGAGTTTTTTCGGACATGTTTGTACATAGCTTACATTACAGTGGCTATAAATTGTATTATACAAGTTGTATATAACCTATTGCAGTATCTGAAAATCGATCTAATCTGTTTATAGCTCGGATATTTAAATATCCAGTGAAATTGACACATTTTAAATATTATATAATGCATATTGTCAATAGATACATATTTAATAACATAATTGTAAATAAAATGACACAGGGTGTTTCATAAAATTCTAGAAAAAACTATATATTGATATGTCAAATTCCCCTGATTTTTCATAATAATTCCTCAAAGACTGATACAATTATGTTAATATAATACTAATAAACAAGGTTTTTGATAAACAGTTCCCTTGTTTTGTTCTCATAATTTCAATAATATCGATTATATAATATATTTATAACATCATTTATAATATACGAAACTGTAAAATAAGTGTGGATTGTATCACAAAAATTGATGGTTACATCTATAATCTATTATTAATATTCTTATATTTAGTTAACACCTATACAGTGTGTCACTTGAATGGGTCACCTTTTATTATCTGAACTAGTTAAGATAAAAAATTAAAATTTGGTAAACTTTAATACCAGACAAATGCTCCTTTGTGATGCATTTGTTTCGTGATTAAACATTTCAAAGTAGCATGGCGGCTGGCCGGCATCTTCATCTTTTTCTTTTAAAAGACCCTTGAAATCCTAATTTATCCTCAAATTATGGAGACATCAACATTACACAATTTAAAACCATTCGTAAATATGAAGAAAAAAAATCATAAAAATGTGATGTATTTTTTTACACATATGATTCTTAATTAATATTTTCTTACGAGCATGTGTGCTAAATATTGTACTTTTTTTAGGTTGTCAGATTAACAAATTACCGTCATTTCGAACTGGAACTATATTAAGCGCATATTTTTTAGATAAATTATTGTTAAAAAAACTTTTCAAAAGATGTACTATTTCCATTTTGTGTTTTTTTTATATTATTACAATCTGAGAAATTATTATGAAAAATTAGGTGAATCTGACGTAACTATAACAGCAAGGTTAGTCTAGAATGTTATGAAACCCCCTCTATTAATTTGTTCTTAATTAAATTATTAAAGCAGCATTTAATGATAATATTCGTTCGATAATTAAAATGTGCCAATTTTAGTGAGTATTTAAATATTCCAGCTATAAAGTGATGATCCTGACTTTCAGATAATATGATGCGTTAAAAAATTTGTGTATTAAAACTCATGGCCAGTCTATGTACAAAAGCTTTCGTTACAATTATTTAATTTACATTTAATTTTGATAATCATATCAAAAATTCACCAAAATTTATTAGGGGATAATTTAAGCTCACTGTTAAATATGGAGGTCATTAGGCAATGTGAGCTAAACAATATAAGGTTTGTTGCACTTCTTCCGAATACCACGCACCTCCTCCAACCGCTAGATGTTGCATATTTTCGAAAGGGCACTGGCGACAAATTTTAAATAACTGGAAGGATACGGCTTAGGGTTGTCGTTTCAGCGGTGTACCAAAAGATCAGTTTCCGGCACTATTGAAAAGTCTCTTGTCAAAACTAGAAGAGCGTGGTGCAGAAAACCTCAAGTCCGGCTTCCGTAAGTGCGGAATTTACCCTCTAAATAGTCAAGTCGTTTTAAACCGTTTGTGCAGAAAGCTTCATCGAGCGCCTTCAAAAATTGCTAAATGAGGCTACAACAATTCAAGTTCGCAGAAGAAAGAAGATGAATGTGCCTGCAGGAAAAGGAATTACCGTTGAAGATATGAAAAAAAGCCAGGCTGATGCAGATATCACACTGAATCTTCAACCACCTACATCTGGAACCCATCAGCTATTAACATCTGAAAACCAACCATCAACATCTGGAATCCAAAAAAAGGTAAAGACATATCAGCGAAAATGTTCGAATAGCTTTGATAACAGTGAAGCTGACAGTGTTCAATACGCCGAAAGTGAAGATAGCAGTGAGCACTTCTCGCATAATGAAGACGCCTCAGTCGTAGAGGAAAGGCGTTCAACATTAGCTACCCCTCAGTCTTTAAGACATTCAGTAGAACAAACTAATGTTAGTGACTATGTAGCTGTAGTCTTCGATGCGAAATACTATGCTGGTCAAATAACTAGGATTGTTAAAAATGGGGCAGTTATAAATGCATATGGAAAACAATTGGCTTTCCCAAAGAGATGAAATTTTTTACACGAATGAAGAAATTATAATGAAGCTAAAAGAGTCTATTAAACGAGGAAACAGAGATATTTTTAATGTTCCGGAGTTATTAGATACCTAAAATTAGGGTGTAGATTGACCTTTTTATTTAACACAAATATTTTTTTATTGCATGTTTTAGACATTAAGTCGTAAATTCTCGTTGTACCTATCTAAGAAAAATATGTTGTTCTATTTTTAAGATTAAATTTTAATCATTAGAATCTGTGAAAAACGTATTTGTTAGTTCTTTAATAAAAAAATCTTGTCTAATTACTAGTTTTTTTTTTTAAAGAAATATATATCTACTGCCCTAATATTAAGAAAACATATTATCTCAAACGTTTGTTAGCTTTATTTATATAGCTATGTATCCTTCTTTAGGACAAAATACTTCTTTATTTACGTGTAAAATATTTCTGTACCAAAGTTACCCCGACACACGGGGCTACTTTAGGACAGCTTTAAAGTACAATAAGTGAAGTACTGCTTAGAATGTTGATTTCATATTTGGGCCATTTCTTGTGTTATAATAAAGATGTTAAATGACACTTCTCCGGTTTAAATATTTCATATAACAAGAACTCTATTAACAAAAAACCCTAAAAATCGTACCAAAGTTACCCCAGTTTACGGTACCTGTGTTTTTAACTGGATTTTGAAAGATTTTGTTATCTGAATTACCCGTTCAAATTAATGTTTAAAATATAAAAAATGGAGTAATATTCATTCAACTTTCTTCAAACTAGCGGACTATTCGAGTAGATACTAAATTGACCGTATTTAAGCTTCCCACTTTTTATCTTATAACCGGTGTGACGTCTCGGTATTTTTTTGGACATAAGATTGAACTAAATTTCCAGGGTGCCAATAAATCACAGCAAGTTCAAGAAAAACATCTCATATGACAGCCTGAGAGATGATACATCTAGATACTTACAGGAGAAGTTCGAGCTGCATGAGACATATTGGAAAGGGTATGGAAAAAATCAGTTGGTTTTAATTTAATTTATAATATGAAGATAATTATATAACAAAACCTTTCACTTCTGGGGCATTTATTTGTTTTTCTTGATCGATTAAATAAAAAATAAATTTTCTTTTTGTGTTACTTAAAGCTAATTTTTGCAATTTAAGTTTAGAGTTAGCTAGAACATGGTCGTTTAACATTTTTGAAGTCAACTTGTTTCTCCCTCTAATTTATTCAATAATAAACCGGATTTTGATGAAAAGGTAGACTAGACTACTTATCGAATCGATCTCAAATCTTGCACAAAATCAAGTATGATATAGGGAGAAACAGTGGCGTGTCTAAAGGGCCCGCAGGACACGCAGCCCGGGGAGGGGGCTAGTAGGGGGCCCTCAAATCAAACAGGGTATTCAAATGAAATATTTTTTCCATAGTTAAACAATTTTTGCAACCATCGGATACATTGGAAATGTTAATAATAGGATAACGAAATATATAAATTCTATAAACAACAAAGTGACAGTACTTAATGCGCATTTAGATGTAATAGTAAGTCAGCTAGAGAAATGATTTACTGCATTAAAAACAGTTTATTTAACATTTTCAAATCTCAGATATTGGTTAAATTAAACGACTTAGAAATTTTGGAAAAAGCTCAGTTATTAGTGGAAAAATATTCAAATGATTTAACTTCTTAACTAGCAACTGAGCTAATTCAGATAAAATCATTATTGTATAATAACATTTAAAACCTTAATACAACTCGTGAATTCGCCAACAATATTATTATTTTTTGAGTATATAACGCACTAGTTTTGATAGAAAATAATGGTATAATTAACTAGAGCAGTAAATATTGACGAACTAGATGATAAGTATTTATTTCGTCGATACAAAAAGAAAAAAGTCTAGTCTACCGTCAAAGAAAACGGTTCTTGTATTTTACATTATTTTTTTAGTTTTGCTTCATCCAGTGTATAGTTATTATTTTTTAATAATTAGTTAATTTTTGTTTTGTGTTTATTATTGTACCTATAACTATTAATCTCAAAACGTATATCGTTCGTTCCTTTTTTTATTTCTTTTTTTTTTACTAGAGTTATTTTTTATTTTATGTTATGGTTTTTTGTTAATAAATGTATGACTTTTTTTGTTTACTTTTTTTTTGGAGAAATTATGCATGGGGGCCCTCCAAGAAAATTCGCCACGCTGCTGGGGATAAACTGGTAAAATGTTGGTGTGAAGCCAATGTAGAGAATCAAAATAACCGCCTAATGAAATGCGGCCTAATGAAATAAAAAACTTTATTAATTGAGGAAAATAATAAATAAAATGTAAATAAATCTTTGAGAAATAAATAGTAATAATAGAAAAATAAATATAAACAAAATAAAATTCGGTAAATTCGCCTTTATCCACAACTTCTCTCGTTTATTAAATATTTTCTTTTAACAGGAATAGTGAAGCGTTCAAATATTTATATTAAAAAACAATTTGTTTCACCATATTAGATTCGTATCAATATTTTACCCGTTTCTACTTATGCCAGACTTGACTTTTGGACATAATTTAAAATAATTTTCATAAGTAGCTTTTGCACTAATCTTTTTAAGTCCACAATTTTGTTACGTCATGATGAATTGTTCGTCTATCCCTATACTACAATTAATTTTTTTGCAAAATTGGAAGTCAATTAAATAAGAAAATTTGTTTACGTTGTTTAATAAACACCTTATTTGGCTGCCATTTTGTTTCGTCATCTTAAAATTGTTCCCCAATTTTGCCATTTTATCTATATGACACACTTAATGCCTGCACAAAATTTGAAATTAATCTAATAAGTAGTTTTTCAGGCTGATTCATATTTAACCCTTGACTTTTGTGCAAATTTGAGGTCAATTGGATAATTAGTTTTTTAGTAATATTTTTCACTAGGCTGCCTTTTTTTCACCATACTGGATTTTTACCGAAATATTACTAGGCATCCCCTTATGAACCGTAATTTCTATTAATTCTTCTTTCATGCTAAAACGTAAAAATATGTAAACTAAGTTATGAAAATGATCTGTCTGTCTGCCTGTTCTTACTTACCCGAATGACTTGAAATTTTGGTGAAATATTAAGGGCGGAACAAAATGGCAGCCTAATAATATAGTACTAAAAAACTAATTATCAATCAACTGGCAAAAATTTTGGTACGAATTCAAGATAGCGAAACAAAATGGCGGCCTAATAAAATAAATCAGCGTAAAAAAACTACTGAGAATTTAGTATGATACAGAAATAAACTAGTAAAGTTGTGGAACGAATTCAAGATGGCGGAACAAAGTGGCAGCCAAATAAAATGTTTACAGCCGTCAAAAATGTTACATAGAACTGAACTGGCAATTTTTTAGTCTGAATCCAAGATAACAAAACAAATGGCGACCAAATAAAATACTAAAAAAAATCACCCTGAAAAAGTACTTATTAGGTTTATTTCCAATTTTGTGCAAGCATTAAGTGCGATAAAGAGATAAACTTCTAAAATTGTAGTACGAATACAAAAAGTGGAACAAAATAGGAGTCAAATAAAATATTTTAAAAAATCAACGTAAAAAATATCTTCTTACTTAATAGACTTTAAATTAAGCACAAAAATTTAATGTGACATAAGGATACACTGGTACTGTAGGATAGTGTAAAAATCAATATGTATACTTACCTTTATTAGTATAAACCTACCTTAAGGAGGAGGAGTTGTGACATACGTCAAGGAGATGACAGTTGTTTTTATGTAGTGTAATGAAAACAAGTTCTATAAAATAAATCGTAATTCATCTAAATAATCTTTATGTTTTATTACAAGACAAATACATAAAATTACATGGCGCAGTCGGTAGTGAAATTAAAATAAATCAATCTAGACGCCAGGAGCCTGTGTACAAAAATAAACATATTGAGATTTGAGGTTAGGAAGCAGCATGACTAACAAGTTGTTTTTGTTAGTAACAAAATAATCTTTAAACAAGAAATTAAAAGGATAACCATGGGGATCATCGTGGAATAAGTCCCATGCGTATGGACGGCAACATAGCCCAAAACTGGCACTTTTGGAGAAGCCGATTCGAAAACTACGTCAAAGCCTCCGAAGTGGTGAAAAAATCCGAAGAAGTACAATGTGCTCAACTACTACATTATTTGGGTAAAGAATGGTTCAAAATATACAGCACTTTTTCTTTTGGGTAAGGAGAAAAAGATAAATTACAGCCATTGTTATCTAAGTTTGAGGCTCATTTTAAGCCAAAAGTAAATCTGTCCTATGAAAGATACATCTTTTTTACAAGAAGACAGCAGCAGGGACAGTCTTTGGAACAAGTTATTGTGTCCTTGAAGGAGCAAGCTCTAAAATGTAAGTTCAAAAATCTCGAAGAAAGTTTGATCAAGTGCATGATCATTTGTGGGGTACGCAGCAGTGAGTTAAGGGAAAAGCTACTGCAAGACGACACCTTATCACTAGAACAAGCTGTAGAACAGTGCAAAATCGAAATTAGCAAGGAACAAAGTAAAGAAATGCGCAGAAAAGTAGAAAATGATTTTGAGTTTCCAGAGGTCAATGCCCTTCAGTATAGAAGAGGACAGCAACAGAAAAAAGGTCAAAATAGCTCCAGATATGTAAATAACAAAAATAATACAGGTAAAAAGATTGTTTCTTGTACAAAATGTGGAAGAACACATAATTTAAATGCTTGCCCTGCATATGGAAAATTTTGTTTAAAATGTAAAAAGAAAAATCATTTTTCTGTAGTGCGTAAGGCCACAGTTGTACAAGAAATAAATCAGGAAATAAATGAAGAGATAAATAAAATTAATTCCATAACAGAAATAATTAATTCCGCGTCATTTTTATATATAGGGTCAATTGAATTAAATGAATTAAATAAATGTACATATCAGGCAAATAATAATGAAAACGAATGGTACACTGAAGTATTTATAAATAAAAATAAATTTAAATTGAAGGTTGATACTGGTGCAATGTGTAATGTTTTAACAATAGACCATTTGAAAAAATTAAACTTATATAATATTCCTATTAAGTCAACAACCTGTAGGTTAAGGTCATATACAGGGGATAGTTTAAAAGTAGTAGGCTTGTGTGAGCTAAATTGCATCAAAAATAATAATAAATATAAATTGGAATTTTATATAGTAGAATGTAATACACATGCAATTTTAGGTTTATCCTCATGTATTAACTTTGGAATAATAAAAAACGTAGAGGCCTTAAAATGTGAAAATAACTATAAAGACTTAATTAATAAATTTAAAACAAATTTTGAAGGTATAGGTTGCTTACCAGGTAAGTATAAGATAAAATTAAAAGAAAATGCACAACCAGTTATTCATGCTACTCGAAGGGTTGCACTACCCTTAAGGAATAAATTAAAAGAGAGTTTGAGTGAGTTAGAAAAACAAAAAATAATTGAAAGAGTGGATGGAGCGACTGAGTAGGTAAATGCATTAGTATTAGCTCGAAAACCTAACAGAGACCTCAGAATTTGTTTAGATCCTAAAGATTTAAATAAATGTATCGAGAGGTAACAGTGTTTGATCCCAACATTGGATGAAATTACTGCAGAAATGGCAGGAGCAAAAGTTTTTTCTACGTTAGATGCCACGTGTGGTTTTTACCAAATTGTTTTAGATAGTGAAAGTTCTAATCTGTGTACATTTAGCATTCCATTTGGGCTTTACAAATTTAATAGGGGACCATATGGAATTAAGTCCGCCCCTGAAGTATTTCAGAAAAAGTTTAGAGAAATATTTAAGGATTGTGAAGGTACAGGCATTTATATTGATAATCTGGTAGTTTATGGAAAAGATAAAAAAGAACATGACCTTAAATTAGAAAAAGTGTTAAAAACAGCAAATAAAAATAATGTAAAATTTAATTTAGATAAATGTCATTTTGGTAAGTCAAATATAAAATATATGGGACACCAAATTTCTGAAAACGGAGTATCATTAGATCAATCAAAATTACAAGCTATAAAAGAGTTGACTACACCAACAAGTAAAGAAGATGTACAAAGAGCATTAGGTATGCTTACGCATGTTAGTAAATTTATTCCAAAGTTTTCAAGCAATTCAGAACCTTTAAGGTCATTGCTAAAAAAAGATGTTTTATTTTCTTGGGGGTCTTCTCAACCAAAAGCTTTTGATAATCTTAAAATGATTTTAACTACAAGTCCGGTCTTACAATTTTTTGATATTAATAAAGACACAGTAATTTCAGTTGATAGTTCAAAGTAAGGGGTAGGAGCAGTTTTGCTTCAAAATAAATTACCTTGTGCGTTTGCCTCAAAAGCACTTACAGAAACACAAACTAGGTATGCTCAGATAGAGAAAGAGCTATATGCTATATGTTTTGGGGTAAATAGGTTTTAACAGTATATCTTTGGGAAAAGAGTAATAGTGAAAACTGACCATCAGCCATTAACATCTATATTTAAAAAACCTCTAAATAAATGTCCTGCAAGGTTGCAGAAAATGCTTTTACAATTACAAAAATTTGATATAGAACTAAGGTTCAAGCCAGGTAAAGATTTATTGTTAGCAGATGCATTGTCTCATGCATATTTAAAATATAGTCAGGTAGATCAAATAGATGAGGAAATAGAAAATCAAGTATGTATGGTAAGGTTAGAATTAAATGCAACACCTGAAAAAATAGAAAAAATAAAAAATGAAACAAATAAAGATAAAGTTTTAATAGATCTCAAAAACCAAATTTTAATAGGGTGGCCTAACAATAATAAAAAAGTTAAAGAACACATAAAAATTTTTACTCCTTTTAAATCAGAGATAACAATTTATGATAATTTAATTTTTAAAGGAAATGCTTTGGTAATACCTAAAAGTATGCAAGAAGAAATGCTGAGAGAATTCACTATAGTCATTTAGGCTCTGAAAAGTGTATGAAGTTAGCAAAAGATTCTTTGTTTTGGCCAGGTATGGTAAATCAAATTAAACAAAAAATTTCACAATGCCATCAGTGTTTAGCATATGCTAATTCTCAAAACAAAGAACCTTTAAAGTCACATGAAATTCCAGAGTTACCATGGAATAAGGTTAGATGTGATTTGTATGAAATTAAGGGTCAGAAATATCTTATAGTAGTAGATTATTTTTCCAAATATATTGAAATAGCAGACTTAAATGAAAATCTAATAAGTGATGCAATAATTAATCATCCTAAAAATATATTTGCCAGACATGGAATACCATTAATTGTTGTAAGTGATGATGGTCTACAATTTTCCTCACAAGAGTATAAAAATTTTAGTTTAGAATGGGAATTTCAACATATTATGTCTTCTCCAACATATGCGCAATCAAATGGTATGGTGGAAAGATATATACAAACTGCGAAGAAAATGTTTAAAAAAATCATTGATGAGAAAAAAGACATTTACATGGCTCTTTTACATTATAGATCTACACCTGTTTTTCAAAATATTTCACCAGCAGAAATGTCTAGAAAAATTAGAAACAATCTCTTTTCAACTAAAAAACAATTAAAACCCAAAATTGCTGATGTATATAATAAAAATTTTATTAAGAAAAATCAAATTCAACAACAAAAGTCTTACAACAAAAATTCTGTTAAAATTTTAGGCGATCTTAATAATAATCAAAAAGTTTATGTACAAATAAGGCCTAAAGGAAATTGGTTTCCAGGTATTGTTATGTATAAGTTACGAGACAGGTCATACAAAGTGCAAATGAACAATCGTTCAATATTTATTCGAAATAGAAGGTTTATTAAACCATACGGTAATAATAATTTTTTAAATAAGCAAGAAGACCATTATTCATCTGCTCAAAGAAAGGAGGAAAGGAAGGATGTAAAGTGTTATTTAGAGTTAGATAATTGCTCAAGAAATAGTGATGTGAGACAGAATTCAGAAAGTGAGATTGAAATACCAGAAAGGGAAGTAAGTTTAGAAGAAAGTGCAAATATTACAGAAGAAGAATGTCACTATTCTCAGTGACAATGAACAATACGAAAACTTAAGTAGTAATGGGGAATCAGAAATAAGTAACAATTCAAGTAGTGATTCAGATTTGGAGAAAAAAATATTTAAAAAAGTCCAAACGACATCTTCAGGAAGATTATCTAAGCCACCTCCAAAACTGAATCAATGAGTAGAGATTATCTAGAAAGGGGGATGTAGGATAGTGTAAAAGTTAATATGTATACTTACCTTTATTAGGGACCTTAAGGAGGAGGAGTTGTGACATACGTCAAGAAGATGACAGTTGATTTTAAAAAGTGTAATGAAAACAAGTTCTATAAAATAAATCATAATTCATCCAAATAATCTTTATGTTTTATTACAAGACAAATACATAAAATTACAGGTAAGAATTCAACATAACACAGAATAACGGTGATCTTAAAAAGTCAGTGTAGAAAAGTGATTAAATGCACGTTAAATTTCACTCATATCATTTTAATTGTCACAATCTATCCTACTAAACCTGCTCCAGATCAGTGCACGCTTCGTTAACTTTCATCTGCATGATGTCAATAATATATCCCCTATCTAACTCGAAACTCGAACGCTGAATTATGCTTTTAACCTAAATCGATTATGTTAGATTAACATCGCGAAAATTTGCTTTAATGTATGATGATTCTATACTACAGCGTGCCAGTGCTGGCGTAACGGTGATGCCAGTGGCGTAGCTACAACCCTACCAGCCCTCGCACTACGGGGGGAGGGGGGCGGAAGCTGGGAGCCCAGTGATGTCGATGGGAGGGAAACTATGGTTTTTTAAGAGAGAGAATAACAGCTTATTAATAAAGTGCAAGACGAAGGACTTTTACATTATTACGGTTTTATTGTTGGTGTTACGTTTATTTACAAGCATATCGTGCGTATAGGGTCCACTTTGACGAACCTGTAGGTGGGGGGGGCGAAATTTTTAGTTCCGTCACTGCGGGGACTGTTCAGAGATAGAGTAGCATATAGTGCAATAATAGCCCCCAAGAGGGAAAACAGCTGATGCCGATACTGCAGCAGGCGAGACACAAAATCACCCTAAATGACTTGATTATCTATCTTGTAGGAATATACCGGTTTTTATCCTAGAATGAGTGGGTCCTCGGACAAAAATTACATATATGTACGAGAGGGAATATAGCTCGTTTGTCATTACCAGCGTATAAAAATAGTAAAGCCATTTTACAAAAAAAAAGATACCGAACGGAGCATGCGCGAGAACTGAAATGACATTTAGCTTCATGATAAATTATTTTGTATTTGACAATGACAATTTTTCATTTTCATTTCAACTTTATATTATTTTAAAAAGGTGTTTACTGAGTGTGTTTGATACATGAATTAGTGATATCAAGAGATTATGGACTTAATTTTACCCAGCAATTCCGTAAGCGGAAACTCGAATAACAAAATGAGAGATATTTATAAAGCGTCCACTTTAGTTCTTTAATATAATTATGTTAAACCCAAAGAATTTAAGGACAATGACTAGTCACAGGAATTTTTCCGTGTGCGTAATTTATTTTGCTGTCTTGAAAAAAAAGGTCCTCACTAATATTTTATTTATTCTCCCCTTACACCGCCACTCCGACATTTTTTTCAGATCTTCACGTTTCAGGGTCCCTAGATCCCGAAAAACATGTTTTCTCAATTCCTTCGGTATGTCTGTCTATAATTTTGGTCAAAAATTAAAGGTCATATGACATGATAACATTCTGGTAAAAATCTAACATGGTGAAACAAAATGGCGGGCTAGTGAAATGTTAAACAATTTATTATTAAAAACTGCTTGTCCAATTTATCTCAAATTTTCCACAAATATCAAGTATTATGTTGGAATAAATAAATAAATTCAGTCTAATAGAAATGTTTAAGCTAATTGTGGTATGGGGATCAACTAGTAAAATTGTGGTACTAATTCATTCATTCATTGGTCTCAGGTTTTATATGTTCAGGTTACACCGTCCCTAGATTCCAAAATATATGTTCTATAATTCCGTCGGTCCGTCTATCGGTCTGCCTGTCTGTCAGATAGTTCGCGCTATAGCTTAAAGACTAAGTAGCTGATTGACTTCAAAATTTCATCAAAAATTAAGGGTCATGTGGAAATAATCTGGTAATATTTTGGTAAAAATCCAATTTGGCAAAACAAAATGGAGGCCTATTGAAATGTTAAAAAAATTATTATTAAAAACTACTTATCCAATTTATCTCAAATTTTGCACAAACATCATGTATTATGTTGGAATCAACTGGTAAAATTTTGATACAAGGTGGCGGAACAAAATGGCGGCATTTTAAAATATTTCAAAATTCAGCCTAAAAAAACTACTTAATGCATAGATTTCAAATTGTTTATCATAACTTAGTGTGGTATTGGGATCAACTAGTAAAACTGTGTTACTAAATCAAGATGGCGGAGCAAAATATCGGCCAAATAAAATGTTTGTAATCGTGAAAAAAATCACCTTCTTGCTTTAGCTTCCCTAGAAAAATATATTTTATCAATTCCGTCGGTGTGTCTGTCTGTCTGTCTGTCAGTTCGCTGCATAACTTAAAAACTGCTTACCAGATTGACATCACATTTTAGTCAAAAGTTAAGGGTCATATGAGGATGACCTGGTAATATTTTGGAAAAAATCCAATATGGCGGAACAAGGTTAAAAAATTATTAACGTAATTACCCAATTTACCTCAAATTTTGCACAAAAATTAACTTTTACGTAGGAATGAATTGGCAACATTTTGATATGAATCCAAGATAGCAAACCAAAATATCCGCTTAATAAAATATTTAAAGATCAGCCTAAAAAGTAATTTCAGTTTTTGTGCAAGAATTAAGTGTGGTATAGAGATAAACTGGTGGAACGAGTTTAAGACAGCGTAGCAAAATGACTGCCAAATAAAATTTCAAAAAAATTTACGTAAATAAACCTTATTCAATTGACTTTAAATTTTGCAGAAAAATTAAATGAAAAAATGGGATAAACTGGTGCGAATTCTACATGACGTAACAGAATGGCGGTATGTGCCAATGTAACTGTGTCTACTTACTGAATTTATTTTAAATTATTACCAAAAGTGGGGCATAGGTAGAAATCGATAAAATATTGGTAGGAATCCAATATGATGGAACAAATTGGCACCCAATAAAAATGCTTGAAAAGACAGTATATGTTACACATATATACTGTGACTATGTACACAAACTAAATTGAATCATACTTCACTATTCCTAACCAATGGAAATAAAACCCTAACGAGGAAATTTCGGGTAAAGAAAATTTACCGATTTTTTGAATTAGAACTTATTTTTAAAACGCATTTTGAAGTATCTACGGGTTATATAGAAGACATGTAACAGGAAGACATTTTTTTTTAAATTTTAATCTTATCAAATCGATTTGATGTAAATTTTCACCAAAAATTAAAGACCGATTTTACTTCACTGGAAGTAAAAGTAGCCCCTTTTTTTATTTTTAATAGAACCCTGTGTTGTTTATAAACAATCAGTTTCATCTTATAATTAGCTTTTCAACGATATGGCAACAAAACGGTGGCTGGAGAGCAATTTTTTGAAAATTAAACATTGCGACGTTATGAAAAAAAATTATTTGCTCATTTTTTAAAACACAAATCTAAAAATAGTTTTGAGTATAAATATATTTTTTTTAACTTCTGGTTTTATCAAAAAAGCAATTTAGCCCAATATTTTTAATAGCACTTTGTATTTTTTGATAGTAATTTTATTCGCAAAATTAATTTTTTAAAGATATATCGCATGTTAACCTTTATTTTCGATAAAATAGCGACATCTGACAAAAGTTGCCATGTAATATATCTTTTAAAAGGTAATTTTACGGAGAAAATTACTGCCAAAAATAGTGTCGCAAATATATTGAACCAAATTGCTCTGTGCACAAAATAAGAAGTGAATTTTTTTTTTAAGTCAATTGTTGCCCAAACCGATTTTTAAACGAAAGTGTTCTAAAAAATGAAAAATTAAGAATATTTTGGATAGTAACTGTATTTTTTTCATAAAGCGGCAACACTTATTTAATTTTCAAAAAATGATTGTTCAGGGGCTTTTATTAAAACTAAAGTTGATTTGTGATATTCAAGCTAAAAGCATTTTTCTTCATATCGAGTTATATAAGTGTGCCATATTTGAAATTGATATGTTTAGCTATTTAACTAATCAAAAAAAAATAAATTTTTGTATTAGCTTTTTATTATTTCGGGCTATTTTTATTTTATATGAATGCTATTGATTTTTCCAAACCACTACGAGAAAACCAGCTTCAGAAAATACTGTAAGTAAACAAACTGAGCGAAAATCAACTTCTCAAAGGAAGCAATGGCCTCAAGGAATGTTTGAAAGGGGCAAGATCCAGAATGTTAATTGCTTGATTTCGTCTAAGTTCAGATTTTTCAATAATAATTCCCTTTATATTTTCTCTTGTATATTTTAAAGTACTGGCTAATGGGTTCAAAGTAATGTTAAATTGTTTTAGATCCAATTAGTTAAAGATGCCGCGATAAGAACAAGCACTCCAAAAATGTATGGAATTATTAAAAACGTAAAACTTTGATTAAAAATTAATTATGACAAATGAAATGTAATTTAAATCATGTCACTATTTTTTATTGGATTTTAAAAATTGGTTAGAGCAATTTTATATGGATTTTTCTATTTCGATCACCCGACTAATCCTCCGCGCAAATGGTAACACCTGATCACTCACTTGTGTCTAACCGGACAGGCCATTCTCAAAGTTTTTTGCACTATAACCGCCGTATTATTGGTCGATACTATTTACACACGGAACGGGAAAAACATTAACTCAATTCTCAACAAGGCAATAAACCGCATGTAATTGGTTACGGTGAAAAATATCACATATATATGAAAACCTATCAAGTTGCTGTATTTGGATATTTTTCACGGAAAGCGGAGTAAAATAGGACAAATTTGTCGTTTATAAAAGGGTAACAAGCATTATCGCTTCAGAATTGAGTGTGACAGTGAGTGACACAACTGTTTAAGAGTTTAAAAATACTCTGCATTTATTTTTATTTCAGCTATAAATAGTATAAAAAAATATTTAATTTTTAAGTGTTTACTTCCCTCGTAACTATTGTAATCGTGAAAAGATTTTCAGGGTCCCTAGATGCCAAAAAATATATACTATCAGTTCCGTCGGGCCATCTGTCAGTCTGTCTGTCAGTTCGCAGCATAGCTTATAGACTACTGTCCGATTTACTTCAAATTTTGTTAAAAATTTAAAGGTCATATGGGGATGATCGAGTCATTTTGTTAGAAATCCAATATGTTTCGCATATTGGAATAGCGGCCTAGTGAAATTAAAAAAAAATATTATTTAAAAACTACTGATACAATTTATCTAAGATTTTGCGAAAACATCAAGTATTATGTTGGAATCAACTGGTCAAATGTTGGTACAAATCCAAGATGGCGGCTTAATAAAATATTTAAAAATTCAGACTGACCTACTTAATAGATTGATTTCAAATTGTGTGCCATAAATAATTGTGGGATAGAGGTCAACTTGTAAAATTATGGTTATAATTCAAGACGGTCGAACAAAATGGCGGCCAAATGCAATGTTTTACATCTCTTCACGTTTTAGCGTCCCTAGATGCCAAAAAATAAGTTTTATTAATTCCGTCGGTCCGTCTGTCGGTCTGTCAGTTCACGGCATAGTTTAAAAACTAGTTACCCGATTAACTTGAAATTTTGGAAAAAATTAAGGATGATATAGGCAAGATTTGGCAATATTTTGGTAAAAATTCAATATGGCGAAACAAAATGGCGGCCTAGGGAAATATTAAAAAAATTATTATTAAAAAACTACTTACCCAATTTTTCTTAAATTGTGCAGAAACATCAAGTATAATGTTGGAATCAATTAGTAAAATTTTCGTACAAATCTAAAATGGCAGCAGAACTTTAAAACGCAAAAAGTAAACAACATACTAGAAATAATAAATCAAATTAGATGAATAAAGCAAGAAAAAGTGTGAAGAAAAGGGATGTATCAAAATATGAATGACAGTGGCGGCTGGTCTAGAGAGACATGGCGGCATGACAAATTATTTAAAAGTTCAGCCTGAAAAAACTACTTAATGGATTGATTTCAAATTGTGTGCCATAACTAATTGTGGTATAGGGATCAACAAGTTAAACTGTTTTACTAATTCAAGATGGTGGAACAAAATGGCGGCCAAATAAAATATTTGAAATCGTGAAAAATCATGTTCTCAGGTTTTACATATCTTCATGTTTTAGCGTCCCTATGAACCAAAAAAAATGTTTTATCAATTCCGTCGGTCTCTCTGTCAGTTCGCGGCATAGCTTAAAAATACTTACTTCAAATTGTACCTAAAGGATCCTATGGGTATGACCTGGTAGTATTTTTGTAAAAATCCAATAAGGAGGAACAATTATACTAAAAAAATAATTACCTAATTTACTTCAAATTTTGCACAAAAATCAAGTGTTACATAGGAATGAACTGGTATTATTTTGATATGAATCTAAGATAGCAAAACAAAATAGCAGCCCAATAAAATATTTAAAAAATCAGTCTGAAAATACTAATTATGAAATAGATTTTAATTTTTGTGCGAGAGTTAAGTGTGACATAGAAATAAACTAAAGTTATGGGTACGCACTTAAGACAGCGAAACAAAATGGAGGCCACTAAAATTTTTAAAAAACAATCTACTTTGATTTTAATTTTGGAGAAAAATTAAATGTGAAAATGAGATAAACTGGTATGAATTCAGCATGACGTAACAAAACGGTGGTAGGTTTCAATGCAAAAACTACTTATTGAATTTATTTTAAATTAGGCCCAAAAATCAAGTGTGTAAAGGAGATTTTTTCTGTGTATATTTGTATTCCTTTTATTACAAAAGGTGTCTATTTTCGGTCGAATACTTAGTAACATCCATGGAGGTAAATGCACGCCAGGGGGATTAACCCCCCTCCCCCCAGAGCAAAAATATTCCCCTAGGACCATTTTACTAAATCATATTAATCCTTTTACAATTATATTTTTGACTTTTTTTTCTTCACTGCAAACTTAATATAAAACGAGTCGATGAATTTTCAACAACCAAAAAAAAAGTCTTAATTTTATGTAGCTAAAACACATAACCTGGCTCATCAATCTCTTTGTACCGTTTTGCTTAAATAATACAGGCTCTGGAGGGTTTTAACCCCAAAATCCCCCCCTTAAATACGCCACTGAGTCAAAGACTTGGATATGACTGAGTGTATTTGTAGTTTAAATTTAATTGTTATAATGTGTAATTGGAGTCTTTAAAGTTCTATTTCTACTAAAGTATGATTTATATTTTAATTATAGGCTCCTGATTTTCGCATAATTTCCTTCTAACCAAAGAAGTTGGTACCTATTTAAATTTTGAGTGAAACATTTAAAAATGTATTTTATCTGTTACTTGTAACTAGTTATTTAGACGACAGCTTTTAGCAAGTTTTAAGATTTAGTTTGAACTTTTTTGGACTTGGATATCTAGGAGGATTCTGCGGGAGGGCCCAAATTCCTAGTTACGCCAGTGGTAACGGTTTTAAGTTTAAAAAGGATATATATGGATATATACTAAGGCTATATGAGTCTATTAGATGTAACTTAACGCGAACAGCTAGAGGTATTGCACAGAGTAAGACTATGGATCGCCAAGTCCGTCGTTTTACACATTTAGCGTAAAGAAAGCTTTTTGTCACTGCAAGTGGTTGAGAGAGCATTTACATCAAAATGCGAACAGTTTATATACAATTATTTAAACTTTATTCATATCGCCCTTACTTTGTGATACGTCTTAGTCCTGAGCGAAGACGTCGGCAATGGTGAAACATAAGCAATGAGAGCACAGATCAAATTTAGT
This sequence comes from Kuschelorhynchus macadamiae, assembly GCA_030620095.1. Taxonomy (NCBI): domain Eukaryota; kingdom Metazoa; phylum Arthropoda; class Insecta; order Coleoptera; family Curculionidae; genus Kuschelorhynchus; species Kuschelorhynchus macadamiae. Next base: position 2,582,709 of record JAUTXW010001306.1, read on the forward strand.
GATTTTTTAGTGACAGGCTATATTTAATAAGTATATATTTAAGGAGTACATACAAACTGAGCGGCGAACCGAGATAGGGATCTAGAGCCTCCATGCAACCCAAGCTATAGTAGTTAATACAATTTAATAGAAAAGAATTAAGGCAACCTACATCCGTTAAATCTAAAACAAGGAATCAAGGAATAATAATAAAATAGTTAAATAAAATTTATATATAATTTACATTGCAACTTATAAACAATTATTGCTCCGGTTTCCCCAGGTCCTTCTTTTTTATCTTTCGGGTAATTACGTAATAGAACTTACGATATGTGAAGAAAATTAGGATGTTGCGTGATATTCTTCTGTATCAAGAGCAAAATAGTATATGTCGAAACAAGAATTTAGGAAACTGCGCCATATATTTTAAAAAAATATAATTTGGTAATTCAAGCAGCTTAGGTTAAGATAGTTCCTTATTGTAGCCATGTACTACTGCAAGTAATTTAAGATTGATCTATGTTTACCATCCGAAGCCTTTAATCTTTATGTCGCAGGGTTTCGAGATGTTGAAAAACGTGTTTTTCTATTTTGCTAATTTTTCTGTCGGTTTGTTGGAATTTATTACATTTTATAATTTACAAAAATAAATAAATTATAACTATAACGATAATAAATACTAATAAACGTAAAAAGTAAACAAAATACTTGAAATAAGAAATCAAATTCATCAAATCAATCCATTGAATTAAAAATCGGCACATATACTACTACTACAAAATACTTGAAATAAGAAATCAAATTAGATGAAAATTATAAGAAAAATTGTCAAGAAAATGAGGGTTTTTTGGATGCTATAAGTTTTTATAGAGTTTTGCAGACAAACAAGGTATCAAAATATGAATGACAGTGGCGGCTGGTCTAATCAGACACGTCGACTCGAATCTCCCAAGATCCATACAGAACCATACCTGTAAATTAAATACTTGCTTGGCAACTACTGTGCCACTTGTTTGTTTTTCCTGTATTCTCATCAATATTATGTCACAGGAGTATCTCACTAGCAGTGGCGGTTCCTCCATTAGGTCAAATGGTCAATGACCCCCCAATAAATATTTCCAAATAGAAACAAATAAATAAAACATTACATAATTTATATTTTTTAAATTTGGAAATTATCTCTATTTTTCTAAGCGTATACACTCGTTGACCGTTCTCTTAATTCCGCGACACACTATCGATGCCTCGCACCGCGATCTCCAGAGAGGTTTCGTTTCATTTGGAATCGATCACGGCTGGCGGCCCGCGTTGACCTCGTGGTTATAAACAGAGGCGAGTTTTTCCCGAGTATTCCCCATAAAAATTAAATATGTTTGTCAGTTGATGTGTTTAATGTGGATCGTGTCATTGGCTTTAAATAAAGCCAATGATCGTGTGATAGGTTGTGGTTACGATTGCGTATTTTTATAGATTTTATTTTGAAGATTCTGCATTTTGTTTGTTGATTTTGTGGTTTAAATTAACTTTTAAAGAAAGGTAGCCACAATATTTTAAAATATTAAGACTTTATAATCCGTTTTAAATTATTTTGGCGAGCTGAACTTTGAGAAGCGACTCGAATTTAAGACCAGTAGTCGACCTTTGCCGAAATTTAAAATTCAGCAAACAAGTAGAAACAAAAACAAAGTCGTTATGTTCGTAGAAATATGTACGATTTATGTGCCTGGACATGCGGTTGCGAGGTAACAAAGGCATTTTATTGTTTCGTGACTCATTTTTTCAGATGACGCTTTGTGGCTAATTATTGACCCCCTTGAAAAGTTGACCACGAGCCGCTACTGCTCACTACGCAGGTCGTGAATATGGAGCCTCGATTTTAGATCAGGGAATGGCCTAAGCCTATAACGCGAATAACGAATATTTCTTTGGCAAAATTGATTGAAATAATTCAAAGTTGCTATGGCGGGACAATTTTGAGAAGCTTTTGAACTTCTCACGATAGTTGCAAAAAATTAAAGTAGTTTTGTATAAATAAGGTTGACTTCCTCATAAATGTGGTTTCATCTTTGTTTGTATTGCTGGGCGAAACGTGTAGTTACTAAGAGTCCGAGTAGGACAATCCCGTAAGAGCACAATGTCGGCAGTTTTAAGCCAATCTAATTATAGGGCAACTGTTAATGTATGCGATGATAAAACTCCATCTTAACTAAAATAATATTGAAATAAGCCTTAAGACCTAAGTCATCTATCAATTAAAGAAAGGTTTGATTTAAAACTTAAATCCTTTTATGCTTGGAATAATTTGCGATTTACGATTCTTTCAAATTAATTTGTGACAGCTTATATGGGCGCCGCAAAACGCGGTGTGGGCAAAATTGTACTGACGACAAAAAAGTCATGCCTTTGTGTTACTAACAACTATCATCAACGGATGAAATGGATGATATCCGATGGGGGCAAAATTATACTGATGACTTGAGAAACGGTCATTTCTAATATAAATTGTACCAGTTTTATCTTAATGATGACTTTCCCGGGGGTGGGGGCAGTGACATACCCTTAACCTGATTTAACCAAAAACGCAGTCTGATATTTAAAGCATGATTACATACCAAATTACCTTGTTGTGGTAAGAAAAATGTGTTACTTACCGCTAACAAAAACCACTTTTGTGCACCTAGGACCTTCACGAATTTCAGTACAATAAATTAACTTGGTAAGTTGTTTGCATAATAGGCCAGTAGATTTAGATATCTACCTGGTGAAAAATACCATTGAGTTAAAAATCGGCACATATACTATATGAAATATGCTGAACAGTCCCCTAACCTCACATTAGCACGTCATGGTTTTTTTGATCACGTTCTCCTAGAAGCTATTTCAAGTGATAAAGTAAAATGTAAAACTATATTTTGACAGGGCGCATAAAAACTATAATAAGTTAATACAAAAAGGTACATAAAACATTGGAAATTGATACATGGCATGATGGCACAACTTAAAAAAAATAGTTTTTAATCACGCACTGAGAAGATTTAATTTTCAAAGTAAATCGAAAATATTTATTTTCAATATTCAGATATATTATACAGGGCGTGTAAAAGCATTTTTTTAGAATACAAATAAGCTCTTTTTAATGTGTCAACAGAGTTATATATTAAAATAGCGATAGGATGAGGTTTTGATAATAGAGAAGGAGACATTCGTTAGATGAATCCGCCCCGGGTTAGCACCAGGATTGTCAACAAAGCTATAGGCAAAGAATAGGTATTATAAAGAAAGGACGGTCGAAAAAAGAGACTAAACTTAGACAAAGACAGGTATAAGTAACCAATTTAAAGGAACAACTTCGGAAACATTTGCATCGTCGAGAATTTATGTGAATAGTTGCTGTGCTGTGTGTTAGTTAAAAAGGATTTTTTAATTAATTAATGTACACATTAAGATGTTTTGACGCATTTAACTTTACTGTTACGTTCTAAAAATTTAGAATATTTTTCGTACAAAATGCTACCTAAATATAAAACACTGTTAAAATACGTATAGTGTGCGTGACAAACAAAATCGTTAATCGTTAAAAAAAACTGAATAAATATGGTTAATTTGGAGATATTTTCTTAGATTGTAATGTGTTATAACCTGTGAGAGATTTAACTCTAAAAAATAATCGAAATTAAATTAATATGTTGTTTTTATTTTTTTATCACTGAAAAAACATAAAAATTATTTGGTGTCATTATACAACGTAAACGAAAATTTGGTTAACTGTGATTTATATTGTACCATGAGATATTAAAGAAAATAATGGGGGTTAAACTAAATAAGTTGTTTCTCTTTTTTTATAAATCACTCAAAATAAACAAAAAACCGATTAACTGTCAATTATTTTGTACCATTGTAGAAAAATCTATCGCAAGACAGTATACAGTTCCGTGTGAAAGGAAAATTCGATAAACTGGCGATGGTTTAAATATAGCCACAAGTTAAGGGTAACCACCACCAGTTTATGTTTATAAGATAATAATAATAATAAGAAGAAATATGGGGAACCTATAGAGGAAGACAATGAAGATGATAATTTATGGAATGATGATGAAATTGACTGGGAATCGCAATCTTTTAAAGAAGAATCTTAAAAAATCCAAGAAGATAGTATGAATTTTAAAAAATAAGGATAGTGGGTGGGATGACTTTGATGTTGAATGGGAATCAGATAGCCTTTTTTCTAAATTAAAATCTAAAAATGAAGAACCATCACAAGTAGCTGAATTTGTTAAAATTAAATAAATCATTTGTAGAAGAGGACATTTGGGATGATTTATATAATCGAATAAATTTTACTTACAGAAAGGAGTTTCCGTATTATTAAAACTTATATAAATATATTAAACGAATTTATAGATTTTGCCAGAATATTTTAATTTAAGACCACGAATTATTTTTGTTCCTTTTTCATTTTTCAATTTCATCACAAACGAAACTCTATTTCTTGTCGAGTCATATTAGGGTAGGTTCAGGAGGATCGCAGTCTTGAGAGTTCGTTTAGGTCGACAAACCTAAGACGCCCCTATAAAATTACTATACTGAAATCATGTTAAAACTTTTTCTCGTTGCTTTTTGTATAGTGCATTTTTGTAATCATTTAGGTTCTGCACAACATAGCTGAAAAACTACTTATCAGATTGACTTCTAATTTTGACCAAAAATCGAGGATCATTGGGGAAGGGTCACATTTTGGTAAAAATCCACTATGGCGGGGCAAAATTGTGGCGTTATAAGATGGCGAAACAAAATATTGAAGGTGAATACTAACAGGTTCAGGTGACAAACTCATATTTTATATCCTTCACCTTATTTTCAAAATCAGTATATAAATTCGTAAAATGAATTATATTATTATTTAATCTCAGATAGATTTGAATATATTAGAAGTAGTAAGAAAAAATGGACATCTGTCCACGAATTTATATACACACTATTTCAGAATATCAGAAAAAGTTAATTTGGAACTAAGTGGAACGTTTTTTTATTACTCGACAAATGTAAAGTTATCTTATTTTTTTAAACATTTTGTTACTTATTAAATCAACATTTTTGTATATAAACTTCCCTCGATCTCAACATACATACTTATGTTTAAAAATGTTTTCTCAAGTTTTATAAAACAAAACTATTACATCCAAACCTTGATCGTTTGTATTTATTTATTCAAAATTTCTCCTTCTAGATTTGTGTTGCGAGCCACTGGGTGCTACACTACGCCAGTTATGATTGGTCATTACGTCAGACAAGCTGGATTTTGATTGGTCACATAGAAACAAAGTTTCGTAATATAACGTTATGCGACTGGATACGTCGTGGCTAATGGCGGTTTATTATTGGAAACAGTGTTTCTTTATATATTGATGCAATATTTATGTCTTTTAGTGCACTTCAGGTTTTTAAACGTATTAAAAAATAACAAAGTTGTGTGATAACCTGATATAAATTCGCGTAGTAAGTGTGAATTGCAAACTTTATTATTTAGCAAAATAGCTCCTTTTTGATCATTTTAATCTCCTAAACAATAAAAATGTATTATTTTTACGAGTAAAATACAATAAAACACTATTTGCTATTGGTCTGACTGTAGTTTTGTCTTATAAATCTTATAAGTCCCGGAAAGGGCTTTTTGTACGAATAAAACACATTATTTTTTCTCCAACCCCTAAATAGGATCTTTAATAAAAATTAAATTAACGGAAACACAGAATAGATACTATATTTTATCCTGTAAGTATAGTTTATGTGGCAAAACACACAAACTGACGCGCAATTTCACATTGATCAGTTCTGTGCATAGCAACCAAATGCAGGGCCATCTTATTATATTAGATAGGTACACCTCAATTTTCGCAAATTTAAAAGTTTTAAATTGGACATTTGACGACCTTATAGAGGGAGACGATTAATCTAAAATCTGTAACCGACAGTAATACCACGGTGTCACAGCGCCTACTTTGCACTTTCTAAAGCGTTTTCCCGATATTTTGGATAACGCAGCAGTGGTGCAGTGTTTTGCTATACGTGCTCATTGTTCTATCCTGATGAGATGCATAAAATATGCATGGTCAAAAGTAGTGTTTATAAATATCTGAAGCATCAGAGTCCAGAAATAAAAAGTCCAGATGGGCGTATCGCACACTATTTAATTTTGTTTTCACATCATTTATTTCTTTCTACACTATAATTAATAATCTTTATCGTGCGTGTGAATCTACAAATTGTTGCGAAGTAGGATCCATTTAATGTAAACCATTAATCAGGGAACCGTTTCCTATGAGTATTCTATTATGTTGGTGTAGCTATATGCATGAAAGGGATTTTTTTTATAGACCAGCTGTCAAATCAGTGATCCCAAAAAGTAATAAATGTATTCTAAAGATTATTGATAGAAATCTGAGAAACTTGCCCTAAACATAGATGTATTTAGAGTGTCTTCCGGGGGGGGGGAGTGTCAAACATATACTATCTTTTACATGTCAAGACGGCATGATAACATTTATAACTCGTCGACATAAAAAGAAGAACGTTTTTGCTTTTAAGCCTCATGGACAAAAAAGACGTGAGCTAATAAAAACGTGATAAGAAAATGTCCATTCCAAGAAATAAAAGCAATGATACAAGAGAAATTTTGACCTTTTGCTCGCTACCCCCTTTAATACGCCACTAATAGTATAATATATAGATATGTTGACAAAATTAAACCTCTGTTTTGTGAAATAAGTTTAGAATTGCTAGCAATTATAACTGCAATTATAACCTGATAGAGATCTCAAAATAATGCATATAATTGGACGACAATATTTTTAAGCCTCAAAATAACTGTAATATATTTTTTCCACGTTACACCAACATCAGAACAAGATACCAATAATCCGTTTCAGTCAAACAACGACCGCGATTTTGCTCATTTTACAGCTCATCAGGCTGCCGTAGACTGGCAAGCCCCAAGCACAAAATGGAATCTGAAAAACAACTATTCCGCTGACTAATACCACGATCGGCATTCACTTACCCTGATAATTTCTGACCTTCGTTGGGACAAATAATATTAATATATTTTTGTTTCACGTTACACCAACACTAACGAAAGTCAGAAATCATCAATGTAATTACTGTAGGTAATTCAAATGGCCAGCATAGTAATTGTTTCTGCAATTCCGCTTAGTGCTCAAAATAACTTTGTTTTTGTCAGTCAGCTTATGTCCGTTCTTAAACGTTATATGTAAATTAGCCCCTAGCTTCAAAATAATAAAAACAATTACAATGAAATAGCAAGAATTGGCCAAAGTCGCGCCACCTATGATGTTGAATATGTATTTATGAATTAATTGATTTCCGGCCATCTCCTACCGATTTCGTGCTTACTGGACATTATTTTCTATGATAATTATTAATACCAGCAAAGCGGATGTTATTATTATTCTGCCTTGTGTTGTTTTTCTTAGATGGAGTATAGTTTCGTATAATATTTCTCAAGGCGATAGCTATAATATGTTATTAATACGCTAATGCGCTAGGTGGAAAATTTCTGTTGGAGACGTCAAAAATAATTTTGTTGCTATTTTTTTTTGTGGAATAAGTATTATTTTTTTCTAAATTTTCGTGATTAGGTACGTCTAGAGAGTCTGGACAACATCCGCACTTTACAGCTTTTTAGAAACATTATCAGACTCAAACGAATTAAAGGAAAGGGGTTTCTCACAAGCTGAAAAATAAGCTACAAGGTTTGGTCAAATTCAAAGAGAGATGTAAAGGTACCGACGTGCTGTAAAAAGCAAATATATATGAAAAATTATGCTGTATGTAGGCAATCTAAAATACATTTTGGTTAAAAACTGGTTCAAAAAGATTCACCCACTGCCGAATTACAAAGACATGAGTATGATGAAACATTTCAAATTTTGCAGTTATGCAAACAAAGAATCAATATAAGGCGTTAGTGCCTTTTTGTGATCCAAAATGGACAACTCTATTTCTAGTTTTATCATTCTCGATTCGTTTTTTTTTTTCAAGAATACAAAGGTTGCGCTCAACTATATATATTTCCCTATTAAAATCACAGCTAATAAAATATCACTTACAGTTTTACCATATTTCAGCGGCGGATGTTTGCAAATGAACCGTAATTTTGCGTGTAATAGACCCTTAAGTTATTTTTATTTTGTTATATATACAACGTTGTTGTGCTACGTTATATCCTATGTAGTCCTCTCTAATTGAGCATTTTTCAAAAAAAAAAATTTAAAATGAGTAAAATGCATATTTAATTTAGTGTTTCTAATGTTGAGTATATTAAAATATTTTTGGGTTTTGTAATAAGTAATAAAATAAATACCCCTCTATATTTATATATATTCTTTCACTTACACTAAAGGCAAATCTGGTACAAACTAAATGTATAATTCTCACAATTACACATAAAATTTCTATAATTTAATAAGACAATTCTATGCATATTTAATATTTACTTAGATGGTATGTACAGTGTCTACATTGACCTTCTTACAGTCACGTCAGTTGAACCTTGCACGTTCTGATGACTATACATAATATAATGTTATTAAATTTTACTATTTTGCATCATTGAGATCGCACGCATTGTTTAATTGATAGTTGTATAAATGGAATGTAAATCTTAGAATAAATCAGTACGTTATTAACCACGATAATTGTTACTCATTTACTACGAACAAATACCTACCACGTCCTACATCGTCCCGCTGCTCATCTCAAGCCGAAGCTGAGCAAAGCTATTGGCAAGCAAAGCTTGCACATTGGTCCTTCGAGCCTTAAAGCCGTTCTTCAACCGAAGAACATCCGTCCAATATACACAACCGTGTATCCGTCCATCAACTTTATCGTCCGTCCATCTTCGCAGACATACTTTATCGTCCGTCCATCTACAAGCAACCAAAACCAACCATATAATCACAGTTGTCAGGAAGTCTGTCGTACATGGCAAGAAAAAAGCTGAACAGAAACCAAAGAGCTAAGAAACGTCAAGAAAAATTAGAAGAAATCGTTATAGCTTCTTTAGACGGAGTTGGCATCAAAACGCACAATTCAGGTTTGCCAGTCACGCCAACCATAGATAAAAAACCGTTTGAATTCGTAACCAGGCTAGAAGCAAGATTTAAAGAGCTTTTCGGCGAATAGCTTACCACCAAAACCTGTTTTAGGGTGTCGTTGCCTGAACTGAGTAGGGTAACGTGAAGAAGCACTCGAAAAAACTAAGTGGTGGGAAAAAGCAAAGTGCCGTTAGCTTCACTCGCACACACAAATATACACGTTACTTAATAATTGGTATTTTCCTTGTTGCCCAGTTACCGCTGGCGAGGGGAATACTAAAAGGAATAAATAAGATATACCTGTGCCAGTTCACGCTGGCGGGCATATATTATCGTTTCCACGATTGAGTATCACACACAAGCAAAGGCTTTTCCCCGTGACCAGTTAACGCTGGCGAGGAAAATACTTTAAGGGTTTTAGGGGCTTAACATACAACACAAACAGACACTACTTGCAAACTAGCCGAAAGTAAACAAAAAACAAATAAACAAACAAAATAGAAAAACGACAAGGAAATAGGAAAAAAAAACCTAAACCTCTTTGAGAAAAACTGAAACATATATAAAAGAACTTAGAAAAAATATGGAAAAGTATCCAGAAAAACGACAAGGAAATGCATATTTTGCCAAAAAATATGACAACCAATTAAAAGAAAAATACGAAGAAGTACTAAACTACCTAAAAACCTGTCCAAAAGCAGAAACACCTTCAGCAAGTTCCGCCGATCCCTTGGCGGAAAAAGAACAAGAACACCGTCTGAAAAAACAAAACTTCAGGCTGCAACAACTACAAACCGACCTAAACCAAATTGAAACGGAACTAAGCCAAGGAAAGTCCAAATCTCGCTATAAGCTTCACATGGAAAAAATTAAAAAACAATGGGATGCTATTCATCAACTGCATGAAGAAATAATGATAAATGAAACAAAGTTTCAAAACAACTATTTTGTCAATAATACTTATGCAGACACTCTTGGCCAATACGAAGAAATTCTGGAAAAACTAACTTTAGAAGCTCAAGAAAATATCATGGCCCAAACTCAACAAATCGTGGTGAACCAGCCACAGCAAAAGTTAGCAATTCCAAAAGTCGTTATCCCGATCTTTTATGGAGGATATGAAAACTGGTCTAATTTCTTCGATATATTCAAAAGAGTAATTCATGAAAACCAAGCACTGACCAAGGCCGAAAAGAAGCACTATCTGAAAACCCACACACGGGGAGAAGCAGGCAAATTGATTCAACACCTTGAGTCAACTGAAGCTAATTACGAAACAGCATGGGAGTTATTGCAAAAGCGATATGAAAACAAAAGGCTACTAACATTCCAACTAATTGATAAGATATTAGACGTACCAACGGTTACAAAAGAAGACGCACTGAAACTAAAACAACTACACGACACTACAAGAGAATGTCTACAGGCGTTGAAAAACCAAGATGTAGAAATCGATACATGGGGTCCAATGGTAATTCGAATAATCCTCAGAAAATGGGATTCTGAAACCAACCGTCTATACGAACAAAATCTTCAGAAGCCGCATGATATCCCAGAGTTCGAAGAATTTATGAACTTCTTAGAAAGACGATTCCAGTCATTAGAAACCATTGCCGTTAACGTCGCATCAGACAATAACAAAAAACACAGTAACGCTGGTTGTCTATTCTGCAAAGATAAACAACACATGACGTACCACTGCCAAAAGTTCAAAACGCTTTCAGCAGAAGAAAGAAACAAACAGGTCCAAGAAAAACACATGTGCTATAATTGCTTAAGTCATGATGTTGGCAAAAGGTGTTTCAGCCAAACAAGGTGCAATATATGCAGTCGCCAGCATCATACACTTCTACACCTTGAAAGATATCAACAAAACCAACAACGGTCAACAGACTACCAACCCAGAGGTTTTCAAAGAAGTTCTAATAATCCACCAAGAAATTCCCAATACAACGCCGGTGCAGGAAGGTCAAATAATCAACCTAACACCAATAGAAATACTTCAACACACCATACTAGCAAACAAGAAGAGAACGTTCTTCTCGCAACAGCCCTTGTTGAAGTTTCCACTTCAAGTTCATCGCAGCCATTACGACTTCTGATCGATCAAGGTTCACAATCTTCGTTTGTTACGGAAGAAGCCGCCCAACGACTAAATTTGCCACGCCGCCACATCAGAGCTGAAATATCTGGTGTTGGCGGGGGAGACCCTAAAATTTCCAAATGGTCCACTAATGCCCAGATTAGACCAAGATTCAAAAGTACATTTTCTATGGAAGTTAACATGATAGTCCTCCCAAAGTTAACACGTTCCATGCCGAAACAAAAACTCCAAATACATAACATAGACAACTGGAAAAATGAAGTTTTAGCAGACACTACCTTTATGACTCCTGGACCAATAGATGGAATTTTAGGAGCCAAGGAATATGCAACCATAATCCTTCTGAATCTTCTGGGTCTTCTGAAACAAAACACGGAACTGGGTTGGATTGTGTCTGGTTCTATATTATCTGAGCCTCAAAGTATTCAAGTAATTAGTATGATTTCTCAATATGAAGAAGATAATCAGCTAACAAAATTCTGGGAGATTGAAGAAATAATGCCATGTCACCAATTAACACGGGAAGAACAAGCGTGCGAAGAATTTTACGAAAAAACCACACAACAAGACAAAGAAGGAAGATTTGTAGTTCGAATTCCGTTCAAGCAATCGCCAGAAACTCTAGACCACTCAAAGCCACGAGCAGCAGCAAGACTTGTAAACGTTGAGAAAAAATTTCAACACGATCCCGAACTACGGGACCAGTACATAGATTTTATGAAGGAATATCTAGAATTAGGTCATATGCGGAAAGTTGGACGACAAGAAATCAATCAAGGAAAATATTACATTCCGCATCAAGCTGTCATCAGAGAAGCAAGTACAACCACTCGCTTAAGAACAGTCTTTGACGCATCCTGTAAAACTTCCACAAATATTAGCCTCAACCAGATCACGCACGTCGGTCCGAGGTTACAACAAAATATCGCAAATATAATTATTCGTTGGAGGAAACATGAAATTGTCTTCTGCGCAGACATAGAGAAAATGTACCGCCAAATCAAAGTACACCCAGAAGACCAACCTTTCCAGAGAATATTATGGAGAGAACATCCTAATCAACCAATGTTTGAACATGAACTTACCACCGTAACCTACGGTACCACGTCAGCTCCGTACCTAGCTATGAAAACACTTCAAACGCTAGCAAAGAAAGAAGCAAACAATTTTCCGGCAGTAAGTGAAGCAACATTGCAAGATTTCTATGTTGATGACATTTTATCAGGAGCAACAAACGTTCAAACAGCCCTAGAGCTTCAAAAACAACTGTTGCAAATGCTTGGGTCAGCAAAATTCAATTTAAGAAAATGGTCGAGCAATTCTCCTGCACTACTAAAGTCCATTCCGGAAGAACTTAGAGATCAAAAAACTCATGAGGTGCCGCAAGACGAAGAAAAAAAGTCCTTAGGGGTCTTGTGGTCCCCAGGAGACGATATATTTAAGTTCAAAGTAGAAATCTCACAAATCAAAAAACTAACAAAAAGAAACATTTTATCCGAAATCTCCAAACTATTCGATCCGTTGGGATGGCTAGCTCCAGTTGTCATTCAAGCCAAACTCATTATCCAAGATCTATGGTTACGAAACCTAAACTGGGATCAGCCCGTCGACGAAGAAATATCTACAAGATGGTTACAATTTCAAAGTAAAGTAAAGGAACTAGAGAAAATTAGAATTCCTAGGTGGATGCGTTACCGAAACTCCAAAACAGAACTACATGGGTTTTGTGACGCGTCAGAAAAGGCGTATGGTGCTGTAATTTACAGCCGAATAGTAGAAGGAAACGAACATACTGTCACACTTCTACAAGCAAAATCAAAAGTTGCCCCAGCCAAGAATAGAACAACTCTACCTCGGCTAGAACTATGCGCTGCCGTACTTCTGTCTAAGTTAATACAGAAAACCAGAACCGCCTTGCAACTAGACAACACCCAAACATTCGCATGGACTGACTCCATGATCACTCTAGGGTGGATAAAAGGAGATCCTACAAAGTGGCAAACCTTCGTCGCCAATAGAGTATGTGAAATACACAGAAATGCAACAGGAGTTTCTTGGAATCACGTCAAGTCTCAGGAAAATCCAGCAGATATTATCTCCAGGGGTCTGGATCCTGATAAGCTGGAAGCTACCGAGTTCTGGTGGAAAGGTCCTCACTGGCTCAACTCATCCAATAACCTTCCTCTGACCAAGATAATCCCCGAAGTAAACGAGGAAATCAGAGCAAATTGTTACAAAGCTGAAATTGTAGTAAAAAGTGACATATGCGAAAAATTCTCTGACCTTACAAGAATGCTACGAGTTTTATCATACTGCTACCGAGTTACCAATAGAGAGGAAAGCCCTATTCTCTCTGTTAAGGAAATACAGGTCACCCTTAAAAAAGTCGTCGCATTGATTCAAAAACAAGAATTTAGTGAAGACTACAAATCACTACGTACTACCAAGACAGTTGGAAACAACAGCAAACTGCGGAATCTAAGTCCATTCCTAGACAGCGAAGATCTCATTAGAGTCGGAGGGAGACTAGAAAACGCACCAATAACTTACCAGAAGAAACATCCAATGATTCTTCCGTACCACAGCCATTTTTCCAAGCTAGTTATACTAGAAGCTCACAAGAGAACTCTCCATGGCGGAAACCAAGCAACTCTTGCATATATTAGGAGCAAATTTTGGATTATTAACGGGAAACGAGCCGTCAGAACCCAATTAAAAAAATGCATCAGTTGCATTCGTTATAAAGCCAAAACCGCAGAACAATTTATGGGACAACTCCCGAAACCAAGAGTAACTCCAGCACCACCATTCACAAACTCAGGGGTGGACTATGCTGCTCCAATTCAAATTAGAACCACCAAAGGGAGAGGACATAAGTCGTACAATGAGCTACATTTCAGTATTCGTGTGCCTTGCCACCAAAGCGATTCATTTAGAAGTGGTCAGCGATATGTCAACCGAAGCATTTTTAGCTGCATTCAGACGGTTCACTGCAAGAAGAGGTCATTGTGAAAATATGTATAGTGACAACGGCACTACATTTTTGGGAGCATCAAAACAATTTGAAGAAGAAGTGAAGGAAATTATCGAAGAGCCTCACCTGCAAAATGCAATTATCAGCTCAGGAACACAATGGCACTTCATCCCACCGGCAGCCCCACATTTTGGAGGAATCTGGGAAGCAGGTGTCAAATCCATGAAACATCATCTAAAGCGAGTCATTGGAGCATGCACTTTGACCTATGAAGAAATGACAACCTTGGTGCACCAAATTGAAGCTTGTTTAAATTCGAGACCGCTTTGCCCCCTAACGGAAGATATTGATGACACCAATACATTGACCCCTGGACATTTCTTAATAGGGAGAGAATTATTAGCTCCCCCCGAATTTAAATCCTTCCCGAACTGTAATCTGTCGCAAAGGTGGAGACTCGTTCAAAAAATGAAGAAAGACTTCTGGGAAGCCTGGACTACTGAGTATCTTTCCAGACTTCAACAACGATATAAGTGGAACAAGCCTATTGAAAATTTGCCAGTGGGCACAATGGTTCTAATTAAAGAAGAAAATATAAATCCGACCAAATGGCCTTTGGCGAGAATAATGGAAATTCATCCAGGTCAAGATGGAGCAGTTCGAGTCGTAACAATAAAAAGGCCAGGAGGTGTCACTCAAAAGAGACCAATTCACAAGTTAATTCCTTTGCCTACAGACCAAGATACACAAGCCGCTACCCAGCCCACAATAGAAATCAATAGTCATGTTGCACAGAAAGAAGAAGGAACCACAAAAGAGAAAAGACTGAAGCATACAACTTCAAAATCAGCACTTCTTTATGTTTTGACAATTCTATTCTTGCTAATTTCTGCAACGACAGCAGAAAACTCTTACAAAATTCACCAACCCCAACATGGCCTTTACATAGAACATCTAGGGACAACTCAAATTGACAAAGGAGTCTTTAGAATAGAAATAGCACATTCCAGAAAGAGGAGTGAAAATGATGTGAAGGCAGTAATCAACGTAGCTTCTCAATTTAGAGACCTATGTGATAAATCAAAAAAGCTTACAAATGACGCCAGATGTGAAGCCCTAACCCATCATTTGGAAGAGTTAAAAAATCATACCCAGTGGATGCTGATGAATCTTAACGACGTCCATCATACAAGACGGAAAAGAGGCTATCTTGGAAAATTTTTAACAACTGTATTTGGAGTCAACGATGAAGTGTATCAAGATATCGACTCGCTCAACAAAAATCAAGAGCAATTGATTCGAGCGTCCAATCACCAAACTAAATTTATGGTGTCCGCGCTCACGGAGTTCAATGAGACAGAATCGAGGATCACCAATAGACTTAAACATTTTCAAGAAAAACTCAACCAAGGACTAGAAGCAATCAACAACATGCAGACTTGGTACAAGCAAATAGACACCAATGCCCTAAATATTCAACTGCTAAGCGCCTACCAAGTAGCACAAAACTTCATCAGCGAAATAAATGAACACTATGACAAACTATTGAACATCCGCTTCAATAGGGGCACAATATACGAACTAGTATCACCGGCATATATCAACAATATCATAAAAGAAACAAATAAAAAATTTCCGAATAACTTAAGGATTGTACCGACAATGTTATCCACGAAGCAGACAGCTAATAAGACAAGTCTCCAAGTGTATGGGTACTTTCCAATAGCAGATGTTGCCAAGTTTGGACTTCTAAAAGCAACGCCAGTTCCGGTGAAAATCGAAAACGGATCGTATTGGAACCTCCACGTCACTAATGACTACATAGCCGTCGACTACGACACGCAACTGTACTTCCAACTTCATGAAAACGACTTACAACAATGCATTAAACCATACCCCAATGATCCACATCAGTTTATCTGTTCACCAAGTTCAGTCAGAAACATAGAAACAAATCCTTCATGTATTATAGATGAAATATATGAACGAGCCGCTCCAAGACATTGCGCCATTGAAAAAAGCAGCATAAAAGGCATACTATGGAAACAGCTGTGCGCAGCCAATACTTGGATGTTCATATCCAGCTCTCCAACGGTAATATCTGTAATCTGCAATGGTGCGCGGGAAGATGTTGCAATAAACGCAACAGGTATAATTCAAATATCTCAAGAGTGTATAATTCAAACAAAACAAAACATACTCACGCCTAAACGAAGCACCACCGTTCCAGTGTTAAATAGTTATTCCAAAGCGGTCCCAAACTTATTAGGCAATGCGATCCACCAGAAACAACTAGACATTTTACCAACCGAGCCAGTGTTCGAACTGACAGACAGCCTTCATGAATTGATAAACGATCAAGAACACCAACAAGAGCAACTACAGAACATTCTTTGGCGAAACATTCACCATCATTCCATAACAATTAGCAGCATCACTACAATTATCATAGCCATTCTTATAATTGCAGGATGGTATACAGCCAAAATCATTGTAGCATAGCATCAACAGAAGAAACGCAACAGGAAACCAGATCACAGGACCACTCAAAACGAGGAATTTGAGTTAAGATCTCTCACTTCATCCATCGGAGACAGGCCGCAGAATGTATAATTCTCACAATTACACATAAAATTTCTATAATTTAATAAGACAATTCTATGCATATTTAATATTTACTTAGATGGTATGTACAGTGTCTACACTGACCTTCTTACAGTCACGTCAGTTGAACCTTGCACGTTCTGATGACTATACTTAATATAATGTTATTAAATTTTACTATTTTGCATCATTGAGATCGCACGCATTGTTTAATTGATAGTTGTATAAATGGAATGTAAATCTTAGAATAAATCAGTACGTTATTAACCACGATAATTGTTACTCATTTACTACGAACAAATACCTACTACGTCCTACATCGTCCCGCTGCTCATCTCAAGCCGAAGCTGAGCAAAGCTATTGGCAAGCAAAGCTTGCACACTAAAAAAAAGTTATATTTTAATTAGGTACTGTGCATACGTTCCATCAAAAAAAACTTAAATGCAGTTTAAGAAATTCAAATAACCACCTTGAATATATCTTGGAAAATATGCTGTTGGCCGTACCGTCGCCGAGCTTAACGATTTTTGGTAACCTAGCAGATTTTGGGGCTCTCATTACGAATTCGGTGTCACATGTATATTTTCGGAAAGTTTCCGTTTCCGACATAAACGCAGTCAAAGATATATTAACACTTATAGGTATACACAGTTCACCTTTTTCTGTACATATGTGGATCAGTAATATGGGAGATGGTTAGAGCTCTCGCACTTCGGCACCTTAACCTATTATTAACACGTTACCGGTCGGCGAGCTGGTGGCCGAGACCGTACAGCTTTAGGTTTACACCGGAGTTGGTCACGCAGGTCCTGGGTTCGAATCCTAGGTGGATGCACGACTTTCCAAGTCTGCAGCTAATATTAGTGGTTTAAAACAACAGGGAAGAGTGTAAATGAATTTCACTTTCCACGCTGCCATTCACGCCGGTAACCAGGCCGGGGGAACCGAATGTTCCCGTGGTAGTTTGGGGGTAAATTCACACTCCCCGCCATCACATACTCTCTCAGGTGGAGGGGATGGCCGAGGTTCGAACCCCTCGATAAACTGTAGGGCCCATCTGGTTGACATTCCCCAGACGTAAATTCCTTATTCCCCCATCCTCGAAGGGTGATTCTGGTCACCCTTTCCGCGCACCCTTCCATTCCCGCTATATGTTACGTCTGATCAAAAAGTGTACCACTCAGATGATCGGGCAGGATCACGTTACCCGACCAGTCTCGAACATCCACGAAAAAAAAACTATTTCTGACGGAATACCTACGCGTGAAAGCCATATCAAAAGGGACAAACAACAACAACGTTACCGATCCATTCCACGCCTCCGCGCTCCGGGCTCCAGCGCCCGACCATATGCTGACATGGTGCTGACTACTTATCCACATCAGTGTTACCATTGGCAGGGAAATTTCTCCAGATCTGGGGAAAAAATGAACTGTATAGGCAAAAAGGAATTTTTTTTTATAGTCTAGTGAATTTTTTAGCAAACGTTAAGTTGGGATAATTTGTTTAATTTTTAATTTAAATCAAAATCAATAGTTCTTTTAAAAGACAAAAACATACAAATAGATTATGCATTTATTAATTAATTTTTAAGATGCTGCCATCTATGAATAACACATGAAAGTTTGTATTTTCCCAACGGGAATAAGTAACAGTATAGATAGATGATTCCTTGAAGTTGTATCAATAATATTGCATGATGAGAGTTCTGTAATTCCACGGGCAGCGTTGCCACACCTAGTACATTTGTACTAGATCTGGTACTTTTTCCATCAATCTAGTGATCTAGTACGTACTGATTAACTTTTAGTACTTTTTATTAAATCAAAAACTAAAGATATTAATATTTTGAAAAAAACTTACAACCCGCTGAATTCATAACACTAAAACATGAATAAATCGGCTAACGGCTATAGTACAGCTCCATTTACCAGTGATTAAGAAAAATAGACATAACAATCCCAAGTCGTTAACGGGTCCGTTCGGGGATTCACACGGAGTTCGTGTGAATCCCCGAAGTAGGACATAGGCTGCATAGGCAGTGTGCGAGGCCAATCAAGAATCAAGAGTCCAATTCAGTCAGGTTCTGTTTTCAGTTATAATATTCGTTATATTATATATTACCTATGCTCAGAGTCGATTCATTATTATTAAGTTATTTTACCTTACATGTTTAAGATTGTTACTTGTAATCAGTTGTGAATAAGTTTTTATTTATTAAGTTGAGTGGAGCTTGTTATACACCTGCCCACTATTAAGAATATCGAAAATCATGGACCGGTAAGTACTGATTTTATATAGATGTAGATGTTAATCCTTATTAAATATTAATAAACTCTGGAAAATTAATTATTACAAAGTCAAATTTATTTAGTAATTTAGACTATATAAGTCGAAATATTAAAATTTACATGGTTTCTGTATAAATTTAATTTAATGTGTTATTTTAGCTTTGTTATTCGAAAAAAACCTGAACCCACTGTACAACCAATTACGAATGAACCATTACCAAATGCAAATGAAAGTCTATATACCAGTACCGGCAAGAACACTACTAATGTCGATCCAGACTCATCCCACCACTCAAGTGATTCCAACTCAAAGTAAGTTACTTAAAAATTCACTTCACTATCTACTTCATGTAGGTATGTATAACTTAAAGATAAAGAATAATGCCTAGGCCGGAAAAGTCATCCCTAAGATGTTATTTTTATCATGGTGTTGCCATGCCAGGCCAATGCCAGATTTTCTCTGGATGGTGTCAAAATGTTAACGTTAATATATTTTAACGCTTTCAGGGTTAATTTCTCTAGAGAAATTAAATATTATATTATAAATAATAAAAAAGTTATTCTTATAGTGGCTTTCTTATTTTAGTATTTCAACACATGCACCCGAGATTGAAGCATCCGGATCTGGCTGTAAAACGTCATTAAAAAGAAAGAGGGAACTGAAGATTTGCACAAAAATTTCCTATAAACAAAAATACAAAGCTGAATGGAAAAGACAGATTAAGGACTCATTCTGGCTGAGACAATCTGAGAGTAGTAATGTTCCTTTTTGCACGGTATGTGATAAAAGTTTACAAGGATCGTTTACCCATGTTAAGAGACACAGTGAAACTTCTTCACATAAAAAAAAATAGCAGCATGTAAAATGACTCCTAAAGTCTCGGACATGGAATCAGTAACTTCATTTAATTCATTAAAAAATAATGTTAAAATTGGTACCCTTAAGCTACTTGCATTTTTAGTAGAGCATAATTTACCTTTTTTGTTATTAGAGCATCTGCCTGGATTAATAAAATCCATATGCAGTGATTCTACAATAGCAAAAAATATTAAATGCAGCAGAACCAAGGGAACAAATTTATTATTAAATATTTTAGGTCCAAAAAGCTTTAAAGATACTATTTGTTTGATGAAAAATAATCCATTTCGGTAATAGTTGACGAAACTACTGATACCAGCACAAAAAAATGTTTAGCTATCATTGTAAGGGTATTAGTAAAAAATAAACCAAAAGATCGTTTCTTAAATTTAATTGAAGTTGAAACGACTGAACATCTATATAATGCAATAAAAGAATTATTTTTATCAAATAACGTTCCCTTTCAAAATTTTGTAGGATTTGCGGCAGATAACGCGACGGTAATGATGAGGAGAATATCTGGTTTAGCTACTAGATTTAAAAATGATGTTCCGCAATTATTTACTCTTGGCTGCACATGCCACTCATTTAATTTATGCGTCTCTCATGCATGCAATAAACTTCCAAGCTCAATAGAAGATTTAGCACGCGATATCTACTCTTATTTCTGTCATAGTTCCAAGCGAATTAATGAATTAAAGGAATTTCAGGCATTTTGCAATATAGAACCACACAAAATTCTTAAAATGAGTCAGACAAGATGGCTGTCCCTTCAAATGGTTGTAAACAGAATTCTGGAACAGTGGCAGCCTTTAGAATTATTTTTCACTAGGGCAGCACTTGAAGATAACTTACAATCTGCAAAAACAATACTACATGCTTTAAAAAATCCAATTTATAGACTATACTTTTCATTTTTATCCTATATTTTAGAACTTATAAATAAATTGAATGTATTATTTCAAAGCCAAAAACTTCTTATTCACAGAGTGCTGCCAGAAGTTAAAAAAATATATAAAATAATACTAAATAATTATTTATTGAGAAATTATATTGACTCAACTCCCATTCACTTGATTAATCCCAAAATGGTATCTAAATATAAAGATATTGATAACATTTATTATGGCGCTAAATGCGAACTTCTTGTGAAAAGTAATGAAGATTTTGAAAAAGACAATGAAGATTTTTCCTCTGATCTCAAATCATTTCGTATAAGAGCATTAGATTTCTATATCGAACTTTGATTACAAATTCGCCAAAGGTTTGAATTTGACAATATTTTTTTAAATTCACTGTCAGATTTGGAGCCGATAAAAGCTTTATCTGGGGAAGTTACGTCCATTACTACTCTTATTGAACAGTTTTCAAATATTTCCCAATCAGAGTATGAAGATATTAATATTGAATGGGTACAGTTGGCCGATATTGAGAATAAAAATTGCCTCAAAGACCTAGAGTTTGAGGAATTTTGGGGGGAAATAATGAATATGAAAAATTCTTCTAATCAACCAATGTTTCCTTTACTAACAAAACTTCTAAAACATGTTATGTGTTTACCACACAGCAGCGCGGCAGCCGAAAGAATATTCTCCCAGTTAAATTTGATGAAAACAAAACTGCGGAGCAGGCTGTCAATAAAAACTTGCAATGCCCTACTTCTATTTAGGGAACTTATTGCATGCAGTGGGAATACTTGTGAAAATTGGCAACCGGACCCAGAATTGTTAAAGACGAATATATCAACGTCATTTTCAGATGCATTAGCTGATGCTGTGACATCTGAAATTGACGATTTAATAATATAAGGTTGTAAAAATACAGAATTTTATTTTTCTCTTTATTATATCTTTTTTAGTGTTCCTATTTTTTTTGTTTTTGTTTTGCTAAAACCATTACCTGTGTGTAATGTTTTCATTTATGACAGCCCTAGAATGTTTATTTTTGTTATTTTATGTGTAAAAATATATGTATGTTAATTTATATTGTGTTTATGTTGCATATTTGCAATAATTTCCCATTTCCTTTAAAAGTGACAACTATTGGACTAAGGTAAATTTTGGCATTTTTAGTACTTTTAATTTAATACATTTTAGTACTTTCTTTAAAAAATCTAGTACAAATGTACTAAAAAAAAATTTTTGCCTGCGGCGCTTTATCTAGTGCCTTTAGTACTTTTTATTTTGAACTTCTAGTACATTTTAAAAAATCATTGTGGCAACCCTGTCCACGGGTTAGTAATTGAACGTTCACATAAATGGTTTCGGTGAAATACCGCCTCAGAGGGAAATGCCGAATTTTGTTTTAGTTTATTTTGTATATAGTTCCTGACAATGCGTTGTGTAGCTCGACTTTGCTTTGTCATTAGTTTGTAGGCTGGAATTTAAGAAAGGTATGTCATTTATATTTTTATCTGGGCATATTTCAGTTATTTCCCGAAAGTTTAGGTAGAATTGGTAATATTAGAAATGTAGTAACAAAACATGACATTTTAATCACGTGTCAAACACGACTAACCTTATACAAAAATTATAGAACAATAAACGTTTTGTTTTTTGAAAAATTATACGGAAAATAACGTTTTTCTGGAGAAATTATAGGAAATTTTGGAAATGACAGATTTATAAAACTTCTAGGGAACTTATGGAATTTTGCTAGGGAAATTTAAAAGTTTGGCCTGGCAACACTGATCCCCATATGTAACAAAATATCCGTAATAAACAACCATACTTCATACCTTTTGAACTAGTAATTTTCCTTCATGTTAGCGTAATGAAATCATGAACAGAGCCGGTCCTGACGGTTAGGGGCGCCAAATTCGTTACACGGGAAAACTCCCGCGACGCGGATAACAATTGTCCATGGGGTATTTTTTATTTTATTTGCAGTGTAAAGAATCCCTATCAACACGACGACGCCAGATCATCAATATTTTAATCAAACCATTTTTGAGTGGTATCAGCCAGTTGAGCGGCGACGACGACGGTAACTTTAGATGTACTAATTTATTAGCGATAAGCAAGATACAAGAAAAGCACGATAAAATATATTGTTTTATAGTGGTTGCCACAACTACTGAAATTTCGGTAGGTCTATCGATATTGGCTTCCAACTACCAAAATACCGAATTTTACAACAGTCTACCGAAAAACAATGTCGTTTATTAGTTTTAAATAAAAACTAAGCTCTGTAAATTTTACGATGTAATTTTCAAGAACCAGGCTGAGATGGGCCAACTTGCGAGGAAATCGTAAGGAAATATTCAGCCCAGCCGATAGATAACGCGAGAGGCGCGACGCGGCGCTGCGGTGGCGACAGGACATTCGGGAATTCCCTGACCAGAATTAGAACACAATGAGATCCCCTTTGCTTGCTTTCAAAATTAAATAATCAGTTTATTAGCAAAAATATTCATCATGACATTTTAAAATGCCTAAAAACAGCAAAATATTACATCACGTTGAGCAACTTACTTTTATAATACGATTTGTTTATTGTTTTTCAAATGAAGTCGAAATTAGGGAACATTTTTTAGGATTTTTTAAAGTTGTCAATAATACAGGAAAATACACATTTTTAACTCAAGAAATATTCCCAAAATTTGTAATTATTTTAATGATATGAGGGGTCAAGGATACGACGGCGGTGCAAATATGTCTGGTAAACATATAGGCCTTGAAGCTGAAATACGATATTTTGACTGTAGAGCATTATTTGTACCTTGTTCAGCTCACACCTTGAATTTAACTGTCAATAACGCAGCTAAAATTACATATGAGAATTTTGATTTTTTTTTCAATCATTCAAGAGTTGTTCAATTTATTTTCCGCCTCACGCTACAGGTGGAATATTTTAAAACAATATTTAACGTTAAAACAATAAGTGAACAAGGTGGGAAAGCAGAATTAAAGTTATTCGTCCACTAAGATAATACCAGTTAGCTGAAATTGTAAAGTTTACATTATCTGATAAATGATGACTCAGACGTTATAACTACTAAGCACGCCGCACAGTCATTATAAAAAAATGAAAACTTTTAAAGTCATTTGTTCTATTTTAATTTGGCATGGTTTCCTATTAAAAATCAATATAGTTAGCAAGATGCTTCAGGATCAAAATGTGAATTTAACCGAATGTCATAAAGGAATAAAAAATCTTATTAATTATTTTACTCAATAGTGATCCGATGAAAATTTTGAATCATTCATGGATGAAGCTACGTCAAAAGCCAAAAAGACTGAAGTAGAGCAAATATTTCCCTTAAGGCCTCAAAAAAAACCAAGCTTCAATTTTCCTATGAAAGCACTGATGAAACTGTTTCCTAAGCAACAATTTTAAATAAATTTCTGTTTTCAAAACCTTGACACAACCATTCAATCTTCACAAAGACGATTTGAGGGTATAAACAAATGTTACGATTTATTTGCATTTTTATTCAACTCTCATAACTTAGACTCAGAAGTAATAAGGCAATCATGCATTGATTTGGATATAGCTTTGCGAAATGATGATAATACTTGCAATGATATTGAAGGAATTGATTTATATAACGAAATTGTGTCAAAATTTTAAATCCCAATTCTAACACAGCTTCTGACTCACCTCTAGACATTTTGAATATCTTTACAAAGAACCTAACCAAAGTGCTTTCTTTCCAAACCTACTTATTGCCCTTAGAATATTTCTAACCTTACCTATATCAGTAGCTTCAGAGGAAAGAAGTTTTTCGAAGATAAAAATTTATCTAAGAACATCTATAAGCCAAGAACGGTTGTTAGATTTAGCTACAATATCGATTGAAAATCAAATTTGTGAAGCTACCGATCACAACGAAATGATCAACGAGTTTGCTTTTCTAAAAGCCAGTCGTGTGTTTTTGTAGTTTTTCTGTTGTTTTTTCGTAATGTTGCTTTTAATTTTTATACCTGTAACATTTGATATGTATATGTATATTTTTTTTAATAGGAGTTTTCATTATTCGCCAACCCCTTTTTATTTTATATGAATAAAATACATATTGTGTTGAGTACATACTGCATACTTTTTACATCTTAAAATTATCTCAGGGGCGGAAAAAATATCCTGCACGCAGGTGCTGGACCCCCCAGAACCAGCCCCGATCATGAAAAACCATCGGGATGCAACAGTAAAGAGAAATACTAATTAATAGAAATTAACTATGGCCACTTAATCAGCCCTATGTTGTAACTACACATGATTTGTTTCAAGTTGAAATTATGACGGAGAAAAAACATTTCACAGACATTCAAGAAAACTTGATATTTCGTATGCACGAATATTCTCCTATGAAGGTAAAATTGAAATGTTTTCAAGAATAAAAATAAAGTCAATAAACCTTGAGAACTTCAATTATTGGTATGAACTATATAAAAATTTGGAAAAAATAGCAAATCAACATTGATAAAAGGCAGGTTTTGAACACAAATCCGAAACACTAGTCGTGAAACGCTTAAAATGGATTTGTTATCAAGTTTACTAACCCACAAATTTTGATTGAAATTTTTTAAAATGAAATTTATATTGCTTGCCGAATGAAATACAACAGTATTAAAATAACAGAAGTAAATATAATATTATACGTAATATTATTTCTTTTAGTCTGAAACTTGAACCATTTATTCGTGACTCAAACGAAGATAGAAGGTTCTCGAAGGACAGAAAGTGCCTTTATCTTTAACTGCCACGGTTTTTAAGCAGATATATAGAGTTTCGCATGATTCGAGTAACTTGTTGCTATGCAGACTGGGCCACAAATGAGGGATAGTAAAAGATCCACAGGTATTCCAAAATATTTAAGAGTATGAGGTCCACGATGCACACATCTTTTGAAAAAGTGCTCAAATTCATATGATTGTAAACGCCTGAAGAAAAATTGCCAGGGCATTACTAGTTCATTAGATATAAAATCAGGGTGTTAAACTTTGCCCCTATCTCATATAAAATACAGTGGCAAAAAAGCATGACACAAAACAAATTTTTCAGAAATATTGTGTATTTATTTCTCCTCTGTAACTTTAGCACACAATTCTTTTCTTACTTTTAATTTTCTTAAAAAAAAAAACGAGCATGCAGGCTACAAGACCTTTAAACAGAGACGGCTCCCACCCATCACAACACGGCTGAAGACGGGCTGACGGGCTGTTCAATGTGCTTCCTAATAGTCCGTCGGTTATTTCGGCGGAGTATAAACAAGTCATGTTGAACGTTCAGTGTAGGCTTCCTGGCTCCGTGAAGCCTGAGTGACAGGATTTTCGTCTTTGGATGAGCGCATATGTGTTCGAATCTCCTCGTTTAGGCAGATAACTTTTTTTTAGGAAAACCCACTTAATAAAAATGCATATTGGTAACGTTTGCTGTAAAGAAACCAAATTCCACGTTTATATTAAAATTAATTTTTTTTAACTCCACGTTTATATTAAAACAATTTTTTTTTTAACAAAACCTATATTCTTGAGTAGATTTGTCTCTTAAAGTTAGGTTAGCTCAGGTTGGCCGTGGTGGCTCCGTCACCGTAGGCATCATTACTAAAGCCCTAATATAAAAGGCGAACAACAGAGAAATGCACCACTGACGGAATTCTAATACTCAGCACCATCCCTGCTATTAGTATTCATCGCTTTTGATGAGTGTTGGCCCCGTTTTGTGTTACGGCTTTATTGATAATCTCGACAGCGTAACCTGGTGCTAACCTAGTACCAATCTACCTATTGCCTTCGTGCTCCGGCTGGCAGCGGTTCACCTTAGGTATGTAACAAATTATCTGTAATTAATTTGTATTACAGTGTCTATTAACTACTGTAATTTGTTTAAATTAATGTTTTTTTCTTTAAAGTTATAGCTTAATGGTAGTCATAGTGTCTAGATGACATGAAGTATGAAAGAAAAGTTACAAATGCAAAAAGTATGAAGTAGGATAGTTTTTGAGTCACAATGTCCTAACTTTTATATAAAATAATGGCAAGAAGATCAAGAAGAGAGTTTTGTTACATCTTTTATAATTGTTTGTAATAGTTTTATACAGAACTAGTCTGTTTTAATAAAAATAAAAAATGAATATGAACGTCTACGAAATTATGAAATCTGAAAATAAGTAATTCAAAAACAAATCGTGACCGGAAAAAGTTGACTCCGGATTCACTTGGACATGAAAAATCATGAAAATCAGCGATGGTGTAAAAAATAAATAATTACCCTCAAGGTAATGTATTATTCCGGTATTTAAGTTGTGTATTCAATCAATTTACTACAAAATTGCTTACTAAAGAAAAAAAAAGGTCAAAACCTCTGTTATAAGATTGTAAATTTTGATAGCATATATCTTAGAAGCGAAACGTCTGCGAAAAGGGTTACTTCGGATTTGTAATCAGCGCCCCAAAATCTACTCGTGTATTAAAAATCGTTATGATCGGCGGGGGTGCGGCTAATTTGATATATTTACCGAATTCTTTCTTTAAACAACGATGTTATGTTATTATATTCTAGCTGATTCCTGCTAAAGGAAAAAGTTTCTTGTCTGAAAAAACTTTGACTAGATTGGCTAAGCGCTAGAAAATAATCATTTCTAAATGCCAGAACAGCAGATATATTTTTTAATTTGACAGTACCGACGTCAAAGTCAACATTCTTGTAATTCTTTGGATTTTGCTCAGTCTGTCAGTGGCAAGCGCATAAGTGTGTCCGACATTTTAGTTTCTTGAAATTTCTATCATAAATTGTTATTAATTTTTAACAATTTTTTAGTAAAGTGATTCTCTAACACAGCAATGGATTTTTGTCAGTTACTTCATAAGGCACAGAAAAATGATCAAAACACCGCAAACGGAGTAAGATATCCTAATCTTTACCATTACCAGTTGTCCTCATTTAGCCAATAACTATTTTAACTTTTTGATGATATTTTTACATAGTATTTTGTATTAAGATTAAATATTTTTATAATGTATGATGTCATATTTTTATTATTTTGATTTGAATGCTACTTATTTATATTTCTCTATTTTCATCTATAATGTATAAGGGATTTTCACTGAAGAAAAAATAGTAGTATAAACTTTTGCTATCTACATAAACCTACCTGTAGAAATTCATATTGTGTATAATAGGTTCAAATTTAATAAGAGTATGCCCTAGAATATTGAAATCTTGAAATTGATCTATCCACAATAAAAATTGATTATAGTTCACAACAAATGGCAGTTTTTCAGGCTACTTTTTTTTTCCATTCATAATTATGAATTTTATTACTGACAGAAATAAGTTGATGTTTTTCCTTGTGAAGATAGATGCTTCCATGAGAAGTATACAAGCTTGAATCAGGGTCGATTGCACTGATACCCATTAACTGATTATATTAAACTGATGCTTAGATTAGGTTAGGTTAAAAGTGAGTGGATCAAACCGACCCTCCACTGTGGTCTATTCTGGCTCACACCTATATTTACACTTCCCCGAGCAACTCTTAAGTCCTAAATGAGTCTTATTATTGCCTTAGGGGAGGTATTGTTCAAGTCCTCGGGCACCAGGATATCTCTACCGAAAATAGAGAACCTGCTCCTGGCAGCTTCACATAACACATGTCTGGCTGTCTCATCATCCTCCATACATAGGCGGCACTCGGATTCGTTTTCAAGCCCCATCCTGTGCATATGATGTCTTAGACCACAATGGCCAGTGTATAGGCCTACTGCTGTTTTGAGCTTAATTCTGTTCATATTTAACAGACTTTTTATTATCCTCTTCTTTATAGGAAGAGGGATAAATGCCTTTGCATGGGACAGGCCTGGCAGTCCAAGCCAATAGAGATTAGCTTTTTCCTCAACCAGGTCCAAAATAGTGCGCTTGGCCGTTTCGTGGGATACTCTTAAAGCTGGTTCAGGTCACACTTCGTCTCTGCTCCTTTCTTTGCTAGAAGGTCCGCAAACTCATTTCCCTCCAAACCTGCATGTCCTGGTATCCAGATAAGAGAGATTTTATTGTCGCTCTCCAGGCCAGCAAGTGCCTTTTGGCAGTTCCAGACTGTTTTGGATGTACAATGACTCGCTTCAAGTTTTTTGATGATCCTGCAACATTCTAATACACAATTCAATAGCATGGACTTCTGCTTGGAATATTGAGGTGCTATTTCCCAGGCTTACTGACAGATCAATCTTCGGTCTTACCTCATGTATTCCAGCTCCTACACCTTTATTGGTTTTGGAGCCGTACGTGAAGAGGCACAGCTCTCCTTTAAGTAGATCAGATTTATTCTGATCCCACTCCTCTTTCCCTGGGAGGTGGTTTTTCACAACTTTTAGCATGGATGATTCCATGTGACTCGTGCTATCCACCATGCTGTTGGTAACATGATGGATGATGGTCTGTATGTTATCCTCATTGCTTCCCCTTCCACAAACAGGTGGAGTGGTGGAAATTTCAAAAGGAGCTCCATGGCCTGTTTGTCTTGGGCAACACTTTGTTATCCCTTGCTGCACCAGGCTACAGAGCCATAGGCTATCATTGGTCTTATGACCATTAGGTACAGCCAATATAGCTGTTTTGGTCTCATACCCCATAAATTCCCGGAGATTTTACGGCAGATCCATAAGGATAGTTTAGCTTTCTGAACTATTTTATTTATTTATTTATTTATTTCGGGACTTGCCCAATCATATTTTCATTATACATTACTAAAAAAATACAAAATATTATAAACAGTGTCAAAACAGAACTATATATAATTCAATAACATTGAACTATCAGTTATTTAAAAACCATATCAAGAGACTAAAATACTTAAAAACACTAAACATACACAATGACTGCACTTTTACAAATAAAAAATATTACGTCCGTTTTAAACAATACAAAGAACAATTAGATATATCTAGCTCAATGCTATTTGCATTGGCCTTCATCCTATTCACACTGGAATTCTGACCATACAAAGTACGATGGTGTTCCAGGGCTAAAGTAGTGGTGCATCTTAACGAGCGAGCAGGAACGTGAATTCCAAACCTCGCAAGTAATTCTGGATTATTTATCATACCAGTTATGACTTTGTAAACAAAGAGTTCATCAAAATTATTCCTACGGTGCGACAAAATAGTTAATCCTGTTAGCGTTCGAAGATCTTCATAATTGACATTTTCAAGTGGAATCTTAAGTTTAAAAGCTATATATTGTAGGAACTTATTTTGAACGCGCTCAATCCGGTATACATGTATAGCGAAATATGGACACCAAACACAAACACTACTCTCCAAGTGACTTCTAACTAAGCCAATGTAGAGCATTTTCAGTGCATTCAGATTGTTAAAATCTTGAGTGTGTCTTTTAATAAATCCTAACATTTTAAGAGCCTTATTACAACACAGATCAATATACTCAGCATAAGTCAGTTTTTTCAGATTCAATTTCATTACCATCAAGAGAGTAAGTGTTCACAGTTGGTGACACGCTCCTGTTAAATTGGATATACTTACACTTTTTAATGTTTAAGCTCTTTCTATTTTCCCTACACCATACTTCAAATCTCAGGAGATCATCCTGCAACCACTGTGACGAATCTAGACAGTTTATACAACTAAATATCTTTAAATCGTCAGCATAAAGCAATACTTCGCTGTGCTCAAAACAATTAACTGCATCTTTAATAAACAAATTAAATAACAGTGGTGCAAGATGAGCCCCTTGTGGGACATCAGTGTAGCCAAGTATGGATGGGAGAAAAATGAATTGTTTACTTTAATTATTTACCCTATCGAAGGCCTTCGAGAAATCAGTGTATATTGAATCCACTAAATAGCCTTTCTCCAAAGCCTGCAATATTGTATCCTGATATACAAGGAGATTTGTTGTTATCGACCTACCACCCATAAACCCATGTTGTCTTGTTGATATTACATTTCTAAATGCAAAAGTTAAGTGATCATTAATTAATGATTCAAACATATTAGGAATCTGAGAGATCAGGGTGATTGGCCTACATAAAGACTGGTTGAACAGGAGCTATAAAGGCCTTGCTAAGGAAAAAGCACAGTTTTTAAGAATTAGAGGAGGTATATTATCAGGCCCTGCGCCTTTGCTGACATCAATTTTATATAGTTTTCCCAACACACTAGAGATTGTTACACTGCAAGAACTAATGGAGACATAGGCATTACTATCCATATTAAAAGTGGTACCCTGGGATGATGAACATGTGTAGACAGAAGAGAAATGCCTGGCAAAGAGATCTGCCATGTCATTCCCCTCTGTTGCCACAATATGTATACATATACAGAAGAGCATTCCAGTTCAGCGTTTTATTCAGGATAATTCCTAAACATTTCACTTCAGCTGAAAATGGTATCACCTATCCCCTTAAGATTCTGTCTAAAAGCTCCAAAGTTTTTTCCTAGAGCCTGTAAAGTTTCCATCTGGCCGTTTTAGCGATCCCAGTTCCTGAACAGGCTCCCTGGACAGAATCTTGTGGACTCTGGCACTGGTGGGTATATTTGATATACCCTCACAGAACCTTTTTCATCACTCTGTTTTGGCTTTCCTGATTGCTTTATTGTAGTTTGTTAAAGCAGTTCTATATTGGTCCCATTCATCTGATATTTTAGCTTAATTGAACAGTCTATGAACTTCTTTCCTTAATTTATTCAGGTTATTATTCCAACAAGGTGTATTTCTATTGTCATTTTTTAACCTTCAGTGAACAGTTTTCGTGATATGATGAGATTATGGCAGTTGTGATTTGGTCCGTCGTAAACTCTAGTTGTTCACGATTATTGATTGAGGTAGATATGTGGCAGAGATTGGATTGTAGAGACATTTTATAGCCGTTCCAATCTGTGCTTCTTGCATCATGATATTTGACCTCAGGCCTGGGGCCTACTATAATGTCAAACCGGATGTGTCTATGATCTGAGCACGATGGTTCAGGTGACACCTTCCAGTCAGAAATTTTATTGCTAATAAAGCTTGTACTAATTGTTAAATCGAGAACCTCTCTCCTAACTCTAGTAACAAAAGTTGGTTCAGACCCTGAGTTATTTACGAGTCCGTCTCCCATTAAATATTTAAAAAGTGACTCATCTTTTTGGTTGATGTCCGTGCTTCCCCATGCTACATGGTGTGCGTTGGCATCACATCCAATCACTAGCTGTAATCTCTTCCATTTGCAGTGCACAATTAGGTCGCACACTGCTTTTGGAGACAGTTCTTCTGCTTCCCTGTCGCCAGGGAAATAAGCAGAGCATACGATTAACTCTTGCTCTCCCTATCCCCCTATCCAGCAGTGAGACGTGTATAGCTGCCACGTCTCTTGTGCAGAACTCTGAAAGTAGAAAATAATTTATGTTCTTCTTGATAAGGAAACATGCTCTGGGTTTTCCCTTGATGCTTAACTTTAAGGTGAACCTTAAATAAAAGACTTCCATTGCACGGGTAGTTAAATTGACTTTAAGCCTGGTTTAAGTCATCTGAGATAAGCCAAAGATTTTTGAGGCTTAAGCTTTACATATACCCAAAAAAAACAAAAAACCAGATGTTTATAAAAAATTCTAAAAGATATAAAATTAGCAACATTCTTTAACAAAATGTTTTCTTAAAACTTAAAATAACAAACCTAATAGAGTACACCTAGGGGATACAAGAGTTCCTTAAAAATTTAAATATTTTGTATTTCCACACTTAGCTTTTTAAAAAACTTTTTTTAAAGGTGTAAAATCTTAAATTTTAATAAACTTTAAACTAAATAATAAATAGTAGTAGCCCCAGCGCCAACCCCTGAGGCACTCCATATTTAATTGGCAGAAGTTCTGAAGCTCTATTATTATAATCTACAATTTGATACTGATTTGTGAGATAGGAGTGAAATAATTTAAGACTTTGGAGGGAAAAGTGGTAATATTTAAGTTTAGATGTAAGCAAATCGAGGCGAGACACAGTCAAATGTCCTGGTTAGGTCACAAAACAAGGCTGCTAAATGATTTCCGGTGTTAAAGGCTGTGGTGATAATAGAAATAAGCTTATTTATGGCCATCGCTGTAGACATTCCATTTCTAAATCTGAACTGTTGTTTGTTTAAAAAATTATTTTGCAAAATAACACATTCTACATTTAAGTGCTTTTAATTTTCTGGGCATTATCTTTGATGAGAAATTGACTTTTTTTATCTTAGTATTAATACCATAATAATCTTAACTGTGGGAATTTTTCAGGGCTCATTAAATGTTGCAATAAAGCACTTAAAATGAGAGAGTTGGAATTTGTAAAAAGGCATACAGGAGACTTCTCTTTACTAATATATTTGTCCAGAATATACAGAATGATTTACTCTCTATGTGCAGAAAATGCAAATATATTCAGCTTAGTTCTGGGCATTATCTTTGATGAGAAATTGTAGTCACCTAGAAAGTAGTGTTTGTGTTTGGTCCCCATATTATTTAAAGTTCATTAATAAAATAGAAAGGATACAAAACAGATTTCTTATATATATTGCATTCAAAATGAAAATTCCAAAGGATGATATTGACTATAATGTGCTTCGCTCCCGGCTGGGGCTTCTTACCCTTTCGGGCAGAACTTTGATAAAATTTTTATTTATAAACTGTTGTCAAATATGATCACTTGTCCTGAGTTGCTTTCTCAGATTAATATACATGCTCCATCTAGAATTTTGAGAGATACCTATACATTTTCTCTTGAACAACATAGAACTTTATATGGTCAGAACTCTGCTATAAATAGAATGGTGACAAACGCAAATAAGATCACGGTTGACATATTCTGTTCCTCTCTGCGGGTGGTTAGAGGATCTTTACTGAATATATGACATTTTGTACAGTAATTTTTTTTTCTTCGTTGTATATTTTATTTCTTAGTTTATAAGTAAATTATATGTATTTTACCTGTTTGATGGATTGAGCATGTCCCATAATAAATAAATAAATAAAATAAAAAAAATACATTAAAGTTGTCAGAGTTCAATATTAACTAACATTATTTTTTTAAATTTTGTTTTCTCGAAACCGATTAACTATTTCCCAAGAGGTCTGTACTGGATTAGCTGAGTTTCTGATATAGGCATCATGCGCATTTATTTTTGCCTCGCGTACCTTTACACCATACTTCTTGGTATATTTCTTAATATCATCCCAAAATATTTTTTAGATCATTATTGAAAAAGTTAATATTTTACTCCGATCAAATGCTTCAAACTAGTTTTTGGCCCTCCTATGTAATGGTCAGAAGATTCAATTTTAAAAAAGTAAATTTTAAAAACACTAATAAAAAATCTGAAAATTTTCAGAGTTCTCCTCAAGACATAACAATGATATAACCCTCGGTGTTTATTATCAAAATGTAAGAAGCCTAATGAACAAATTTTCTGATTTACGACAAACTGTCTCAGTTGATGACTATGATGTGCTGATATTTACTGAAACTTGGCTCTCCGATTCAGTGAATAGTCAGGAGTTTGAATTATATGGTTACTGTATATACCGATGTGACCGTTCTTCAGGCAGCAGTGACTGCTCTCGTGGTGGAGGAGTAATGATAGCTGTTAAAAATCATTTAAAATCAAGCATACTACCTGTTAGTGACAACACACTGGAACAGGTATTTGTGTTAGTTACTGCTGGTTGTATTTCTATTATTTTTGGTTGTGTATATTTACCACCAAAGTCCCCTCTTTTGAAATATCAACAATACTGTGCAGGTGTTGACTTTATTCTGCAGAACCACAAATGTGATAATGCTATACTGACTGGAGACTTCAATTTGCCTGAAATTAGTTGGATGAACGAGGAAGATGGTACTAGAGCAGTGGGAAGATTAACACCACAGGCTGAATGTGTGTCAGATTATTTTGCATTCATTACCAGTGTAATCAAAAATCAAATGCAAATTTAAACATACTAGATCTGGTGTTTAGCAGCAGTCCGAACTTGGCTGTTGAGTTGGTTGACGAGCCAATTTTGAAATGCGATCAGCACCATCCAATAATTAAATTTAATGTTCATCTTTCAAATAGAAATCAGTCTTTAAGTTTTGACTATTGCTATTATAATTTTAGATTTGCACCATTTAATGATATTAACATGTATTTATCTAGTTTTGACTGGGCCAACATTCTGTCTGATAGTGATGTTGACCTTAGTGTATGTATATTTTACAATATTCTTTTGTTTGTAATTGATTTGTATGTTCCTAATTGTAGAGCGAAAACTTTTAAGTTTCCAAGTTGGATGTCGCCAGAGCTAAAAAACTTAATTACTCTTAAAAAAGCCTTTCATAAAAATTAAAAAATTAGCGGTTCGATTGATGATTATGAAAAGTTTATAAATATAAGGCGCCAATGTAAAGAAATGTCACTGGTTACTCGTAATGACTATATTAAAAACATGGAGGAGTCCATTCAGAGTGATTCGGGTGAATTTTGGAAGTTTATACGTAATAAAAAAAAACACTTGGAATTACCAAATTCAATGTTTTTTCAAGAGAAATTACTCTAGTGATCCACAAGAGATAGCAAACTTGTTTGCTGCCTTTTTTGGTTCAGTTTACAATACAGAAAATGCCAACTGTCATATGTCACAAAAAACGATACATACTGATTCCTCACTGAACTTGGGTTGCATAGAAATTTCTTTAATGGATGTTTTCAATTACATTGAGATGCTTAACCCAAAGCTTGGAATGGGCCCTGATAATATACCCTATACCTTTACCTACAACTGCAGGTTTGTTCTGGCACCTATTCTTTATAAGATATACTCTATGTCACTAAAGCGTGGATACTTTCCTGAAGCATGGAAATCTAGTTTTGTCACTCCAATTTTTAAAAGTGGTGACCCAGACAATATAGAAAACTATCGAGCAATTTCTAAAATATCTTTATTTAGTAAAATATTTGAGCAAATAGTTACAGATAAAATTTCATACAATTTAAATAAAACTTTGTGTTGTGAACAACATGGATTTTTGAGTGGCCGATCCACAGTGACAAACTTACTTGTATATACTGAGTACTTGTCAGAGGCTTTGGAGAGTAAGTGTCAGGTTGATGCAGTCTACACTGATTTCTCCAAGGCCTTTGACAAGGTGGATCATGTGATCTTGCTGGCTAAGCTTTCTGAACTTGGAATTTCTGAAACTCTTGTATCCTGGTTCCATAGCTGTCTGACTAACCGAAAACAAATTGTTAAGATATTTAATTTTCAATCTATTTCTATCCTTGTTTCTTCTGGAGTTCCACAGGGGGGCCATCTATCCCCATTATTGTTTAATCTTTTTATTAATGATCTTTCTAAATGTATTACCAACTCAAATTTTCTTCTATATGCAGATGATTTCAAACTCTACAAGTCTATTGCATGTTATGAGGATTGTATTAGCATGCAACAGGATTTGAATCGTTTTGGAGAATGGTGTTTAGTTAACAAACTTACTTTAAACATAAAAAAATATACTGTAATGCATTTTTATTGAATTAAAGATCCTATTATATTCGACTATTCAGTAAACTCTAATATTTTATGTGCTGCTGACTCTGTGAGAGATCTTGGGGTGACTTTCGACCAAAAAATGAACTTTAATTTATATATTGAGAATGTTTGCAATAAAGGGTTAAAGCTACTTGGCTTTATCTCTCGAGCACTAAAAGAATTCAATAATATATATTGTTTTAAAACTTTATACTGTTCCATGGTTAGATCCATCTTAGAATATGCAAGTCCAATATGGAATCCTTTTTATGGCAAATATATTGGGATGCTTGAAAAAGTCCAACATAAATTTTTAAGGATAATAAATTATAAATTGAATATACCTATTGAACATTTAGATTATATTTTTTTAGAAAACATTTTAAATATTAGTTCTCTTGAACAGAGAAGATTTTTGTTTGATCTCAACATGCTATACAAGATTATGAATAATAAAATTGATTGTCCAGAACTCTTGGGGTGCATATATATTCAGGTCCCTCAAAGAAACACAAGATACTCGGAACTCTTCCATGTTAAATACCATAGAACAAACTATGGACAGTCATCGCCCGTTACTAGGATGTCAAGGGCAATAAATACCTTAGATGCTGATATTTTCTATTTAACATTTTCTCAATTTAAAAAATAAACATGTCGAGGTCTCACCACTCAGTGATAATTAATTGGCTAATAAGTGTACTATGATCAAATTGTGATTATATATAATTTTTGTATTTTAAATGTGATGTGAGCCGCCACTACAAAATTAAATATATATTTATATGTGTTGTTAGTATTAATTGTCGAATTTAACATAGCTTTAAAAAAAAAAAATAAAAATAACTTAGATTAATTAATGTTGCAAGCTAAATTTTCTATTTTGTATACATTTTAACTAATTTTATTAGAAGTAAGTCATTTGAAGTATAAATTGTTAAATTGTAAATGGCATGTCCGTTAATTAAATAAATAAATATATAAATATTGTTCTGAGATTTTCGAATGTTTCTTTTGGGAAATGCACTTGCAATGTTATTGTTTAAAACAAGTTATATCTTCAAATAGAAATTTCCAGCTAACATTATGTAAAATATAAATGAATATATAAGACTTATCAGATTTAGCTGGGTTACTGGCTGACACAACTGAAACAATATGTTGTTTTCGTAACGTTACATTAAAGTCAATAGCCACTCCCCGATGATCGGACAAAACCCAATTAAAAGTAAAAGAAGAATAATCTGTTGCCCTAATATTTGTTAAAATGTTATTCAGACAAACTTTTCCCCTGGTCACTGAGTTTATTGCACAGGTGGGACTGTAAGATCTTATTAGATCAGTAAAATCCACAGACCTTTTGTCACTGGTATTAAACTGAATGTTAAAGTCTACCATTACAATAATCCTTCTTCTCTTATTAAAAACTATACCCAAAATATTGCTAAACACATGTAAAAATTTGTTAAAATCCCCAAGAGGGGAACGGTAGATGGACATAACTAGTATATTATAAATATCTGATTCAACAGCACAAAACTCACAATCAACCTCAACAGATAAACTAGAAAAGGTGTTATAAACCCCAAAAAAAGTAGCATAAGCTTTTTGTATAAATATAGCACCGTGCAGATTATATTGTGACTCTAAGAATAATATGTTAAATCTTATTTTCTTTGTGTTACAGGCTCGGTACTACAGTACAAAATTTGAGCCTCCTAAAAAGGTTAAAAAGGAAACCAAAGATTTGTCAGCCAATATCAAGAAATTCTTGCAGAAAAAAGAGGCTGAAGAGCAGAAAAAGCGTGAGGAAGACAAGAAAAAAAAAGAGGAACTCCTTGCCCTGAGAGCTCAGGTAATTTCGCCTTTTTTCCTTTTTAATAGATCGCTCTGCGGAGAATGTTCAGAATGACCTCATTAGGGTTAAGGAATGGTGTGAGTCGAATTTATTGTCTTTTAATGTTTCAAAAGCCAATGTACTTAAGTCTAAATGTAAAATGAATGACTTATTTTTAAATGGTAGTCTGGTTAATCATGTACTGCAGTTAATAAGTATCTGGGATTGTATATTGACAAGAAATTGAAGTTTGAAACTCGTATATTGAGTATGAACAAGACAATTTCCAGAAATGGCTATGCATTATTATGGTTATAGCCAGAGAATTACATTTTTTAACAGCTAAAAATGTGTATTTTTCGTTGATTGAGTCTTATCTTCGATATGGGATTTGTTTTTGGGGTTCATGTGCGAACTATTTGTTTAATTCAGTCTTTGTATTACAAAAAAGAGCAATGAGATTTATGTTCAATAGAAAACCCAGGGATATTTACAGGACATTATTTTTATCAAGTTGAATCTTAACGCTATCTTGCATATTTATTTTAGAGACTGTCTTCTTGACATATAAAAAGTACGAAATTACTTCTAATTTACATTATTCCACTCAAAGTACTGTATGTATGTATATATATATATATATATATATATATATATATATATATATATATATATATATATATATATATATATATATATATATATATATATATATATATATATATATATATATATATATATATATATATATATATATATATATATATATATATATATATATATATATATATATATATATCTGTATATATCTGTATCTAGTTTTAGTGTTTGCTTTGTCAGTGAGACTGTTCTTATGATAATAAAGCTATTTTGAGTTTTGAATTTGATGTATTAAAAGAGAAAATTATTATTATTAACTAGTATTTTCATCTATATAGGACAAGAAAGCAACTCGTCGTGTTAATGTGATGTTAAAAAGAACTAAGTCTGCTAATCAATCAGTTATAGAAGATGCTGTGGATAATACTCATACTGCTGTGACTCGTGCAGGACCTGAACAACCTGATGAAGATGATTATGGGTATGTATCACAAGAGGCGACTGCTTTGTATGAGAAGATGATGCAAAAATATAGTGAAATGCCTGAAGAACCAAAATTTGATATGTTTAAGAAAAAGGTGAGTTGTGGCAATAATTGCTTACCTAATGCAGTATTTGAGAAAATAAAATTATTAACGAGGTTCAAAATGTTACATTTGTAAATAAGTGTCTCACTTT
Organism: Kuschelorhynchus macadamiae; assembly: GCA_030620095.1. NCBI lineage: Eukaryota > Metazoa > Arthropoda > Insecta > Coleoptera > Curculionidae > Kuschelorhynchus > Kuschelorhynchus macadamiae. The sequence continues at coordinate 2,622,226 of JAUTXW010001306.1, forward strand.
TTTTTTTACTGCTTAGGGTTGGTACTTTTGGTGTTAAATAATTTAATTGTTATTTAAATTAATCAACTATTATCTCTCTTAATAAAGGGCACAAATAATAATCATTAAGATTGCTATCAGAACTTGGTTGATAATTGATGAAAAATAAAAAATAAAATACTTAATGAAAAAGTTTATTCAACTGATTAGGTCAGCACAAATCTAAGTAGCACTAAAGATAGAGTCAAAGCAGCATTAGAAAAAGAAAGACTCGACGCTATGCTGCCCCACAAAAGGAAGCGAAAGAAGAAGCATGAAGAAGGACAAGAGGGTGAAGACAAAAATGACGGAGATGAAGATGATGGTGAAAAGAGTCCTGAGAGAAAAGATAGTAGGGGAGAATATTCAAAAGAATCTAGGGAAAAAGAGGTCCCTAAGGCTAAGCCAAAGCCTAGACCAGCTGCTCCTCCACCAATGAGTTTTACTGGTATGTAAATATCATATTACCGAACTTTCTATTTAGAGTATACAAACTTCTTAAAACTTCATGGGATTTTTGTTTATGTGTATATTAACTGTATAATTTAAAAATTGTTTTAAGGCAGATTGCAATGTTTTGATATGCCAGTAAATTTTTTATTTCTACATTTTAACTTTGTTAGGCTCGGAATTAGGTACATCTTTACCTGTAAATATAATTTTGTCAGTAGCTTAATATTAGACACATTTAATTTTGAATATATATAATAATAATGTCACTTGGAACTGAAGTCATGGCAAAAAGGAGAGGTTTATCAAATGCATGCTTTGCGTCACACTTCAAAGTTCATTACATTTTTAGATCCCCTGTATAAATGAAAGAAAAACGTAATAATTAATAACATTACTGCACATGTTATATCTGAGCATTTAGCCTTTTTTACCCTAAGAGGCACTTTGAGAATAAAGGGCATTTTGCAATTCAAAAATAGCTTTTAGTTTTTCATTGTTGTTAGTATGTTGGTCACATTGACACATTATTTTATCATGTTATATAATTCATCAACTAAAAGTATTGCATAAAAATGTATTGATTAAAGAATGTTTTATTGTTATCTAGTAAAAGCTTAAGTACTTTTATTTCTATTGTTTTTTGCCTTTTGAATATAGATATTTCTTATATTCTGTAAGTAGGTAGGTACATTTTGTGAAAAATTCCTGCAGTACATAAAGTCTAGAAGTGAAGTTATAAGGGATATAGCTTTTTATTTTTATTTGAATAGTATCACATTTCCTTTAATAAAATAGAAATAAAAAAATGTTATTTGACAGTACTTTGATATGTCCAATAAGGTTGAGCAGATTTCAAAAATTCATGTACCTGCTAAAATTGTAAAATGGAAATTCATGGTGTAGTAAAACGCATTTTTTTTTGGTAATTCTTGATTCATGCATCAAACTGACTGCTGTTCAATATATTTTTAATTCCCCTATATAAATGACAGAAAACATAATAATTAATAACATCTGCCACATGTCATAGCAGACCATTCGGTATTTTTAAACCAAAGATGTACTTCTAGATTGGAGGTTATTTTGCAGTTTATAAATAGTTGTGGTTTTTGAGCTCTGTTTGTATGTTGACCACATTTACACGTTACTATTTTATATAACTTTCAAACTAAAATTACTGCATAAAAATATATTGATCAAAGAATATTTTATTGTTGTTACAGTAGCTTAACAAGTATTTTAATATTTATTATTTTTTGACGTTTCTAATGTAGATACTTCTTAGATTCTGGATATTAACAGGCATGAGCATTTTAAACTATGATTTAAATGTAATGTTCATATTTGTGTGTGTGTGTGTGTGTGTGTGTGATTAGTTACATCTTTCCGTGTGTTTGTATATATTTTAGTTGTAGATTCTTATTTTACACATTTTATTTTGCAAAAAACAATATAAAAGCGAAATAGTAGAAACCAAAAAAGAAGCATATAGTAATTTTATTAATAATTCAAGTAATAAAATGAGGGCTATAGATCCTGATACTATGAATGATTATTTTGTCTCAGTGGTTGGTGAATTAATCAATAGTCTCCCTAACATAGACCATGATATTGATGTCATGGTACCTGTGTGTGCAAACTCTTTTTTTCTTGGGTCACTTTACGTCAGCTGAAGTTATGAGTGCGATAAACACTCTAAGCCCTCTACTGCTGCGGACATATATGGACTAAATAGTAAAGTTATTATCAACACTTGTTCATTCTACTCCTCTAACTACACTCTATAATAAATACATTGAGCAGTGTGTTCTTCCTGACTGCTTCAAGGTTGCTAGAGTGGTTTCTATCTTGCCAATTTTTGGAAAAATTTTTGATATCTTATTAAAGTCAGTGTTAATAAACTATTTAGAAAAACATAATATCATTAATGGCTTTCAATTTGGATTTAGAGCAGGGTACTCTACTGTGCTGTGCAGGCAGTTTCAAGTTTAGTGGACAGAATAGTTGGGGGCTTTGAGGAGGGCACACGTACAGGAATAACCCTGTGTGACCTCAGCAAGGCCTTTGACTGTGTTGACCATGAGAGGCTTCTGCACAAGATGGAATATTTCTATGGCTTTCGATGACCAGCACTTAATTTCTTTAGGTCATATTTACTGAATAGGACTCAGTGTATTGGGCAGTCAGCGGATCAGGTGTCTAGTTTCAGGGAGGTCAAATATGGGGTTCCTCAAGGCTCAATTATAGGACCCATCCTTTTCACACTATACATTAATGACTTATATTATCATCTTCTTCCCGAACGTTGCATTCTTTACGCAGATGACACCAGTTTGATTGTGTCTGCTACTGATCCTCTTACTTTAAATAATAAAATCAGTGTACTTCAACAAAATGCCAAAAATTGGTTTGACATGAATAAACTATGTATGAATGAAGCTAAAACTCAAAAGATTGTGGTATCAAGTAACCCAAGGGATAACTCTAGGCAGTGTGTGTGTGTGTGTATTAGGGATAAATATTGACAGTAATCTTACCCAGGAGGATCATATAGATTTTACTTGTCGTAAACTGTCATGAAGTCTTTTTTTTCTGCTAAGAAGGCTAAGAGGATGTGTTGAGGACATGGGATTGATTAGTGCTTATTACGCAATTTTCTACTCACATATTTTGTATGGGATAATCTTATGGGGCAATTCTTGCCATTCCATACGAATTTTTTGATTACAGAAGAAAGCTGGTCGCATTCTGGCAAAGGCTTGTTATAGGGACCATTGTAAGCCCCTATTTATTCATCTTAAACTTTTAATGGTGCCTTGAATTTACATATACGAAGCCCTTTTAGAAATCCATAAGAACAAAAATAACTTTAAATTAAACTCTGACTTTCATCAGTATGATACAAGAGCTGCAAACCTGCTGCGACCACAAAAGTTGCGATTACAAAAATCAATAAATAACTCCCTTCGTCTAAAATACTATAATAAGCTCAAACAGTCTACAAGGGACTTACATTTTAAGGATTTTAAGGTCAAAATTAAGGCCGAATTGTTGGAGCATGGCTTTTATTCCATCCAGGAGTTTATGACCACACCCCTTACTATTTAGATGTGTAAAATGTATGTTTACAGTTAAATAAAAAAAATTAGTTTTAAAACAATTTATATGTGTATTAGTTTTTTTTTATCTATCATTTTAATTATTTTAAATTTTAACTTTTACTGACGATTGTAAGAAACTATGTTTTATGATATGAATAAATCAGTATTTCAGTATTCCTATTGACGTTTTTAAAGTACCTACCTGTATACTGGGTGTCCCTGGCACTATACCATTTTTATCTACGCCGCTGTAAGTGATATAAAAAAATCTTTTAGGATGAAAGAATTATTATTGCAATAACCCACTTTTAGTAGCAGTATCTGTGTATGCACAAAGTAGGCTTCTTGTTAACAACTTTGTTTTTTTTTATGTAATTTTAAAGACTACTTACAAAATTGATAAAAATTAATTTAATGAAAGAAAATTATACAATGTGTCCCATTAAAAAAAAACAAAGGGTCATTAAAAAGTACACTTTTAAGGCAAACTCTAGATACAACAATACTTCTGCTACAGAGTCAAAGATATTTCAAGGGTTAATAAGGCTTCAACACCCAGAAGTCTTTTTTTGTTAAGTAAACCTTTCTTACCTAAGCTTAACTTGATTCTAATTTAATTTTCAAATTTGGACCTGTTGTGTTTTTTTTTTATTAAAACTAAAAAGATTACCTGTTTTGATTTTGCACGCTTTTAAATTATGGTTCAAATTAAAAAATTCAATTAATTTAAAATTAAAAGTTTATATGTAATAATGCATTTTTTATTTTTGTAGAACTGTTGAAAATTGCTGCTCAGAAACAACATGAGCCAATTCTCATAGAGGAAAAACCACAAGAAGATGAAAAGCTATATACGAAAAGACAAAGAAAAGATATGGAAAGAGAAAAAGAATGGAGGGAGAGAAGAGAGCGACGACACAATGAAATGGAGAATCGCGATAGAGAGGGAAATGATAGAGCAAGGGATAGTAGTAGTAACGGTGCCAATAAGCCAAACCCTAAAATAAGACCAAGTACCAGTGAATCAACAATACTTGAAAGACAATTGACTAAACCAACTTCGGGTTCTAGTGAGAGACCTCAAAATAGAGATAAGAACAAGTCTAGCATTGATAGAACTGGTGACAGGGATAAAGCGAGAATACCTTTAAAATCTAATAGTGATAGATCTACCGACAGGGATAGAGATATGTTACCTCCAAAACAAGAGAGGTTTTCTAACTCTGGGCAAAGACCCAGTAATGATTCTCTTAAGAAACCCACCTCAGTAGATAGCAAATCTGGTAAGTTAAGCGGTAGTGCTGTAAAAAATGAGAGTAGATTTAAAAGTGAAGACGTCAGGCAGTCCAAACCTGTTTCATTGGGTGGTGGCAGTAGGCAAACCTTGCCAAATAGTGTTTCTAAGAGTAATATGCCCAGCAAAAATTCTGAGCAAAAGCCTACAGGATCATCTAAAAATTCCTTTAGTTCAACATCTTCTAGAGATGGGGATAGAAAGGACATTGCCTCTAGGAAAGGGACATCAACACAAATGTCTAGTAGTAAACTCAGTGGTAAGCCCAAGGAATTTCCACCAAGAGATCTGGTACCCAAGGTAAATTTTAATTTTTCTTGATAAGTTACACTATGTATTCTATATTCGGTAATAGGGTAAGGTGACCACATTGAACTCCTTTTAAAAGGTGTCCCATTTGTTTTATGAGATTTCTCGTTTTTGAGTAGAGATACAAAGAAGTAGTTTTCACAAAAGTTTTATGAAACTAGAGATGCCACACAGATTGTTCCTAACCCTCTTAGTTTGCAGTATTGTGAAAACTGCATAAAACACATGGTATTGGGCTACTCTGTACAGGGTGTCTAAAATAAGATACCCTATCTCCTTATCTGAAGAACCATAAGAGATAAAATTTAAAGACAAATATTTCTTTTTTTTTTTCTTGAAATTTTAATTTATTTTTTTTATACAGGGGGTTGAATTTTCCCGAGGTGTTATACACTTTTTTATTGTAGAACTATTTGTTATTACAGATTACAATGGGATATTTAAAGTAATGAAGTGTTTCAGATTTATTGGAATTTTTCTTTAGTTATCAGATATCAGATTATCTATTCTCAAATTATCAGAATTAAAGCAGTTTAAACTCCTTTTAAATTTTACCAAAAAAAAAAAAGACAGAAATATATTTTATTTATAGTCTAATACTCAAGGTTTGGAACTTAAAGAAACTTAAAAGTTTTTGTGTATCATAATTTTTTTAAAATGTATTAAATTGTATTAAATTTTAATAGAACATTAAACAAGGATTTCAATGATTGATGTAACTTATTTTTTCATAAAAAAGCTTTCAAATTATGTAATTTAAAAAACAATTATTTACACACTAATACTTATTACAGAATATACTTTACTCTCCCTTTTGCTACAGAACCGCTCTGTATTATAGCATATATTTTTATATACCTTATTTATTTATTTGTTATTAAGGAATACAAAATAGGACGAACCCAGTAGGAGTATTGAATAATAGTATTTATCAAGAAAAAAGATAAGTAAAAACATTTATCAAACATGTTGTATAATGCGATACTTATATTTATTAAATTAACTAAAAGCACTGAATCAGCCATATTATTTTCAATTTTATATACATTTGTCTTCTGGCCTTTAAGTGACAATAGACTCAGGTTTCATTTCAAGCTGTATTATCAAAAAGAATATTTTAATGTTCATATAAAAAATAATCAAAGGGAATAAAATCAGAATTCCTACTGGGCCAAAGAACATTTCCATTAGGCCGAATACATTCTACAGATTTGTCTCTTATTTATATCAATGGAAATGTTCTCTAGCCCCCCAAGAGCCCTGATCTTGTCAATTTGTATTATTTTTATGGGAACTTGAAAATATGAAGTATAAAAATAGAAGCTGAGATATTGAACAACTTAAGCAGGAAATAGGTGAAGATATTCAATTATCCAGTGGTTCTGTAGCAAAAGTGATAAACAAACTTGTGCAAATTTACAATACATGATCAGAATGGGGTACCCGTGCAAAACATTTTAATTAAATTAGTTTTTTGTGTTATAACAAATAACTAGATTTAAGCAATATTTAATAAATATTTCATCTAGAAATATTTTTAATATAATATCCTATGAAGCCAGTGTTAGCCAAAATATCTAAATTAAAATGTATAGTCACAAAATAAAACTCTAAAGTATTTTAAAATACATTTAGTTACTGACCATATAAAAATTCAAAGTTTTCATTATATACTGACTCTAGTTGTTGTAGATAATGGTCAAGAAGACCAAAAGGGTGAACAAAGTATTATCTCTAATAACTAATTAGTGCATAAATATTTAATTTACACAATGTAAAAATCAGTTTTTTTAAAAAAATACAATATATCAAAAACATGGCAACGTTGCATCTATTTTTTAAGTTTCAAAACTTGAGTATTGTAATTAGACTGTAAATAGAGTGAACTTTTACTGGTTTTTTTTTGGCTCTAGCAATCTTTTTAAAAGTTTTAAACTGCTATAGTTGAAAATTGATAAAAAAAACCAGTAAATCCGAAACGTTGCCTCATAAACCCGTACTTATATATTATACCATTGAACTCGTCTTTAAATGCATCATAATCTGTAATAATATATAGGATATCCTATTTAATATAAAAAATTCATATCAACCCAGAAAAAATGCAACTACAGGATTTCTGTTTACATTTAATATATATATATATATATATATAATTTATTTGCCGGATCCATGTTTATTTGTTATTTTTTGACATTTTCATGTTTTCCAATAATTTTTGGCAGCAGAAAAATTATCTATAAAAAACTAATGATACTTTGCTTGCAGGCTAAACCTAAGGAATTCCCCCCGAAAGATCTCAAACCTAAACAGTTTCCACCACCAGATGTTAGAGGCATCAAGAGAAAACAACCAAATGTTGCAAGTAGAGGTATTTAAATTTTTTGTTAGTTCTGACTTGAATATGTATAATTCTTAAATTGAAAACCAAATCATTCATCAATTCAATTTTAAGATTATGGAAAAAAAACAGGTTGGATTAAACAATATACTTAGTCCCCAGTAAAACAGGCAGAAAGGATACATGGTCAATCAGTCAATTCAATTTAAACTTTACATGCAAAAAAACACAAAATAAAACGAATATTTTATGTGTAAGTGATTACACATACTATTACGCATCTTTCTTACTGACACTCGGATCATTTGTGTTACTAACGACCATCCTTTCAAATAATTATATTTATTAATTATCCTTTAATAATTTTATATACACATTAAAATAAAATACATAATTTTGTGGTCAGTCATCTCCTTTCTCTATTTTAGTTTGCTTAACATGAAGTTCTAAGGATTATATTAAGTTTTGCAACAACATATTTGTCATCACTCTTCAATTGTTTGTAATATGCATTGTATTGATTTTCTTTCTCTCTAATCACCTACAATGTTTTTAGTTTTATCTGGTCTAAACCAGCCCCTTACCAATGTTTTCATGTTTATTTAAATTTAAAAATTCATTTAATATCCCTTTTTCTTTATGATATTTAAGTTTATTTATGTGGCTTCCTCAAGTTGGTGTTGTTTATTGACATTACAACTATATTTTTTTCAAGTTTTGATTCATTTATTTCCAATATATATAGTTATTATTAGTTAACACAATCTTGTCGAAGCTGGTTTCAATCTGTCTTAAAGCAGCATTTTTTATCTTGCTTGGACGTCACACTGGGGTTTTTATTTGATTTGTTGAATTTCTCATAAGTTAACAATGTTCGTTCTATTTAAATTCCTGTTTTTTTTTTAAATTGATTAGGTAAATTTGCCAAGTTTCAATCACTTGACAATTACACATAAAGGCATCAATATCATAGCTTTTAGTGGGTATATTCATTTCTAATCTTAAAACACTTTGACAACCCCTGCTGATTAATGTCTTTACTCTCTTTTAAAATCTCCAACCATTACTCTGTCTATTTCATCATTCCTTTATAGAAGACAGCTGCTTCTGGCACATAAAAAAAAATGTAAAATGCGATTTTGGTGCTTGTCAGCATTTGTTTTTGACTTTCGTTACACTCTATGCATATTTTCTGTTGACTAATGAGCAAGTATATTGTTTAATCCGACCTGTTATCTTGCCAGCTTCTTTTAGCCTTTTTTCCCCCAACTTAATTATCAAAAGGTGTATTACTTGATGTACTTATTTGCAGATAGTACTGAGAATAACTTGTTAGTTGAAGACACTCTACTATAATCTTTTTGGTTATTATTCAGTTTATACCGACATACTTTCTTCTTTCTATGTTTAAGTCTTGCCATTTAACACTCTTCAAAATGTATTTTAGATTGAATAATTTATATTAACTCGAGAGCGCATACCACACAAGCATACAATGTTGCAAGTGTTCTTATTTTCTATTATTTAGTGGAAACTTACTGTACTGTAACTTATATATATATATATATATATATATATATATATAAACACACACACACACATATATATATATATATATATAACACACACACACACATATATATATATATATATATATATATATATATATATATATATATATAATTACAATTTTTTTTTTCAGGTAGAATTATTGATGATGATGATGAAGATGAATATGACTCAGAATTGGATGATTTTATTGATGATGAACCTGAAGAGGGTGATTATTCCAGCTACATCAAGGAAATATTTGGTTATGACAAATCAAGGTATAGAGGCATTGATGATGATGTCGATGATATGGAAACTTCTTTTGCTCAACAGATGAAAGAAGATGCCATTAGTACAAAAATAGGTAAATATCTTACAGTGTCAAGTAATGTTTTAAGTGGATATCAGGAGCAATTGTTTCTAGTATTATATATAAAGTTAATATCACTTATTGATAGATGTAACATTAAGCATACATTTGTTTTGTGACTATGCTAGTGATAATTACGTGTTAGGGACTAATCTCATATAGTTCTTAAAGAATGCTAAGTTAACATTCATCTCACACATTGACACAAAATCGTCGTTTTTGACCTTAATTCGACTTATTATTAAAACAACAGACCCCATTGAAATCCGACACTAACTATATTTTTAAAATTACATCTGACAACTGAAATTAAATGTTGCCCATATATCATAAGACTTGAAGGTGTCGATGTTTGCAAATCACTTTTTCATGAGATTTGTAGATTGTTTTATTACCATTATTATTAAACTTTATTGTATTGATCATCCTAAAAATAATAATTCTATGTAATAATTAATCCAGCACCTGAAAAGTAAAATTTCTGACAATAATCAAACTAAAGACACTCCTGATCTATATATTCTCTCTAAACAGGATAATTTTACATGGGGTCAATGTTCCAGACTGACCCCATAAAAACAAAATTAATAGAAAGTATTAAATCTCAATCCAAGCAATGAATGATATGAGAGAAACTGTTTGATTTCGTCGAGAGTCTTCGAGTAGTTGGGCTAACAAATGCGGCGCAGTACAGTGTTGCTATCTTGTACATATTTTTATTATTTATTTCCGATTTACCTTCTAGATATGTTAGGGACCAAGGGATATTCAGATCTTTTGAGAGTAGTAATACCAATATTTCATTGTACATATGAGATATTCTTTCAAATCGGAGGTAACTCTGTGCTGGCTCTCTGCCAGCTGCCTCTTAAATAGTTTATTTAATCATTGTTTTTCATGTAGAAATTATAATAAAAATAAATGCTGGCTTTTTTGGTACTGGCAAAAATGCCGGTACCAAAAAACTTATGACAGAGTAATTGTAAAAAAATGCATAATTATTAGTAGACTAGTAGTATACAAAGTAATGTATTTCTGTCTATATTTTTACTGCACATAGTTCCATTTCAATCTAATAATTCGTTTTAAATATACAGGGAAAAAAACAATTCACAAAAAAAATGTCTGACACCCTGAAATAATAGCACTATTTTTATTTTATAGTAATTAGTAAATGTCCTTATAGGTATTATGGAAGATCTGGAAGATATGAAGAAGGAGGAAGAAGAAAAACGACGAAAAGCTATGATGAAAAAGAAAATGAGACGTTGAATATCTCATTCTAGTCTATCTATTTAGAGAATAAATTCCTATTTGAGATGAAAGTTAAACTTTGTACAAAAGGTTTCCAAGTTGAGATTGTTCAGTTCTAGTGCAAGTAGAACACATTTTGAATCTGGTGTTTGATCTATTTTTTTATAGATTTATAAAGTCATTAGTGCAACTAGATAAAAAATATTATGTGATAATAACAATTTACCCAAATTTAGGGGTAATTTTTCTATCTTCAATTAATATTTTGGGTGAGTAGTTTGTGTAATTTTATTGTTTTAACCCTCTGCAATGATACTTTTTTTTTCAGTGTTTTGAAATTTCATCAATAGAAAAACATACTGCCAGTACACATACCATAAATTAGTTATATTTTGTCTCTAATTGTTTGTTAAAAATCGTTACATACTTTTATATATTGAGCGTTCAAGGTGATAATCAGCATAAGTTTTTAAAAAGTACATATAGTCCAATAAAATTTGGGTATAACTTTAAAAAAAATCTGTTCAAGTGGAATTTTTGTAACGACAATCCTTTTGATGTCCTATATAAACATATCCTAAAAAATACCCAAAATTTGAGCCATGTATGGGGTCAACTCAATTTTTTGGAATATTGTCGAAAAGTATTAGTTTTTTAAGGAAAACAGTTATGAAGAAAGTCCAAGTTTCATCTAAAAAAATGTTTTGTTTTCCACAACACCACACCATACTGGTAGAAGCATGTCCAATTAAGAAAAATTAGCAAGTGACTTTTTTTCTACACGTTAAAAAAATCGGTAAATTTGCATTTACCCGGATTCTCTCGTACCAAATTCTGCCACACACAAACTACAGAGGTATGCATATAGTAATTATTCATAGTATTTAAATTGTAATTATTGTATTTGTTATGATAAAAGGAAAATTTTATTGTAAGAAATGTTGTGTTAAGAGGGCTTCACCCATTTTCACTTACATACCCAGAACCAGTAAAATTATCGAATGTTACCCACATGACCTAACCTAACATAAAAAGAAAACCCATCATTCAAATTTAGGGTTTTTATATGCTCATTAGAACAACACTATGGTCTTAACATAACTATAGCTTGGTCGAATTTTTTTACAAGTTTTACCCTTTTTGTGACATTCTACTGGGTTATATAGATTTCAAAACAGTTTTAATTTTCCTATGGTGGCCCAGTGTTAAAGATAGATTAAGCTGCCAATTATACATGTAGTTCTCGTCAAACCAATGTAATCTATATTGTGATAAATTTTAGTATATGAATATTCTATAGGGGGTATATTAGGAGCAAATTACATTTATATTTTAGGTATTCTTAAAGTTATATTTAAATAGTGTTTTATTTAGTAAATTATGCATAATTTTTTCCTGTTTTTGTTTCTTTAGCTTTAAATATATAGTTTATTTTATATGAACCATAATTTATATTTATGCGAAAAGCTGTAATAAAGATTTATTATTAGCTTTCGTCTCTTAATTCTTTTTAAGTTGTATATTAGGTTATTAAAAAAAACAAAAATCGGACATATATATATATAGCTATATATATATATATATATATATATATATATATATATATATATATATATATATATATATATATATATATATATATATATATATATATATATATATATATATATATATATACATATATATATATGTACATATATATATATATATATATATATATATATATATATATATATATATATATATATATATATATATATATATATATATATATATATATATATATATATATATATATATATATATATATATATATATATATATGTACATATATATATATGTATATATATATATATATATATATATATATATATATGTACATATATATATATGTACATATATATATATATATATATATATATACATATATATATATATACATATATATATATGTATATATATATATATATATATATATATATATATATATATATATATATATATATATATATACATATATATATATGTACATATATATATATATATATATATATATATACATATATATATATATGTACATATATATATATATATATATATATATATATATATATATATATATATATATATATATATATATATATATATATATATATATATATATATATATATATATATATATATATATATATATATATATATATATATATATATATATATATATATATATATATATATATATATATATATATATATATATATATATATATATATATATATATATATATATATATATATATATATATATATATATATATATATATATATATATATATATATATATATATATATATATATATATATATATATATATATATATATATATATATATATATATATATATATATATATATATATATATATATATATATATATATATATATATATATATATATATATATATATATATATATATATATATATATATATATATATATATATATATATATATATATATATATATATATATATATATATATATATATATATATATATATATATATATATATATATATATATATATATATATATATATATATATATATATATATATATATATATATATATATATATATATATATATATATATATATATATATATATATATATATATATATATATATATATATATATATATATATATATATATATATATATATATATATATATATATATATATATATATATATATATATATATATATATATATATATATATATATATATATATATATATATATATATATATATATATATATATATATATATATATATATATATATATATATATATATATATATATATATATATATATATATATATATATATATATATATATATATATATATATATATATATATATATATATATATATATATATATATATATATATATATATATGTATATATATATATATATATATATATATATATATATATATATATATATATATATATATATATATATATATATATATATATATATATATATATATATATATATATATATATATATATATATATATATATATATATATATATATATATATATATATATATATATATATATATATATATATATATATATATACATATATATATATATATATATATATATATAAAAAATGTATCTTTAGTTTGATTTAAACTTTCCATTAAAGAAGTGAAATGCAAATGGTATGACAGGTACAGTAAAATTGTTCTAAATAAAAATACACTTGAGAAGAAGTCTTATTCACACTATATCAGTCAATACAAAACTATATATATGTACATATATCTATATATATATATATATATATATATATATATATGTACATATATATATATATATATATATATATATATATATATATATATATATATATATATATATATATATATATATATATATATATATATATATATATATATATATATAAAAATGTATCTTTAGTTTGATTTAAATTTTCCATTAAAGAAGTGAAATGCAAATGGTATGACAGGTACAGTAAAATTGTTCTAAATAAAAATACACTTGAGAAGAAGTCTTATTCACACTATATCAGTCAATACAAAACTATATATATATATATATATATATATATATATATATATAAAATGTATCTTTAGTTTGATTTAAACTTTCCATTAAAGAAGTGAAATGCAAATGGTATGACAGGTACAGTAAAATTGTTCTAAATAAAAATACACTTAAGAAATCTTATTCACACTATATCAGTGAATACAAAATAGCTTATAATAACAGTACAATTTTCATAATATAGTGGTGCATAACAATATTACATGTATTTACAACAAAATCTATATAATTTATGCTAATACATCCCGCACTGGACAGTTTTTTTTTTGATTTGGCAAATATTTTGTCAATAGGTATTGGGCTATATATTATAGTAGATCTCAGTTTTTTGGGATTATTGCTAGTAGGTAACTCCTGTTTTATTTCTGATTTCATGTATATGATTAACTATTCGATTTATTTTAATTTTTTTTTAACATAATAAGAACAAGTTATGATAGAATAAAGCGCACGAAAATCAAAATCATTCTCAGAATAGAGTAAATATGTAGAATATAGTTTATTTTTTCTGTATATAGTTTTTAGAAGATCATTCTGGACAACAATCGATGGAGTTAGGAAATTCTAGTAAAGACCAATACAAATACAATCACACCATTTCTTATTAAATACTCAACCGGTTCCTTATATGCACTAATCATAACTTTTTTATTTAACATTTCTCTTAAGATATAGATTTATAAACAAGTCTATAGATATTCTTTGACAATTTTAGAACATGCTGATCTCATTTTAGATTCTTATCTAAAACTATATAACACCCAATTAGTAGTCAATTTCAAATATATCATGTTCAGGGCGGTTTGCTGACGCGATGGAATAAGCAATATAATTTGTTTTGGAAGTGTTCAGTGTTCATTTAA
The DNA here is from genome assembly GCA_030620095.1 of Kuschelorhynchus macadamiae. NCBI lineage: Eukaryota > Metazoa > Arthropoda > Insecta > Coleoptera > Curculionidae > Kuschelorhynchus > Kuschelorhynchus macadamiae. Next base: position 2,637,421 of record JAUTXW010001306.1, read on the forward strand.
AACCGTCAAGCCAATTTTTTTATTATGTTCATAACCTCAGTAGTCGACCTCCTAGCTGACGACTAAGAATCCCTTGAAGAAGCTACAGTGCCATCAACATAAGGTATCACTGTCACACCTATGTTCATATTTGTTAAAGAGTTGATATAGGCTATAAAAATAATAGGCCCAGACAGTGCCGTGCATGACTCCGCTCCTCAATGTAAGCCTATCGATGTCACCAATTTTAACAACCTCTATGTAATCTATCCTTCAAGTAGCTCCCAAAAACGTCCAACACCAGGGACCAGAGGGGTACACCATTGGCCTCCATGATGTAAGGACTTTTATTAAGCAGGTTCCACTCAAATCATGATGAATTACCAGCATGTCTGTTCCTGTACAAAAAGGTTGACAAAACCGACTCTAAAAATTACAGACCAGTTTCTTTATTATTAGTATTATCTAAAATACTTGAATGACCTATATATGCAAAAACCGTTCCTATACATAAAAAGATGACAAAACCAACTCTAAAAATTACAGACCAGTCTCTTTATTGTTAGTATTCTCTAAAATACTTGAACGTCCTATATATACTAGTTCACTAAATTATTTTATGAGGTTCTTATCTAAACTATCCACCCAGGAAGCTATTTTTAAATTTTTGAATCTAATCATGAAAGAGCTTGATAATGACAAACAGGTGTTTATTATTATCATTTATCAAAAGCTTTCGATCCTATAAATCCCCATATGCTGTTTAAAAAGTTTAATGTTTACGGGGGTAGAAGTGACCTGGAATGACCTAATATTATGCTATCTTTGTGACAGGTCTCAAGGAGTCTGAATATCAATTGACGAATCCGGAAAGATGTCTTTTTCTGAACCAGTCTCAGTATCTACAGATGTCTCTCAGGGGTCAATTTTGGGGCCGATATATTTCTGATTTTTGTTAACAAGCAGAGCGACACTTTGGGCTCTGGTTTCATCTCCCTGAGGACACCTCCCGTATATGACTGAGGTGGACATCCAAACTACATCTTGCAAGTTCAATAATATAGTCGCAAGAAATGGATGAATGGTGCAGGATTGATTGTTTAAAGTTAAATATAGAGAAAACTTGCTTGGTGAATTACAAAAGTCAAAATCATTGTACACGTTACTTTGGAAGGCAAAACATTCCACAGGCAGAAAGAACAAAATTTCTGGGTCTCTAACTCGGGAGGACTAGATTGCCAGTGTAGACAAAAAGATAAGCAAAGTTGCTATTTAGTTAGATATTTTTGTAACCAGGTACATTTGGAGAATCTTAAAATCTACTACTTTGCATGTATGCACTCAGCAATAAAACATTATTTCATTTCGGTTTAAGTTATTTAATGTCCGAAATATAAGTAAGTTTAATTTAATTTCACTTTGTATCGTTTGACTATTTTGACTTAATGTTCTCAAAAGATAACTATGACAATATATGTTATTATTATGAAATCTTATGTGTATTGATACTAGCCGGCCTACGTATGGCGGACTTTGAGTATATCTGATTATTCATTGTTTTAACATCCACCGCTTCCTTCACCCAAGGAGTGAACTAATTTAAGCGATTTAATGTGGAATTTTAAAAAATCACGGCTGGAGTCATGGTTCTTGAATTTAGGCCATATCAAATTGAAATTATACTTCCCGGCGTTTCGCCAGCGAACACACTGGATGAGCTCCGGCCAGCAGAGTTGAGATATTTATTCCCGATCTCAGCGGCCCATTTTCGTTGTAATGTTTGATTTTCAAAATCGACAAAAACTCCTCCATAAAAGGTAGTCTATTTCTATAGGCTTCAAATTTGTGTTACATTTTATAACAGATAAAACTTAAAATTCTTGTTTTCTTTCTTTTGATGGAACTGCTTGAATATTATTGATATTTGAATTATCTTTAAATTTCTGTGAAAATTTGGAATTGGTGAAATTTAAGAGTTAAATACCTAAATAATGTTCTAAATATTTATAATTTCTCAAAGCCTTTTTGGTATCCCTTGTATACTCTTAATAATACAAAGTTTCATTGACAAATCTTATAATTATTTGTTTATAATTTTGATTTCTTGAGGCAGAAAGCGATATACCCTTTACAAATGAAATACCTATCTTGTATTACGTTTAAAAATTTTAAAAACTATTTTAAAATGAATTAAAATTTATTTTGTAATTAAAATAGAAAAAATGATTTAGTACAATTTTTATAGGTTAAGATATTTATCTTTTTACAATATTAAAAAGTATTTCCGAATTTTACTAATACTTTGTCCAATTTATTTTTATTAACTAGGCTATAATGGTAATTTATGTTACAAATGAATTAAGAAATAATTTTGATCACGATTGGGAAATTTTGCTTTGTCAAATAAATATGATGGTTAAATTTTAAAGGGAGAGGAATATTTGTTTAACAGGTTCAACATGGATAGTAATTAAAACAATCTAAAAACTAAAGAACAAACTCCGGGTGACCCGTTTATCTTGGAACACTACCTTACCTCAGAAACTGTAAAAGATAGAAAAATCATTTTGAATACAAATTTTACTTAATAGAAAAGAAATTTTTATATCTACAGAGTGACTTGTATTTCCGAGCCGAGCATCAAATTTCTTATTTTTAATGAAACACCGTGTATATACCTTTTTTTTTAAATCTACTACTAATTTCCAATATTTTCTTATATAATTCAGTAAAAAAGGCATTTGTCTTGAAGTTATTGCAGTTGAAAAGTGCCACTTTTAGTGTCACGAGACCATGTAGAAACCAAACGGCTGCTACAGAGCACGTAACACACTTGTTAGAAAAGGTAGCCCAGGAAGTGTTTACACTGGTCTCAAAAATTAGTGTCAAACAATTATCTTAATAACGTCGATAATTTATAAGTTAACATTTTATTTACATGTCGAAGTACATACTCAGCAAGATGATAGAGTGTCTACAGATAGCACCTTTTTAAGTACAAGGAAATACGGTTCTTTTATAAAAGGGGAAATTTTATGTGGTGATTATGTATTGTAAATTATCAAACAAATGGTGGGAATGTATTTTCAAGGGACTAACATCAGTAAGATCCAGTCAGTTGCAATAAATGTGTCGAGTTATAAACGCGCGCGGTTCGCTTATACAGAATCCCGAATATGGGGCATTATCTCTAAACTGTCATCTTCAGTGGGCATATATATTTAACTTTTAACAGCACACACGAGACCTCGACTTAAACGAGGTCTCGTCTCGTCTCGTTTCGGGGTATCACTACCATAACAGAGAAGGCTTAAACTAAAAATTCAAATTTCAATGAAAATATAAATATTGATTTTTACCGAAGAATCGACCGAGTGTGCATAAAAAGATGAAAAAGTTATAGATATCAATAAATAAAACTGAAACGATTTACGTTACTCGGATATCTTACTACCAAAAAATATAATAAATTTAGCCGCACAACTATGTGATTAGTGACTAAACCTAAACAGGTTTTTAAAAAAAGTTAGAATAAGAGTGCTTTATCTTCTGACAAAAATCGATAGCAAACTATAGTTTTTTCTCCACTGATCTCTCCTATCAAAAGAGAAATCAGAAAATTTTCCTAGGAATAAATTTATACAAATTCCACCAAAAATTATATTTTTTTAATATCTATAATGCGTTTAAAAGAAAAAAACCGTGGCTACAACACGAGATTAGTTTTTACCAGCGTTGCTGAAGCGTTCTCCACGTACATAAAAGACGAAGATAGAGAAATAACCTCAGAAAAAAGAACCAACTGATTTAAAGAAGAAAAAATTTGATTAAATATGTGAAACCCTAAAAATATTAGGCAAAAAAATCAATCAATAATTTTTTCCATATTTTGTTATAATTTTCAAATTTTTCGCGACAGTTGACAGGAGATGTCAGTGCGAGAAAATTAGCTCTAATTTCTGATAAATCTATTTTAATTCACTATTTAGGAAAAAAGACAGCAGGACCTCTCTACCTGTAATATTTTGGCAGTTCAATCAGGAGTCATGAAATGTTAAAAGATTGATCCAAAAATAGCACTTATGCAACGTAAATTTTTTTTAGAATTTTAATTTATTTTCTACTATATAATAATTAGAAAAACACTTCCCCCCGTATTCACTAAAAAACTTTAAGATAGAACAGGTCTAGTTGGCATGGTACTTAAAACTCTTAGTTCGCCAGTTATGTTTCGCTTATGTCACCTGTCAGTTTGTAATTGTGACATTTAGAAAAAATATTTGTTCAATTTTTAAAAATGTCATCTTAAACCTACAACTGTCAAGTTAGACCTGGTCTAAATATAAACCTCTTTGGTGAATACGGATGTTCATGTCTAGGAAGAATGAACATTGCCACTAAGTGAATAAAAAGACAAAATAAAATACAACCTAAATATTTCTGACTAAAAGCGAGAAATCTTATCCAAAAAGCTTTGTAGTAAAAGTTGTGTAGTTAAATTTCATAATATATTATACATTCGTAAAAATTACGTTTAACCATTTTTTAATATATGGTATTTATTTAATCTTCTAAGCTTGATGTAATGTAGATGCATCTTTGTCACTGGGGAAGTCTTAACTTTAAGATATTAACATTTGATTATTACTAATATAACAATTTCAATGTTTAATATTATAATAATTGAGAAACTAAGATTAAATTTTAGATAGCGTGAATAACATTCAGTCTGTGATAAAAAAAAATTTAATTTGGGAATTATGAAATTTAAAAATGTATTTTTATATAATAGGCTTGATTACATGGGGCCAATAGATCGGGCAGTATCCAGTTGAGTTAAATTAATGTAATCTATGAAGTAATAATTTACTTTTAGTACATGCCAGAAAACTTTGTCGCCCGAAGCTTTGTCCTCGTGGAATTTGTGTAAGGTGATGACTCCACCCCCTCTGAGCCTGCACTACTGACCTAGATAGATAAAGAATAAAATTATGTTATTTGAATTGTTTTTAAACAGCGTAACGAATTAAAGATGGTCGGCTGCGTGATAACTTTGTGGGTGGCATGGGCCACCGGTAAAGAAAATATTGAGTTTGACCCATCGAGTCAAAAGGATAAAACTGAAGCCAAATTAAAGGGAAATCCTTCAATTTTCTAATTTCAAATATCGTTAAGGGCACAGCTTGATGAATTTTTCTGCCTAACCAAATTTATTGGTGAATGTAAAGAACATGCGTTACTTATTAATATACATTCATTATTTGATATATACAGCTCATTTAATAAGAACCGAAACGTTTCTAATTACTCCCTTCGAAAAAGGGAAGTATTGTAATTATGAGAAATCAGCCTCCGAGATTTTTTCAGATCTTTGCGTTGCAAGAAACTAAAATGCGATACTGAAAAACATTCTGACGGTGTGTAAGTCTGTCTGTTCGGGACATAGCTAAAAAGCTACTTACCCGAATGACCTAAAATTTTGATCAAAAATTAAGGGTCACATGGTGATGACCGTGGTAACATTATATTACAAATTCAGTATGGCGAAACAAACTAGTGGCCTAGCGAAATGTTAGAAGAATTATTACTAAAAAGCTATTTATCCAATTTACCTCGAATTTTGCACAAAAATCAAGTATTACATAAGAATCAAATGTGAAAATTATGGTACAAATTCAAAATGGCCAAACAAAATGGCGGCTTAATAACAGAGTTAAAAATTCAGCTTGAAAAAGCTTCTTTAAATTAGTTAAATTTGGTATAGAGATGAACTAATAAAATGTTCCTACGAATTAGTTAATTAAAAAACTACTTATCCGATTGACTTCAAATTCTGGTCAAAAATAAAGGGTCATATGCGGATGACCTGGTAATATTTAAGTAAAAAGCCAATATGGCGGAGCAAAAAGGCGCCCTTAGTAAAAATGTTAAAAAAAAATATTACTAAAAAACTAATTATCTTATAACCATATATTCTAATTGTAACTATAATCAAAATATAAAATATGTTTTCATATCATTATCTATTTATTATTAATAAGCCTTTATAAAAGTGCTAACATTGTCAAATAAAATCAATACCTAAACAACAATACAATACCAAGTATCTTAAAAAATATTTTAAGACTTAAAAAAGAAAAAAACTATACTTATAGACTATAAAATATTAAAATTCAAACATCAAACTAGACAGTTAAAAAATTCAGTAAATGAATAAAATGTTTATTTTTCCAATAGATACCGCTTTAGCTATTTTCTAAATGTTCCAAAATGATTTATTTATATATATCTTTCATTTAGACACTACTGCAGAAAAATGGCCTCTTTCTGTATTTTGACACTTGGTACTTATTAATATAGAGTTTCTTGAAGGAGTTTCATAATTATTAACTGAAGAGGTGAGGAAATGTTGCTTCTTTTAACAAACATAGCTTCATCCATGAGCAATACACATGCTAAAGTTATTAAACTAGTATTTTTAAAAGTTTGTCGACATGACTCCATTGGATTAAACAAAATACTTTTCTGATTATTCTTTTTTTGTAGAGAAAACACGATCTACACCATTTGTTTGGCCGCAATACAAAATCATGTAGTATTTTAGACGACTATATGTTAATTCGTAATGAACATTTATTAACTGTTTAGTAAATAGATTTTTTAAATTTATAATTGAGAAATAGGCAGATTTCAGTTTGCCTGCAACATGTTCAATATGTGCCATCAAGGACCATTATTTATTTCTAAACCTAGAAAGTTACATTAATTAGTATTTTCAATTTGAGTAAAGGATCTTATTTGCCTGCTCTAACATTTCCAGCGACCACTCAGGACAATTAAAGTGTCATCTTCATATAAGGCTATAGCGCAGTGTCAAGATTAATATTTATTCATAAAAAGTAACAACTAAAGGTGGCAGTACACTGCTCTCATGTAAGCCGTATTTTAGTACTTGACAATCTGAACTAATACTACCAATTTTTACTCCAACTAGAGAGAAAATACTTCATTAAATCCCTTGTATAACCCAGAATAGCAAGGCAATTTAGCTTTTCTACTAATATTGTACTGTCCACACAATCAAAGGCTCGCGTTAGATCAAAAAACAGGGCGATTGCATAATAACCCTGGTCTATAGAAGAATAAACAGACTGTACAAAACTAAAAGCAGCAGTATTTATAGAGTAATCGTGTCTAAAGCCGTGCTGAGCAATTGTGAGAAGTTTTATTTGTGAAGAAATTAAAATCTTGTTTTAAATATATTTTCTAGAATTTTTGGAAAGGATAACAAACCAGTTATTGGCCTATAATTTTGTACCAATTCTGCATCTCCTTTTTTATATAAACGAATTATTTCCCCATATTTTAATATTTCATGTATTTATATTTAAGTTCGAGGTTCAGATGTATGCTAGAACATTGGGGAAACTTTAATAAGCCAATTTTATTTAGAAATCTTGAAAAATGTGCTGCTTTGGAAGTTATTTCAAAGACACAATTTTATATATTAACACAACTGCCTTGTTTATACTTATATTTTTAGTCAATAATTGGTTTGCTAAAAACAGAATTACATTTGTATTTACCATGGAGTGCAAGCGGCTTTAAATAAAATAAGGTGTGATACCAAAAATTTGATAGCAAAATCCACCGAGCTGTGCCCTGGATGACCAATGAAATTAGAAAATTGAGGGATTTACTTTTAGTTTGACATTGGGTCAAGTGTTCCAAAAAATTGCCACCCTTTTTGGATAGCCCGCGCCACCCATGAAGATATCATCAGTAGACCATTTTACTCACTTAAACGTTCAAAGTTTAACTAACAAATTAAGCCAACAAGTTTTTTTTCCTGAAGTGGATTTCTTTTGGGTGTGCCTCTGAACTTTTGCTAAATGCCCAACAGTTATATATGACTTGTTTCTCCGGTGGTCGCCAATTTCTGCGCGGTTTTTGTCCCAAAAGACTTCTTAGAAACTGTCAAACCAACTGCTACTAAAAAATTTACGAGAAAGTTTATTTTGGAGTGTGCAGCTGTTGAATTTATTTTTAAAAGATAGCTCTGGCGGTTTTTTAAAGATCATATACTTCAAATTTTCTAGCCTCTTATGGTCTTTTTTCTAACTATTTTAATAAACTAGCTCTTAATTCTTCTTAGTAAACGCGCAGATGTTGTGGAGGTTTAAATGTAGATAGTTTAAAACAATCTTTTTTTAGAACTCAACTTTTTGACATACTGAATAATTTGCAGATGAGCTCCATACTTTCACTACAGCCAACTAGACATGCATCTGATGTTTTGCCTTATGCTTTAGACCATTTATCACAAATAAACCAGAATTTTTTGAGTCTAAAAATTGCTAACAAATATAGCAAAACACTTTGCATAAATTACATTGGGAACTCTTCCAAGTACTACCCTTATTTCAAAATGTCTTAAAACTTCTATATTTAAATGTTTTTTTGTTGAAGTTAACTTGAAACCTAAAGCACTACCTTTCAACAAACGATTTTTACATTACAGTTACAAACATGGCTTGGGATGCTTTTTATAATAACCTGATATACCTTCTTCACCTTACACGTCCTTAAAAAAATTAATGCCTTAATATGAGTAAATGGATAAATCTAGACATCCTTTGAGACAGTAAGGAACTAACCCTATTCTGGCTTAATGAAAACACCAAAAAAAAAAATTTTTTTTTCACCAAAAAAATTATTTCCTCTGCAAACCCTTTTAAAGCAACAAGGCAACCCAACTGGGTAGAATTCAAGCTATTACCAAATGAAATCAGGACTAATAATACTATTGCTGAACACCCCCTCAAAGTATGCAACCCATTTTGGGACTTTTTTGCTAAACACATTGACAACAAACTTCCAAATTTCAATATAAATAATGCTTTTGACCTTGGCTTAAATGAATGCCATAATAATACAATATTCATGGTTGTGATATACTAATTCATGCTATCGAGTATGTGTGGGATTATATGAAGTATCCACTGGGCTATTTGTTTAAATTATTTCTTGATAAGGGCACCTTTCTTGGAAATTTAAAACTATGGGAAAAATACTATTTTATAAACATGACTTGATTGAGAACTATAGGACAGTAACTAGCCTAATTAGCTTTTGAAAAATTTTCGAAAAAATTGTAAAATCTAGAGAATTTTCGACAGAAAAACAAATTACTAGCACGTGCTCGCATGGCTTAATACTCTACTAATACAGCTACCTTCACTATCCTCCAATTTATATATTCAGCAATAGATAAAAAATATTATGTAATTGCACTGCTTTTTGATTTGACTCGTGCCTTTGATTGCGTAGATAGCAATATTTTAATCAGGAAATTAAATAAGGTGGGATTAGGGGAAATATAAACAGGTAACCAAAATCTTTTTTTAACAAACAGAAAAAGGGTTAAAGTTAGGTAATGCGAACTCCTAATATCAAGAACTAACTTTTGGAGTTTCTCAGGGCAGTGTTTTGTCCTGTTCATTTTATATATAAATAATCTAGAAGCCTTTTTAGATCTGGGAGAAAAGGATAACATGATTTCATATGCGGATGACACGTCAATAATAGTACCTGAACAATTATTTTATTTATTAATACAGCATGCAAACCTGATTTTAAAATATTTTAATGAATGGTGTCGAGGAAATAAACTGATTCTAAATGAAACAAAAACCCATTTTCTGACTTTCAATTAAATAACAATTACCAGAGTTTAATTTTCATTTAAATAATAAACAAATAACTAAAACAGAGAAGTATAAATTCCTAGGTTTTGTAGCTTATGCTATTGTAGGGAAAATAAATTTTCCTTAAAATAGCTGTTGTGTGAAGGGTGACTCTTCATCAGGTGGCAATAGTGGGAAGTAAGCAAGGAATACTTATACTTTATTTTGGGCGCCCCTTAGTTAAATTAATTATCAGTGTCTACAGAGCCATTTAACTGAGAAATTATGCTCTGAAAATAATTGATAAAAATAAAACACTTGAAATAAATTCCAATATGTTTACTTTGGCTTTTTGTAGTTTCTTTTTTAAGATTTATAATGTCATCCATATGATATTAGGATTCAATTTTGGCAATAAGAATTAACCAACAATTTAATTAAAAATTACACTTTACAAGCAAGTCTGACACTGGGAACTTTCTTAAAAAAGACCCGAGTAACTAAATCTTACAAATTTCAATTCCTTGGTCAAAAAATTTGTGTATATATGGATATGTAAAAAATATGTATTATCTAACCGATTAGTATGTAGGTACTGCTTTATACCATGATAATCAGAATAGGTTTTACATTGCTAATCAGATATATGTAACTTACATATATTTAAATAATTAAAAGAATCTTTATGGAGTTTCGATTACAAAAAAAGAAATCAATACCAAGAGATTTGCCTGAAAGGCTTAAATTTCATAAGGTTATATGATAAGAATATAGACAAATTGTAGAATTCTAAAATTAAAATGCTACAGTTTATACCTTGACAGTGATCTATCCTGGTCATCACTTGGAGCATGTTGCAGGAAAACTGAACTCGGCTTATTTTGCACTTGCAAATTTAAGAAATGTTTTATCTGCTAAGGAATTAATAAATGTTTATTATGCTCTTGCTTACAGCCATTTAAAACATATGGTTCTCGATTGGGGTCATGTCACAGAAGTCAATTGTTTATTTGTTTTGCATAGTTAGATAAATGTTTTTTCTCCTCACTCCCATGGAATCTTGTTGTGCTGTTTTTAAAAGCTTAACTTTATCATGCATATTTTTAATGGAAGCCTCTCTTAAAAAATTTGAGGCACAGTTTCCAGTTGTATCTACATAGCACAATTATGAAACAAGACAAAACAATAACAAAAAAAGCTATGTACTTAATAAGCTGCCCAATGAAATTAAAACAACAGAACCTCAAAAGAAATTTATAAAAAAGTTAAAGCAGTACTTTATTGGCCTCTGCTTTTATGTTTTGAAATATTTTGACAATTAGTTATATGTTGTTTTTTCCAGTACCATACTTTATTTATTTATTTATTTATTCAGGAATAAGTACTCTACAGAAAAAATTAATTCTAAATGTACAATACAGTACAATAAAGTCTAACAATAAAAACTTAAAATTAATAATAACAATAACAGAAACAAAAAACAGATATATGTGTATATTTTACGAGACAAAGTACTGGTGCTACATTAATGACAAATAAATTGTTAAGGGGAAATCACAATATTACAAAGCGTGAGGAACAGGAACTAGTAGGCGATACACTGCAGTCTCCGCTTAAGGCCAGACAGACTGAGGCTAAATATATTAACATTTGAGAAATGGTTGTTATAGTTTCGAAGAATTTGATCCATAAAGGCGGCTTGTCCATAGTTCGTACGGTGTGGAACTTCGAAAAACAGGCGTTGCTGTCTTGTTAGTCTTGCTGGAAGATGAAAGAGCATGCGGTTCACCAACTCCACACAGTCAATCAACCCATGGGACAGCTTGAAAAGGAATATTAACATTGCTTCATTTCTTCGGTCTTCTAAAGATTTTACGCCACAAAGAAGAAGCCTAGTTTCATAATCTGTATTCAGGCAGGGAAAACGATGTTCGAATAGCAGGTATTTACAGAACTTATTCTGCACTCTCTCCAGTCGTCTTTTATGTATGTCATAATAAGGGCTCCAAATAATTGAACAGTATTCGAGGATGCTCTGAACAAGGCTGTTATATAAACAGGTGAGTGCTTTGGTATAGTTCATGAACTTGGTATTGCGCTTTAAGAATGCTAGCATCCTGAAACTCTTGAGAGTTATGTTGTCAATGTGCTTGTTAAAGGTGAGCTTGTTATCAAAATTGACTCCTAAGTAATTAATAAAGTCAGCCCTTTCCAAGATGATGTTGTCAATGTGGTATGGAAAAAAGATGGGATTAGAGTACTTGCCAAAACTAACCACTTTGCATTTGTTGATGTTAATATTTAATAGGTTTGTATTACACCAATGTGTGAAGCTGTCGAGGTCGGTCTGCATGTAATTGTCAGAGGAATTGACAATGTTGTAGAATTTCAGGTCGTCCGCATACATAAGAACCTACAATTTCCTGAAACAAGATTCAACGTCATTCAGGAACAAAGTGAAGAGAATTGGGCCAATGTGTGAGCCCTATGGGACTCCTGATGTCACTTGAATTTCACGAGGTGAAAAACCAGAAACTGTTACCCGTTGTCTACGATTAGTAAGGTTCGACTCAATAACCTGTACAAACGTGTACAAAGTTTTTATCAAATATATTCTAATGCATATTTTGCTTAGTAACTCTTGACACTGTTTATACTTTGTAAAAAGTCGACAACAAAAAAATAGAATAAATAAATAAATAAATATCCGGGTAATTAGTGCAGTCTCAGAGAGGGGTAAAGTTACCTTCTTACACAAATGCCACCATCTACTAATAGTAAAGTATTACTACATTACATTACATTTTCTTTAACTCAATGGTTCCAAGATTAAATACACCTGGGCTATAAGAAGGTAATGGATAACTATCAATTTTGAAGGTATACTCTTTGCAAGATATTGCAAATCTTAATACAAAAATTATCATACTGAAAATAAGCAATAACAGCATATGCAAGATAACAATTAAAGATTACAGATCACATCCAAGTTAACATAAACGGTTTAAGAAGGATGGCACATTGAATTATTATCTTCACTGAGTTCTAGAAGATTTTCTCTAATCTCTTCACTAATTTCTTCAGCTTTGGGAACTTCTGAAATTACCCAAGTATCACTTGGACTATTTAGTTTTTCTCTACAAATTGGACATGTGTCATGAGTTTCATTCCTAGAAACAAAAACATTTAAGATTTAAAAATACCCCTTACCTAACAGCTATTAGTTATAAAAAACTTTTTTAATCTAACATTTTTGGATCTTCAATTTACGTAATAATTAATATTAATTATTACAGAAGTAATAGATAGATATGAAATTTAATTATAAGAAAGAGTTCCAGGAGTCACAAATTTTTGCCATTCTGATGAATGAATTGTTTAAACTGATATTCTACATTATAACTATATACTATCTCAGGATCAATTCACAATTGACTAGCTATATATATCCAATTTTTGAGATCTGCATTCATTTTCAATGTATCATAAAAACCAACCTAAATATTGGACTTAATATTAGGTAGCTGCAACTTGGAGGAGCATTGGTCAAAATATAGCACAATTGGAAAAATCATGTTTTTTAACTAACCTATGTAACACTAAGTCCCCTTGAGAACATTTTCTTCACCTTTTTAGAGAGTTTTAGAACTCTTATTAATCATATGTATTTTTCACAATTATATAGTATAGTTATATATTCACTATAGTATAGACTTTAATTTCATGATATAAATAAATCTTAGAATGTACTTCTTATCTTCAGATAATTTATTTTGGAAACTAAACATAATAAACCAATATAATATTTAATGTATAATGTTACAAAATCATCTGGTTAATAGACCTAAATAGAAAAACATACTTTTTATAAACCATTGATTCATCTTACAATTAAGTTCTTTAAAAACCACTTAATAAATTACTTTAATTAAAAAAAAAACTTTATTTTAAATACATGTAAGTAATTGAAAAAAAAAACAAGTATCCATGATTCCATGCCAATGAATGCCATAATTTTTCATTGTCAAAACATAATACCCAACTATTTTCATTTCCTGTTGACTGTAAATTTTAAAAATATGATTTTTGTATGTTTTTGTAATGTGTTTGTTTTTCCTGTGAGATACTGTCCTAACCTACAACCTACCATATTTTTGGGGCTAATTTGAAATGAATTGGTTTGACCGTTTTGAAGTTATCATTTTCCCAAATTTTGTTTACATACACATATTCTAGGGACTCTAAAATATCAATTAAACCCAACTTGTATTTTTGCCTGTTAGATGGGGAAGTAAAAATAGAACAAAAAAAAAGCATTTCAACACTTACCATTCTTCTATACATTGGGTACAATAACTATGTGCACAAGGCAATGTCACCTCTTGTTTTCTTTCAAAGCAAATTACACACTCATTAGAACCTTCAGAACTAACTGGTGAGTCTATGCTGTCTTCAAGAAATGATGAAAATGTTAAGTCTTCTAAATTATTAGTAGTACAACTAAAATTCATTAAAATAGCTTACATAAAATCACTGAACCATTAAGTAATTAATAGAGCAATTTTGAACGTTTACCTTTCACTTTGTTCTGCAGCAGCTACTTGACATTTAAAAGTTTTAAAAACTTTGAGGAACTGACTCAAAGACAGCATTCTATAGCTTAACACTTTTTGAGTTTCCATATCTAATTTAACACAAGCTACCTGCACTGTTGCTTTCCAGAATAATGTGGAATCTGAACCTTTACAAACTGCAAATACTAGTTGGTATCCTTGCGAACCCAAACATTTTTTTGAACTGAAAAAGGTTTAAAAACCAAAAATAAATGATTTAATATTTTTTCCAAAGATTCTGTTGTTAGTCAACACTAATAATATTGACGTATTACTAGACTTGATTGGAGCAAGATCCTAATATTGTAGCAACTTAACACACTAGAGTTAGGAAAAACTATTACTAGTGAAAAATGCTAAAGAAGGCTAGTCTTTCTTTTTAGCGATAAAATTAAATTTTATATGGATGTTTTTCTTCTCGCCCCACTCCTAGTAAGAGGATCCTTGTTATCACCTCTCCAGTTCAACCATTTGTATATCATTGTGTTCAATATTTTTTTTAAAAAAGGATTATGTACACCTTAATGATAAACTTTAAAATTAAGCAATGTACCTATTATGGTAAATTATTTTTAGCCGCTACTCCAATCAAGCAGATATTTAACACAGAAAACCATGGTAAAATAATAACAAATTTGACAAAGGAAACGAGTCCGACAAAATTTAATATACATTTATCTTTAAAAATGCAATAAGTTCACTTACAGCATGTTAAGTTCTCCCAGGAGAGTTAGAAAGTCCGCATAGGATAAATTGCAAATTTCATGGGTCAACAAAGTATTGCATTGATCCTCTCCAACAACTTGCGAAATTACATCCCCCATTATAAAACACGCAACTGTTCACATATTTTTTACGATTGTCGATAATCTACTTACAAACATCTATAAATATTTATCATTTAAAACTTATCTAACACTGACAATAACAAATTTATTTATTTGTTATGGCAGGAGTTATTTAAATATTTTCCTTTCTTCTTTAACCGACAGGCCGGCCACAACATATAACCGGTAATGGCCCCATTTTCCATTACCACTTTACACCGGTTACGCGACAAATAACTTTCCCAGAGCAATTCATGTCTTGTGACGTCAGTATATGCTGTAGGTAGTATGTAAAAAAGGAAAAGTAATTATTAACGGACACATGCAAAGTTGTTACTATAGTAGAATATTGAGGAAAGTGATTGCGCTACCATGCAGATTACGTTTCACGACATCCCAAAAAAAGGCCGATAACTATATATATATATATATATATATATATATATATATATATATATATATATATATATATATATATATATATATATATATATATATATATATATATATATATATATATATATATACAATGTGTCCCAAATTTGGCTTACATGCATTGCTATCTCGTAAACCGCTATAGCTACAGTATATATATAATATATATAATATTTTAGAGAATTTTATTACAAATTTGATGACGTTTTGAAGTTTAGGATATCTTTTGTGGTTTTCAAGATAATTGGGAAAAATCAAAATGGTGCATTTTCAACTTTTGCCCGTAGCTTTTAAACGACTCGTATTATGGTTTTATGGTTTATACATTATTAGGGCACTTTTATTAGAGGAACATTATGCAGGTAAAAGGAAGTTTCTAGCTTCAATTGTTTTTGAGAATCAACTTTTTATTTTCTTACCGACGCCATTTATATTTTTGGAAAGATCTTTTTAAGAGCTTTCCAATGATGTATAACAAGGTAAGATTATTATTTTTCTTGAGCTCTAAAAACCAAAATAATTGTTTTTTTTTTAAGTAGGCTTTGATTACGCATGGCGGCCATAATGAAACAAAAGAATGCCGCATGTCAACAATCATTTTGTGTTCCTGAATAGTACTTGTTATCATTTCTCATTGTGCCGAGTTTTTACAAAGTTTATTTGAGTTTCTTATACTACTTAAAATGGAGGGTAATTATTCCAACGAAGAGAATTTGGATATGATAGAACTTTATTTTAAAGCAAATAGAAATACACAAGCAGCTGCGCGTTCATACGAAGAACAATTTCCAGACCGACATCAACCAAGCCAAAGGCATTTCAGATTTCTAATTGTTAACCTGTTAGCCTACGGGTCTTTTTTGAAACCGAAACCAAAGACCTATTCAATAGATAATGAAGCAAGAAACGCAGCTATAATAGAAAGTGTCAGGGACAACCCAACAACCTCAGTAAGAAAGATTGAAGAACAAACGGCAATTCCCAAATCAACCGTCCAACTTCACTTTCATCCCTATAAACCTACTATTGTACAGGGTCTTCAGGTAAATGATTTTGCTAGAAGAATCACGTTTAGTGAATGGTTCATCAACAAATGCCAGCAAATACCCAACTTTCATTCTAAAGGACTTTGGACAGATGAAACACGATTTACAAACTGTGGAATTTTCAATAAACATAATACTCATTACTGGGGCACCGAGAATCCTCATAATTTAGAAGAAAGTCGTTTACAAACAAAATTTGGGTTCAATGTGTGGTGTGGCATTATAGGTAATTCCAAACAATGCACTTCTGCTTTAAATCACTCATAACAATTTGTATTTTAGATAACCGTTTGATTGGGCCGTTCATTTTCCAAGAAAATTTATCGGGTAACAGATATTTGCAACTATTACGGGAACAAATTATTCCAGAAGTTATAAATTCTGTTCCCCCAAACGACCTGCAAAATATTTGGTTCCAACAAGATGGCTGTCCGGCTCACGGTACCAGAGAGGTGATGGCGGTCCTCAGAAATACTTTCGGGGAAAATATTATCGCTAATAATGGCCCTGTTGCTTGGCCGGCAAGGTCACCGGATATTACTCCTCCCGATTTTTATTTATGGGGATACGCAAAAAATGAGGTCACAAACTTCAGAGAGCGGCAATATGTTTTTTTATTATTAAAAGCTGGAGGCAAAAATGTGTGGAAAAAATTATAAATTATTAGTAACTTTAAGGTAGGCAAAGTTTGAAATATTATAGTTTCTGAGCAAAAACGAAAGTTACAAGTACTTTATGTTCTATCATATCCAAAGAATAATTACCCTCCATTTTAAGTAGGAAAATAAACTTTGCCCATATATAACCTATTCAGGAGCACAAAATGATTGTTGACAACTTTTTACTTAAAAAAAAACAGTGACCCTTGTAAAAAAAGACAATTGAAAATAAAAATATCAATATCAAAAACAATTTCTCTATATGTTCTTTTATAACCTATATATCAAATAATATGTGTCTCAAATTTTATAACAAACAAAAAATTTATTCAAAAATTGCTATAGCGGTTTACGAGATAGCAATGCATGTAAGCCAAATTTGGGACACATTGTATATATATATATATATATATATATATATATATATATATATATATATATATATATATATATATATATATATATATATTGAACATTTTTATAGCCCAACGACATATCCAAAATTATTGATTTAATTTTTTTATTTCTTAAAAGAATATATTCCAAAAAATATATTTTATATTTTGGTTTTTTCTTATATATTAGCATCAAAATTGCTATTTTGCTTTTTTTTAATATTTTAATTAATATTTATTTTATCGCACATTTAGCGACATCGTACGTATATCTTACATGTCACAAACTTGCGGCAATATTTTTTTTATTTGTGGTTCAAAGTTTGAAATAAAAGACGAATATATAAACAACTTTTTAACTCATTGAATATTTTTCTATATGTTCTTTTATAACCTATATATGTAGTCTCAAATTTTATAACAAACAAAAAATTTATTCAAAAATGTGAACATATGATTTTTTTTATTTACTAGGCGGTATTTGTGGTTCAAGTGAAAAGACGAAATTAAACAACTTTAACTCATTTTTCTTAGTGTAGATGTTGATTTTTTTTATTTACTAGGCGTTTCGACCATTCAGGGTTGGTCTTCATGCAGTAATATTTTTTTTTGTGTCGAAAGAAGGAAATTCGGTTGTTTTTGACGATATCCTACAAAGTTCTTCACAAATTACACTTACAACCAGTGGCGGCTCGTGAGTATATTGAAGGGTGAGGCTACATGAGGTTAATTTTGTTTAAATGTGAATAAATTTCCACGTCACCCATGAGGTATTATTCTGCGACGCGTTGACCTTTTTTTTTTAAAGGAGGTCATCGCCAATAGCCCTACTAAACCATTAAAAACTAAAAAAATAAACTCTAAAAAAAGTAAATAAAAAGTAAACAAAACAAGTAAAATATGTACACCTATCACTAAAATATAGCGGTGATTGCGATAATAAAAACATAATTTAGTTTATTAAAATTTAAAATAAATAGTTGTATGAAATAAGATAAAAAAACTACTTTTTGTACATTAAATCTATACGTCTGTCTTTTAAGGTTGCAAATTTATCTATAATTTGGTCATAAAAGTTTTGGTCTTCACTAAGTTCTGACAGTAATTCCTGCTCTATTGACATCATTGCTAAACCCGAAAGCCGTTCTTGTGTCATTGTGTTTCTTAGGTAGGTTTTGATCCGTTTAAGACATGAAAAATTTCGTTCGGACGATACACTTGTTGCGGGAATAGTTAAAACTAAATTAAAAAGCTTATATGCTTCCGCAAAAATTGCTTTAAAATCTTTAAATAACAAAGCTAGACTTTTTTCGACATCTAAATTTGAAAATTGTTCATCCCTATACAATACAGAAAGCTCATTCTTTAATCTATCTCTGTCAAAAATGTTTGGATAATTTTTTAATAAATTATTTAATAAGTCGTCGGGAAAGCATTTAACATATTCCGAATATTTTGTGCAATCGACTAAAGCAAAGAAATTTAAATTATTTAAATTTTCAAACCGCGTCCCTAATTGAAGAATTATACAATCTATTATTTCGAAATATAATATTTTATATTTAGTAAAAATATCAAAGTCGCTAGAACATTGCCCTCGACGTGTGTTAGTTGGCAGAATAGTGGCTTTTTTAGCAATTTTGAAAAGTTCTTTGAAATGGTCCTCGTTTCTAAATTCAATAATTCGTTGCTTGGCAAGGTTTATTTGCGAAATGCAGTAATTTATATCTAAATGCTTTAACTGTAATATTTGAAACAGTACATCAGTGCAACCAAAAATTTGTTTATAAATATGCGTTAAAAGGCAAAATTCGAAATCATTAAAATGCTTTAGAAATCCTTTTGCACCATTAATAGATTCTGTTCCAGAACTTAAGTCATTAATAATAGTTTCAAATACTATAATTAAATTGTCCCATTCATTAGCCACTAAGTTTAAAATTTTAGACCGTGTATACCATCGCGTTTCTACAGCTCGCGGAATTCTTTAACCTACTATCATTGCTAAAATTTTCGGCGTCGGACGGCTACCTAATATCTGTTTCTTTTCAGTTCCGCTTCTTCTTAAAAAAGGCGTTTCAATTAATGAAGCAATAATGCCGTGAATAGGATTCATTTCAAAAGCAAAAAGCAAATACAAAAAATGGAACGGTCCAACTGACCAAATCAAAACAAAACAAAAACTTACTCACGCGTATTTATTCACCTTAAAAGACAGAACGCCCTCAATCAGCGATTATTGCAATCTATTTCCTATTTCTTTCTCAGCCGCACGCACCACGTAAAAAGAAGCCGTTGGAATATTTCGCTAGTCATGTGATTTAAATAACCAATAAAAGCATATCCAAGCTACAGATTTATCGCCTCAAGAATGCAATAGAAAACGCGTGCATCGGCAATCGCCATCCCGCTCTGTTGTAATCAGGTGACTCGCCGGCATCGGCACCGTCCATTGATAAATAGGTCAGAAGTCGAAACTTTCCAAGCTAAAATTATTTCGCCTCATTCGAGAGCACTTTCTTTAGGAATGGGTTTGCACGGATTGCACGGTCGGTTTTTTGATGTGGTCAGAATTTATTTTCTAAAATATTTATTATGGGATTATATTTTGTTTTTTTTTTTATGTTATTATGTTGTAAAACTGTTAAAAAGTATATTTCTAATTGGCAATAGATAAAAAGTTATATAAAAAAATTCTCTTTTCCTTTATTTTGGGGGTGAGGCGCGGCCTCAGAGGCCTACCCTGACGAGCCGCCACTGCTTACAACGAACACACTCAAAAATAAAAATGGTACGTCAGCATTTATTAAAATTATACGTTTCACATAACGCCGTGTCAAACGAAACTGTTTTCAAGAGTTTTTGAATTGATTTGTTTGTTAACGAGCACTTTCCGTATATTGAGTGGTTATGTGCTGTTTTTGCTCAGAGAGCTAGCTTTTGTTTCGTTGATAACTTGGTAAACGAAGTTATTAAAATTCAAAAAATAATCCGTTGTGAACCGCGAAACTAATATTTATTATATTATCCGACAAAATTAGTGATAAGTTATCCATAAAAATTATTGCCGTAAAACTCCAAAGTTCAAAAAGAAACCTTTATAAAAATGTTGTACATGTTTATCAGTTTCAATTCCAGAATGCAAAGAGTGATTTTATTACGTTTACAATACTTTCTCCTATGAGGCAGGTAATAATCTATGAATCTGTTCTAAATAATATAAGAAAGTTGTATATTGCAAAAAAAATAGCAGTTTTAAGCTAATAAAGCTGTTAATATTGAAATAATTATTGTTAAGTTTTCCGGGCCGTGCCCACAACAAAACTTGTTTCCCACTTTCATACAAGCAATGGCATTGAAAAATAATAAACTTTTGTTAAGAACTAAACTCAGAAAACATGGATGAAAAAATGAGATGGTCATTTTTGACAATGATTATAAAGTAGAGTAAAATTGCTTACTTCCCTTTCTCAAACAAAGTACGTCACAGCAGCATAGCAGCGCCGTTCTAACCTCACCAGGGGTTTTCAAAGTGTAATTTTATGTAGCATTCCAATAAAATGGTACACATCACAGTATCCCTAGAGATGTCAGTAACACTTTCTTGTTGGTTTTTTGACTTCAGCACAGCTGTTCCTCTGTACTTACTTATCTTAAGGAACGCCAAACCAGATTGAAAGAAGATATACTGTCAAGTGTCAAAACAAAAATTTTAAAATGGTAGTTCTTCTTTCGGTTTTGACAGCCGTGTAAATAGGTTGTGCAAGTATGTGTTTTTAAATTTTAATAAATTTTATTCATCTTGAAGTTTTTTTCATTATTTTTGATTTATTTTGATACGACACGTACTTTTATATTTGCCACTGACAATATTTTAATAGTTTTTAGGCATAATGGGAAATTAGCTTCAAGATTCTTGGATGTATTTATAACCTAGACGTATCAAGAAGTGATTGTAAATTTTATGTGCTAATTTCTTGTGTTTTATTTTAGGATGTTGATGCCAAAAAAGAATAGAGTTGCTATTTACGAATACCTTTTTAAGGAGGGTGTTATGGTAGCCAAAAAAGACTACCATGCTCCCCGACATCCCGAATTGGATACAATCCCAAACTTAGAAGTTATCAAAGCTCTTCAGTCTCTCAAATCAAAGGGATACGTTAAGGAACAATTTGCGTGGAGGCATTATTATTGGTAAGTACTGAAAAGTATACTCCAGTATGTAAATGGTACCTAATTTAATTTGCTAGATGTAATTAAGTAGTTTTTACTATGTAATTTAAGGTATTTGACCAACCCTGGCATTGAATATCTCAGAACTTTCTTGCATCTTCCTCCTGAAATTGTACCTTCCACTTTGAAGAGACAGGCAAGAACAGAAGCTGCCCGTCCAAGGCCTGCTGGGGCTTTGAGAACTGAAGGAGGTCCTAAAGGTGC
Organism: Kuschelorhynchus macadamiae; assembly: GCA_030620095.1. Lineage (NCBI taxonomy): Eukaryota > Metazoa > Arthropoda > Insecta > Coleoptera > Curculionidae > Kuschelorhynchus > Kuschelorhynchus macadamiae. The sequence continues at coordinate 2,659,498 of JAUTXW010001306.1, forward strand.
TGAGGACAGGACTGGATACAGGTAATTGTTTTTATTTTGAATGTGTCAAAAACTAAAGAGAATTTTTTGTTAAGTATATTTCTAGAGATATTTCTTACATTAATATTTCTATATTTTTATTGGTCCCTGTCACTTAAGTTAAATAGCACAATATACAGAGAAATAAGTCGAAATAGATGGTTTAGGGTGGTTCATGTAAATTTTCTTTTTCTTTAGTGTTAGTAATAAGGATAAGTTAAATAAACCTTAACTTTTTTGTATTTAAAAGTTTTGTGTATTCACATACAGATTGTAACTTTTGTTTTAGTGCTTAGTTTTAATCAGCATTAAAGTTCATATATTTTTATCTTTTATGGTATTTATGAAAACTTTGCCTGATATGTGCATGCATATGTAGATAGTTACTTACCATTTTTAGGAGTGAGAAATTTGTAAACTTAACCCAACTTTTTAGGTTTTTGCACATTCTACAAATTAATTTTTGCATATATTAAAGCTGTAAAGTAGAATAAAATTAATGAAAAGTCACATAAAAATTATTCCTGTAAAAATTCCAAAATTGAAAAAGAATTGTAGAAATATGTATACATGTTTATCAGCAAACTATATTAATAATAATGATGATTATTTGTTTTCTTAAAGTTCGTATAGGATTAGTTAGATATGGTATAAAGAAAACATATCATACCGTTTTATGAGGTATGAACAAAATTGTTAGTATATATTAAAACGAGATTTTTTTTTAACTAAATCTATATCATTTTGTGAATTCCCCTGTTAGGGTAGTATCAGGTTTGTCAATACAGCCATCATTCACACATTTTTCTTATTTAATGTGAACAAACTTTTTCGATGATTCGTTCACATTATCGTGGAATGTGCAATGGTGTATAAATAATATAAGGATTTTGTACATTGCAACAAAATGATAGTTTCCACAAATTTTTTTGTTTTTTATTGAAAGGTGGGTATTGTAAAATAAGTATCTTTAAATAATTTTTTACTTTAAATGTTATATTATAGTTTTACAAATCAAGCTATCATGTGTCAGTTTAAAGAATAAAATTAGTCACTAATTTTAAGATTGTAAACAGGGTTAGGCATTAAGAAAAAAGTTATTACTTTTACTGAAAGAACTAAAGAAAAAGAGTAGTTCAACTTACATGAACTCACCTAAGCTGTAATATTATATTTAAACATTAATGAACTTGAACCTTCTGGAGGTCCTAGTTAAAATTTTATGGTCATTAAGAGGTCTTTAAACATTTCACATTTTATTATTACCTGTCAGCTTGTCACAACTTGTTAATTTTTTTAGTGAAATTAGATGGTTTTCAAGTATAAGAACCTATAATGAAAGGAAACAAGTTTTTTTTATTAATTTTAGATGTATATTAGGAATATATACATATTTTTAAACATATAATTTACATACACCATATTCTGAGATTGGCTTATTTTATAATTATACATTTATTTGGGAGTTTTTTAAACAAACTTGTTGGATCAGTAAATTTCGAGGTGAAATATATTGCCTTTTCCAATAACAAAGGTGGCTCTTACAAAACATTCTGTGATATTTGAAAGTATTAAGGGCTAGAGTTAGTAAAAAAGATACATTAATATATTACTTAAAGTATATTTTGCAAAAAAAATTAAATGTGGAATATCCACTAGATTTGATAAAAAAAAATTAAGGATATAATGAAATGAAGGGTCATTTCTGAAAGTCTTGCCAAATTTAAAAAATTTACTATTCCAAACAAAATTTATTATAGTAATTAAAACTTATTAGGGCATATAAATCCAAACCAAGCCTAATCTAATCTATACTACTTTCAATAAATAAAAAATTTTAATTTAGCTACATTTACTCAAATAAACAAAAACTTTAAAAACAAATAAAAATTTATTATAGTAGGTAATAAAAACTTACTAGAATCTACAAAACCAAATGAAGCCTAATCTAACCTATACCTTTTTCAATAAATACAAAAATAAACTGTACCTATACATTCTACTTAAACAAAAACTTTAAAAACAACCAGACTAACCTAATCATAATTCACAGAAACTGTATACTTACATTTATACCAGAAATGTCCTATAATCTTTTAGATTTTCTACTATACCTATTATTGAAAACACCTCATAATTTGGTTCAATTCCAAATCAAGGAAAATCAATATTACTAAATATAGAATAAATCAGGCAATGGTGCGTTTTATTTGACAAATTCAATATGGCTGTCGTTTATCATTCTGTTTTGGTTGCACAAATTTAATAATTATCTGCTTAATAATATGACTTTTACAATTTTAAGAAAAAGTTTCTTTTATTTCATAACTATAATATAATGGTTAATAAGTGTTTAGAACAGAAAAATCGTGTTTTTAACACAAACGAACCAAAATTTCTTATAGCCTTCTAAAACTCTTGTTACTAGTTCAGTAGGGTTTTACTTAGAAAAAGTTCTTTTTTTTTGATCAGTATTGTTTTGATTGCTTTGTTTTTACATTGTTTTACAAGATTTTGTTTAGTTTCATAGTATTTTTTTTTGCTGATGTGTTTTTTAAATTTTGTTTGAATAATGCAATTGATTTATCTTGATAACATTTTAAGGCAGAGTTTTTCTTAATTTCTCAAGTGTCTTTGGGAATAAAGGTATCAAACCAGATGTAATAGTATACAGGGTGTCTCATTTTAAACCAATCAACTCAATTTAATATTTCAAACTTTTTTTACGGCTTTGTACACAAGGTTTTTTCTTATGTAAGAATAAAGACTATTTAATTGATTGATTGATACCTCTTTGTAAAGAGTTCATTAATGCAGCAAAGAAATGATTTTGTTTTTGAATTATTTGAAAAAGTTACCTGCACAATGGCAATTAGTAGAACTAAGTAAAAAAGTAGGCAGATATTGTTCCCCACAAAGATTATTTTTATTATTTATCCGATAAGTTAGGTTTTAAATTACAAAACAAATATACTTGGGGGGGTTTATATGAAGATTAATCATGTAAATAGAAAATAAGCACCAGTTATCTAGTTTTTGGTCAACCATTTCAACGTGGTATTACATTATATACTTTTCTTTATATACTGATAGTCTGATTTGTTTATTTTTATTCTCCAGGAGAAACCCTGGTGGTCCTGGATCAGACAAGAAAGCTGATGTTGGAGCTGGTACGGGAGAACTGGAATTCCGACAAGGCTTTGGAAGGGGCAAGCCACAATAAATGAATGTTTACATTTTAATTTAAGTTTTTAAAAATTCTTAAAAATAATTACTAAATAAATGTATTTTATTTAGTAAGAAAGCATGGTTTAATTTGATGTCTCTATCAGGGTCACTTTGATAGACTCAAACCAATAATATATCTGAGCATAGTGACCAACAACGTCAAAACCCCGTGCCGTGGCCAGAGTTTTTTTAGGGTAAGGGGATGTGCATATTTTTGACTATGATTGTACAGTATCTCTATAAAAAATAAAAATGCTCAAAATGGTTGTGTTGAGTGTTTATATAAGCAAGTTACACAATTTCAGATTTTTTTACATAGTTTTGTGCAAGTTTTGAGTAAAATGATAATACTAATACCTCCTTCTCTGTAGCTCTACAACCCTGGGTGGGTCGTGACTAACTTTAGGACCTACCTCCATTTGACTTGATCCATAATTAATTCTTTGGTGCTTTCCACATTTAATATTCTTAGGTTTGCCGCTATATTTCCAGCCCATTTTAGGTCTTCCTATTGGAACTTGTCCTTTACTATTTAACAATGTGCTGAACCTCCTGTCTTTTTATGTGACCATAAAGGTTTTGTTTGTTTCAATTCGTATTAAGTACTAATACCAATTAAAACAATGTAATTACTTGTTTGAAAAATGTTTTCTGAACTGTAAAAAAAGTTTTTATGAGTAAAACTCACATCATAAAAGGTAATAGTGAAAGTTAAGAATTTTTAGAAATATAAATTAAAAAGTGTGACCCATATAGTTCAATACATAGTTATTTAGGAAAACATATATATTGCCTTTTCAAATATTTTTATTGGACGCCATTTTGTTCCAACATTGGATCCCTACCAATATTTTACCAGTTTCTAGTTATGCCACACTTGATTTTTGGGCATAATTTAAAATAAATTCAAGAAGTAGTTTGTACATTAACACACCGCGATTTTTTATTACCTCATGTTGAATTCATAGCAGTTTATCCTTATAACATATTTAATTTTTCTCCAACATTTACAGTCAATTGAATAAGAGGATTTTTTTATATGCATTTTTTAAACATTTTATTTGCTCACTATTTTGTTCTGCCATTTTGTATTTGTAACACAACTTTACCAGCTTACCAATATATATCACATTTAATGCTTGCACAAAATTTGAAATTAATCTAATAAATAGTTTTTCGGCTGATTTTTTAAATAATTTATTAAGCCGCCATTTTGTTTTATTGTCTTATATTTATACCAGAATGTTACCAGTTTATTCTTATGTAACACTTGATTTTTGTGCAAAATTTGATGTAAATTGGATAATTAGTTTTTTGGGAATAATTTTTTTAATGTTTCTCTAGGCTGCCATCTTGTTCCGCCATATTGGATTTTTACCAAAATATCAGGTCATTCCCATAATTTTTGACTAAAATTTGACGTCAATCTCATGAGTAGTTTTTAAGCAATTTGCAAACTGACAGACAGACAAACCAACAGACAGACTGACGGAATTGATAAAACATATTTTTTGGCGTCTAGGGACGTTAAAACGCAAAGATAAATAAAACCTGATAAGATGATTTTTCAGAATACAATTTTTTGGTCGCTATTTTGTTCCGCCATCTTGAATTTGTACCCTGGTTTTACTAGCTCATCTCTATACTACAATTAGTTATGGCACATAATTTGAAATCAGTTCATTAAGTAATTTTTTCAGGCTGAATTTTTTAAAATCGTAATTTTGTTCCGCCATCTTGGATTCGTACCAAAATTTCACCAGTTGATTCCTACATAATATTTGTATTTTTGTGCAAAATTTGAGATAAATCACTTTCTTAGTAATAATTTTTTTAACATTTAGCTAGGCCGCCATTTTGTTTTGTCATATGGGATTTCTACGAAAATGTTACCAGGTCATCCTCATATGACCATTAATTTTTGATCAAAGTTTGAATTCAATCGGGTAAGTAGTTTTTTTGCTATACCTCGAACAGGCAGACAGACCCTTGGAATCGAGAAAACATGTTTTTTGTTATCTAAGCGTAAAAATCTGAAAAAATCTTGGAGGGTGATTTTTTCGCGATTACAAGGGAAGTAAAAATTAGGCAATTTACATAGCTTCATTAAGTCCACCACTGTAAAGGAAGGTTTGGTTTTTTTGATAACATTAATAGTGCAGAGATTAGTGTTGAATAGCTATTAACTAATATTAACTAAAACCTTTTGTCTCGTTTTTCCCATATTAAAAATACATTTTTGTTGGCCATTTATCTTAAATACCTCATATTGTAAAATTAACTATATTTGAACCTGTTGTATTAAGTATTGCAAATACTAATGGTTTTCTGTTGAGGAATTGTTACTTGTAGAACTACTCATCCTAGATAAAAGAAATTATTTAATTGGCATAGAATGTATGCTGTATAGATTTATGTGTGTTTTTGTAAAATATTTATCTTGTTTCTCGCGATTAGGTGCATTTCATGAACTTTCCTGGCACTCCATAGAAGGAAATTTAATAGTGTCTCCTCCCCCTTCCCATGGCAACATCACTGCATGAGTCTGTAGGCTTTCTTATATCTAATAGTGTAAAGGAAGGTCAAAACAAAATTTTTTTTTTCTTATATAATTCTTTAACTTTAATTTTGCTGCAAATAGTTAAAATGTAATGAGCCGTTGTCAATTATTAATGACTAACTACATATTTATTTGACGACTTTATGATAACGTCATATAAAACAGTTAGCTTAGAGTAAGAATTAAAGTAGAGATCACTACTCATTCATAAATCACGTTAGGGGTATGCGCCAACATGGTTCCCCTATTTTTCACATTCTATCGACCAATGTTTATGATAAAACAAGAAGTGGGGATGGCCCATGCCCAAGCCGTGGCCATTTGTTGACGAATGCCAGTGACGGCGTGAGTTTTCACTTCCCGCATAAGGAAATATCATTAATCGTGAAAAAATTATCGTTCCGGGTTTTTACAGATCCTCATGTTTTTCCATTACTGTCGGTCGGTCGGTCTGTTCCGGTATAGCTAAAAAATCCGCTTACTCGATTAACTTTAATTTTATTTAATTTTCTACAAAAATTACGTCTGATATAAAAAAAAACTGGTAAAATATTGGTATGAATTCAATATGGCGAAACAAAATGACGACCTGTTAAAATATTTGATGTACGAAAATGAAGAAATGGGAAATGAAGAAAAGAAGGATTCTTACCTATTCCTTAATGAGACAAATAGGTATTTTTACAAATTTCAAAAAATAATCGTTCTCTACTTAACTATCTAAAATCAAACCATTAAGTTAGGTAAGTTTAAAAGGAAATTAGTTATTTATATATTATTAAACTTTAGTTTTTAGTTATGTTTGCCTTATGTCACTATCATTTTGTAATTGTGACATTTAGAAAAATTATTTGTTCAGTTGTTGAAAATGTCATCTTAAACCTGTAACTATCAAGTTAGACCGTGTCTAAATTTAAACCTCTAGTGAATAGGGGTGTTAAAGTTTTAAACTAAAATCAATGCTTTTAACGCGCTTTCATTGGCTTCCTATTCGTCTGATTGTATGTTTGTATGTCTGGTTCAAATCTTGTAATGGATTTTTCAGCACTTACCGATTATTTTCAAATTTGACATGCATACACTTCCGGATATAAAAAATCCGAATTTTTTGTCAACATTTAGAAATCCAAAATGGCGGCGCCAATACGGCTGACGAATTTTGCTACTTGTATAGCTAAGACTGAAAATCAGTGCCTAGGAAAATTTAAGTGTCAGCATTTAAAAACTCTAAATAGCGGTGTCAAAATGACAATGTTAACAGGTCGGACGGATAATTTTAACATTTGTGGGGATTATTTAAGAATGTTTTCAAAAATCAAAATGTTGGCGCCAATATAGCGAACGAATTTTGTTATTTGTACAGATTCGGCTGAAATGTCAGTATCTAGAAGTATTTAAAAAGTTATGAAATTTTAGTCAATATTTGATAATTAAAAATGGCGGCACCACCATTGCAGACTAATTTTAAAATTTTTGCAGATTTGATTAAAATTCGGCATTTTAGGGGTATCTAAAATTGAACATCATGAATTTTTGTCAACATTTTAAAAATTCAAGATTGTAATGCCAACATGGCGGCGGAATTTTAACATTGTGTAGATTTGGCTGAAAGAAAGTAGGAATCTGGGGGTATTTGAAAATACATATCATACATTTTTAGTAAATATTTAAAAAATGAGGGTAGGAATGCCTAGAATGCGAGCGAATTATAATATTTATACAAATTTGATTAAAAATCGATATTAAAATTTGGGATTCTGGGTATATTGATGACGAGAAATGCAAATATAAATCGATATTAAGTGAGCAATTCATACATTTTTAGTAATAAATGTTTAAAATGAGGATGTCATCAATCAATCAATCCGATAAGTACTTTTTTCTGATATTTTTAAACTTTTAATTGGGCCACCGTTTTGAATTTGTCTCAACATTTTTACCAGTTCATCCTTATATAATATTTGATTTTTGAGCAAAATTTGAACATAATTGATGTAGTAGTTTTCTGCATTGACACAATATTTTATTAGGCCGCCATTTTGGATTTGTAATAAAACTTATCAGTTGATGGTCATGTCAAACCTAATTTTTCTGCAAAATTTGGCCCGCCATTTTGTTCAGCCGTATCGGATGTTTACCAAAATGTTACCAGGTCATCATCATATGACCTTCAATTTTTAACCAAAGCTTGAAGTAAATAGGACAAGCAGTTCTTGAGCTTTGTCGCGGACAGACATACAGACTAACCGACGGAACTGAGAAAACATGTTTTTTTGTAACTAGAATACTTTCCTCTTGCGAGGAAAGTAAAAAAAAGCGAGCGCTAATAGATACGAATAGAATAGCCAATTGTCATTGTTTTTCCATGTTAGTAGTTAAAATTTAAAAAATAAAAGTTTTTTAATTTTCAATATCCTAAATCTTAAATTCTAACCAGTTTAGAACATGTTTACAAACATATTTTTACTTGCTGTTTACTTAGTGTTTAAAAAAAAATTCCAAACTTAAAAGGCCGTTTTTTTACAAACTCACATTGCCGCACCATAGTTAGGTCAACTAAGGCTCCTAGTTTCGCAATGTCCAAGATAAAGTAAATAAAACTTATTTATTAAATATTTAAAAAAATAATGTTCTTCTAATGTCACCGCACCTTTAAAACGCTGCTTCTTGAAGTAAGGCAACATATAATTAGAAGATTTGAGCCATATCAACAAATACACAATAATACATTAAAACACATGCAGTAGTGACGCTAAGAAAAGCTTGGTATCTAATAAAATATTTTTTAGCAAATTGATTTCTTTAATGTTAAAATTTATTGTAGTTCCACGACCCGCTATTGGTTTTTAAGCCACGCCGGTCACGTGACCCTGTAACAATGTTTACTGTAGACTATTATACTTTTTTTACTATAAGGATCCCTTATCAGTGAAAGTGGGATGGTCTAATATCACAGTGGGATGGTCTAATACGTGGAGTTGTCGATCGGGTTTGCCATAGCTAACTAAAACTTACTGGTGAAATCTGATCTGAGACTTTGGGTATTTTAGTTTGCATTTTACTATTTTGCAATAAAAGTAATTTCTGTATACTGATTGGAAACTAATACTGGAAACACATTACTATTCTTTGTATGAAAATTTTATTGCATCATGTTTAAACATATTCACCGTAATATAAATTGGGATAAACATTGATGTTCCTTCATACGATCGACTTTATGCTGTGAGGTAATCTTGGCAGTGGGTAAATATGTAAATAATGAACTCTATTTTTATTCTTCCTCTAAGACAGTTAGTTATGTACCACCCAAGAAGGCATTTGGCTCCCTTGAAAAAAAAATGCAAAAATGATTGAAACCAAAAATTGTGACAAAAATATTTAATTAGTTGTATAATCGAACTCAGCTCATCGGAACTCATTCAGTGTTTTGATCTTAAGTAGTGAAGATGCCTCATGGTGAAACGTTGGAAAGTAATTCCAATTTGACACAGTCTAAACCCAAAAACCATGATTTCTAAACGTTTAAATTAAATTCATACTATAGCCTGATATCTAGCTGCTTAATCTGAATAAAGTTAAATGAAACACTGGTCAGTGCACGATTCAATACCTAGAAATTCAGTTCGGGGGGTTCAAGCTAGAAATTCATGAAATGGTCGAATCAGGATATTGGTAAGAAGCATACCTATACCAACATATTTTCAAAGTTTCAGGGTCCAGACCTCCATCCCCCCCTGGCTATGTGCCTGTCAGTGCCATAGACCAGGGTTGATTACGGGACCCTCCCTGTGTCAAGAATGGTAAATTCCCGTTTTATTTTTATGGCACAAATGTTAAGTTGCAGTGTGGTCTGGTGAGGTTTGAGTTTTGAGGCGCGCATCAGTGCTTACAAACCAATCAGAAGTATCGAAAATCACATGACAACTGATAATGTATAGTTTTTATTTTCTCCATTTTCTTGTACATTTCACAGCTTACAAATACTGGTTTTATGTAATATAAAATACAGTGCTGTTCTTTAAAGCCTGGTGGGGGGGAGGGCTTTTATATTTTAAACCAGTTAAGATAAAAATTTGAAAATTTTCACATTTCAGCAAATGACTAAATACTCCTTATGATATTCTTTTGACCAGTTTTTTAAGGAGATTTTTAGATTGTAATGATAAATTTACTAAGCTACCAGCTACCTTTTTTTATTAAATGTTGGTATAATAAAAACAGACGAACCTTTTTAGAAAAAATCTTGCACAGGCTTGTGTATAAAAATATTCATCTAAAATGTAAAATATTTTGTTTCAGAAGCACATCAGATAGCAGCAAAAAATGAGCTAAGAAACACAGGTCAAATCAAATAACAACATGTGTTTTGCTACCCTTAACACTCAAAACGAATTACCGCCCTGCCGTCACGCCCTCCTTTACTCAAGACACATACATGAAGAATTGAAGTTATCGGTGCAAAAAGGTGTTAACTAAAATTTTTGCAAAATTTCAAATATTTTGAGCAATGTGTTAACTTTCGCTCTATGTCTTAGTAAATTCCTTAGCCATGAGATGGCAACAGTTACGCCGATATTAAAATTTACAAAAGCGTTATTGACTTATAGTAACCGTCTAAAAACGCGTAAAGGTATTAACTCATTTCGCACAAGCAAAAACGTGTCAACTATGAAGTCAAAACTTTCTTGTCACTTTAGTCAGTCTTCTTGTTGTGAATTGTTCCTTTAATTAACCTAGTTTTCTAAATATCGGTTTAAATCATTATGGATGAAAACACTAGAGCTAAATGAATAAGGACATTGGCAAGTCAATATTATCAAACGAACAATGATGAACCTATAGATGAATAAATTGTGGACTCGAGTTTCGAATAATTACCAGAAACAGTTAAGTTTTTTTTTATTTCAAATAAAACTTGGGATTCCAAGACAAGAAAAGAACTTTAAATGACTCTATAGAGAATTTTATTTTTCTGTACAGGGTATTTCTAGAAAGGTGCAGGATTGAAATATTCAGATTCAAAGACCAGCATTTTGGGATATGTCGGAAATCAATATTTTGTCGGATTCATGATAAAAAGAAGTACCTAAATATTTTATTATTTATAAATTATGACTTTTCTGACGATGAGCCGCTTAGACAAGAAAGGATAAAATTAAATAATAATTATATATACATACAGTAGAAGGTAAATTGCTCACGTAATTCGTAATAAGTTTTATCGATATTGTTTTAAAATTAATGGAGAATCACGTTAAGTTTGTAAAGACGCAGTATTATTGTCTATGCTCGATATTGGCAAAATAAAAGGATTTAATTCCAAACCCTATATCAGATCGTAAATCATTCCAAAATCCATATGACAGAGGTCATAACTACAAGCGACCTAATTTGTTATCTCAGCTGAAAAAAGAAACATTGTTCATGATCATATTAAATCATTTCCAGCTTAAACGTCAATATTTGATAAAATTGATCACCAGTTTCCAAAAGTAGGTTATGCATTCATGGATTCAGACTGTGACTTTGCTGTCGTTGAAAACGTGGTAAAAAACTAAATATATTTGTCTGGTGAATCAATATATAAGTATTTTAATTAGGATGGAGAATAAGTTTACAGACGTTAAGTAATTTCCAAAAAATTTAAAATAATAAATCGAAAAAACCAACAGTGGTGAAAAAGTTTAATTCAAGGATGTAGGATGGATCAAATCGAGATTACCATCCTAAGTTTCGCCCTCGATTGCACGAGGTTTCTTCAGGGATCTTTACTCCACGAGATCTGAACGCTTAATAAGCTCACAGAGATTCAGGCGGGATTTTATACCCTTGTGCTCCCCGAACCATGACCCTGTGTTTAGATCTGTTTTCACATGTCATGTAGACTGAAACCTGTATCTCTATTGAAATTTTTTGTATGTTTAAAAGTGTCAGTAGATTCTGTGATTTTTCGTTTATAAAAACCTGGAACCGACGCTAGAACCTTGGTTTCTTTTATATTTATAACACGACTAGTGGTATGCTGGTGCGCAGGTACAACAGATTGAAGAATTTGTTTCTATCTGTATGAATCGTTCGTTCAGATTCACTTTCCATTGTGAATTTTACATGATGTTGATTATGGTGGTCCAGAAATATAATGAGATTTTCCTGTTCATTAGGCCAAACAACAAAAGCATCATCTACATATCTGAGCCAATGTTTTGGTTTTAGTGAAGCTGATGTTAAGGCAATATCCTCAAAGGCGTTCCATAAAGATATCCGCTACCACAGATGATAGAGGAGATCTCATAAGAGATTTGTTCATAAAAAGTTTCTTGAAATATAAGTAGACCAAAATATCTTTGGGATCCAACTGGATTGACTTACATTTTTCCATGAACTGTGCAGTTTTTTAATAAAAGAATCTTTTTTTCCAGTAAATGGATTAAGAACATTTGAAAGATATTTACCTAGTTTGTATGTAGGCGAGTCTATTGCACTGGCGATTGTTCGAGGTGGTATATCGTTCTAGTGTATCTTGGTAAACCCTGGGATCTTCGAGTTGCTTGGCTTTGATGATTTCTTCGCCGCTGTTGGCAGGTTGAATGCGTTAGATTAGTGATGCGTCTTTCTATTCTACTTGTAGGGTCTCTGCATAACATTATTGGTGTTGTGTAAAAGTTACCTTTTCACAGAAGAGATGAATTTGGAAAATAAATATACATATAGCCTTAATGAAGTTGGAAATTGCCTGAAATTTGTATTCCTAAAACAATAAAATACTCGCACAGACAGAGATTTTAATCCCAATAGATAAAAGCAGAGCAATAGCTGCAAACCAATTCGATAATATACAGCAACCGCTATAATTTTATTTATTTACTTAACAAAAAATGGAAAACAATTTTTGCAAAATCTATAACAGCATCTAAAATGAAGGTGACTATAGAATTCCATAGGGTTTTCAATATTCATAATACATCTATTCGTCTAGAATTGTGTAAAATAATTAGGTCTACTTTTGGATAAGAAATTGAAATTCACAGAACAGATCAGTGCTTCCGTTAAAAAGTTCCAATTATAAAACTTTGTGCCTCATTTTTCTCAAAACTTTAAATTTGTAGTTAACACCTTCTTACACATATCGGATGTTATTCGCCCGCGCTGTAGTGCCATTACAGCCTATATTATTCCCCATGTTGTCACTGCGTTGGAGCGCCCGAATCGTATGTTTGAATATTCTCACGAAGCAACAAGGAAGGTTAATTAGAGAGAGTTGCTATTTTTTGGTAAGATAATGTATATGATTTGAAATTGCGGATTCAGGAGAGGCGCGGGGCCTCAAAGATCAGCCTATCTATTAGTTTCAACTGGGCCACTATATTTAGTTTTTATATGTGTTTATTCTTGTATATATTATCTGATAAAGTAACATAAGTATTCAGTTATCTAACATAAAGAAAATCGATATTACCGTTTGCTTGTGGTTAGTGGACATTATACCAAGTGGTATAATGTCGGTGAAATATTATATAGTAACTGTTTTGATTAGCAACTTAATGCATTATGAAAAGTGAGCGGGTTTAGATGTATGTGCAGTTAAAATATGTGTTTAAAGGTAAGTAGCTTATTGTCTGCAACTCTTAAGATTATTCTATATCCATAATAGATAGGAAACACATAATGCACGCCCAAAACTATGGGAAGTAATTTTCCTCGCAAAAAATAGGATACTTTTATATAACACTGGAAACTGCAAATTCTTCGACTTCGAGATAAAGTGTTAAAATTTTTCTCAATATAATTCGAAATAATAAACCAGTCACCAACCCGTCAATTGCAAGCTAGCGGCAGCTCACCTGCCTGTTTAAAAAATTATAATCTATACAGTGTGTTTCAAAACAAATGTGAAAAACTTAAGGGGGTGATTCTTGAATTTATTTAAAAAAAAACTTCATGAACATATGTCCTAAACCGCATAACTTTTGAGATACAGAGTATTAAGCCTTTCAGAAAAAAATCTTTTTTTTTTATATTTGGGATATCATTCTAGATATTTTCGTGAAATTTGGTACACATTTTCTACGCATTAAGACACATTTTCTGGTGTAAAATTTTTTAAATTTCAACCAGTGGCGTCCGTACGGGATTTGCATTGCATATTTTTGAAGAAAAATATGGTGCGCCACTGAAATTTCTTTTCATTTGGATATACTAGATATTTTTGCATACAAATTATTTCTTGCGTTTTACTCGTCAGATACATATACCGTTTAAAAGTTATTTAGCAAAATGTAGGAATTATGCACGAATGATCATTTTGCCAAATATCTTCTAAACCGTAAAAATATCGAAATTCTAAGTAAAAACATCCAGTGGCGTTGCTAAAATAAAATAACAATAAATGTTTACCAGCCGGTATCTCAAAAGTTATGAGGTTTACGACATGTGGTCATATGAAGTTTTTTTCTTAAATTGAACCCAAAAATTACCCCCTTAAGTTTTTCGCATTTCTTTTGAAACACTCTGTATATTGAAAATACTAAGCCAGATTTTTCAGCAAGTTTGTGAGAGAGTTGTACTGCATCAATTTACATGATTTTTTTTTGAATTGATCGTCTGGTTACCGAGACATTTCAACACTATGTTTTGTATTGTTTTATTGCGTATTTTTCCTATAAAACCAATATGTTTTTCTTCAATAACATTTCTGAACAATGTGGTGAATGCGCCCCATATTCGAATAATTCCACTGAAAACTCATCGCGCCAACTAACGAGAAATGTAGAACAAGGTGTGCCGGGCCAGGTAGTTTCATTTAAATGGCCATAATATTTTAATGAATATTGGAAAACCTCAAAAATCGACTTCTGGTATATAAGTATAGCCCTGGTGGCTGATGGAGATGCCTTTGCGTTTTTTAAAGCGACCTATTTGGGTAAAACTGTTTTCTGAATAGTGGTAAGAGGAAATAATTACACCCCTCTCAACTTATAACAACTACAGGACTGGCCATTTTTTAAATAAAGCGTTGTAGGGTAAGTAGATACAAGGATACCTAATATAATAAACATTTATCTCCAGCAGTTCTGTATATTTTTTGTCAAATAACATTTGTAAGAAACATTACAAAGTCATGTGTCTTTAACACATTTTTTTTCGACCGCATCACTGCCTGTTTTCGGGAGATGTCCAAGACCCTAACAATCTCTCGATAATCCTATGATCGACAGCCATTGAAAACTTCATGATGAAATTATGATATTGCCTTATATTTAGCTGGATATTTAGTACCACTGGATACCTTCAAAAGTCTACTTTTTAATAACTGTTTATTGTTTCTTTAAAATTTTCCATTTTTTTTGAAGTTTTAAATATCCTTTACTATCAAAATCGTATTTTTTTCTGAGGTAATTTTTTTAATCGTGTTTTGTATAAAAGGATAGGACTTCTAAACTGACTGAAAATTAATCACGCGTAGAAAGCTTCAGCAGCTACCGGTAAAAACATTAAATTAGCCTTAGATTCCTCATCCAAATTCTTTCTTAGCTACCAAAAAATTATAATTTTGGTGGAATTATGACAGATTTGGACGCTTTCACAATTTTCAGATTTTTCTTTGCACGAGAAAATAAATTATAATTTCGGATTTATCTCAGAAACTAAACTTCGCTCATAAATTATCGAATGGATAAAAAAGGACGTCAATTTCTAATAGTGTATTGTCGTTGTAAATAATTCAATCAAGATGAATTTTTTTTTGACTAGTAGGTAATTTCTTTATCTTTTTAGAACGGTACATGTTTGATGCATCCCGGCTTTGTTGCACGGGGGGGGGGGGGGGTCAAAAAAAACAAGACTATGTAAATTTTACTATATGTAAAATTGACGTATGGGATTCACCGGGTGATGAAATTTTCATTTTATGAATGTCTTGGGTGCAGTTTCCATGGAGGTACTTCCTGTACCAAAAACTCCGCCATATGATTGATGGTAAGAAAAGGATGACATTTCTAACTATTTTGTTTAATTACGTGTAAAAAATACGCCTTTCCTTGAAGTTTTTGTCATGATAAGTCATTATTATCCCGAATTTTGTCGAAATTTACGTTATTCAAAATTTTTTGAAACTTAACCCCGCCATTGAAAATGATGACTTTTAAAGATTGTTATTAGACTTTTGGTGTATTTATTTTAATTGTTCTTAAGCTTAATGCCCTCTACGTTGACAATAATACAGGGTAACGGTATCACTAAAATACAGGGTGTCCCACGGTATTTTGACAAATTTTACCCGTTCCTAGCTTTTATATTAAAACCGTATAGATATCAGTTTCCCGCATAATCAGTTTGTCAGTTTAAAATTTGTAAAAAATCGCTGCCTGAAACCCTGTATCCTAAGGAAACTTTTCTCGTTAATTACTGTACCGCCCTTGTATCGATCCACCTCTTGGACAGTTTCAAATCGAGCTTTGTTTCTTGGCCGCCTCCGTACCCTTATTCTTCTAGAATCTGACTTTACACCAAACCTGGATTCATCGGTAAAAAGCACGTAAGCTCAGTCTTGTTCTTTCCAATGAGCGTGATCTTCTGCCCATTCTAATCTCCTTGCGCGATGGCCTTCTGATAAAACACGATCTCTAACAGGACGCCGGACATAAAATCCATACTCGTGCAATCTAATTCTAACAGTTTGAATGCTGACATTTTTTTGGCGTACATTTTTAGCTCATTTCTTAATTGGGTGGCTGTCAGATGTGGATTCCAATGTGACTGAATCCAGATAAACCTTTCATAAACAGGCGCAGTTACCCTGCTGGTGCCAAGATGTCTTTCTATTCTATCTATTCACCGGTCTCTCTATAACGCTGCCATAAAGAACAAATGGTATTTTTGGTGAAATTTACAGCATCCGTCATGTCCTTTATTTTTCTGCCTTGCAGAATATTCCATATAACTCTCAAATGAGCTTCACTAATCAGAGAATTCAAAATTAGATTCACTAAACCACTAATCATTGTAGTGCTGGCCATTGTTAAATATAACTAAAATAATATTCTATGAGGAAATATGTCAGCAAAAGGTGCATTTGATAAATAAACAATAAAGACAATAGATAAAACCAGAAAACTAGCCTATGAATCTTTTCATAAAAATATTGGATCAAAAAATATTTGTGTTTGAATAACAGGCAGTTTTAACTTAGTTTCCTAGGCCATTTTGATGTGTGGGTATATATACGTACAATTGAATCTGAAATTAGGGTACCTTTCGGATCCGACAATAAAATGTAGGTCACATAATATACCAATGTAAAAAGCATTTGCTTAGACACATTATAGGTATTTGGGAGGAAGAAAAATAAAGTTTCGGTCTAAGTCAAAATAGTTCAATATTGTGAAAAAGTTACGATTACTCGTGTTTCGCCAAACAAACAGGCATCATCAGATCTAAAATGAATAAAAAGCTAATAGAAACCTATTTAATAAGTTAAGAAATAAAAAACTTATCATAAAACAACTAAAACATGTAAAAATATACAAAAAGTGACAAGTACAACTACATAAATAGACAAACACTAAAGAACGAGGTCATGTCTTCCAACAATAAACAGACATCTTTAAAATGTTGTTAATAAAAAACTTTTTTCTATGGTAAGGATCGAAATCAAAAATAAATTAAATTATTCTATTAAATTCTAGACCTTGGAAAAGGAGATTCGAGTTCGATCCTTGCCATAGACAAAAGTTTTTTACAATTAACGTTTTAAACATGTTTGGTACTGAAAGACATCGCTTTAGTGTTAGTTTAGTTTTGTAGTTGTACTTGTTGGTTTTGTATTTTATTACATGTTTTAGTTGTTTTAAGGTAGGTTTTTTATTTCTTAATTTATTAAATAGGTTTCTATTAGCTTCTTGGTATTTTAGATATGACGATGCCTGTTGGTTTGGCGAAACACATATAATCGTAACTTTTCCACTATATTAAACTATTTTGTCTGAGACCGAGACTCTATTTTCTCTCTCACAACTATTTAACCAGGTCTCTTTGAGATAATATGCACGACTTACTTATTCTTCATTATAGGTATGTTCGACAGATAGGTGAATATTTATCAGTGTTGATAATGCTACTTTTAAATTAAATTACGCTACTTTTTTTTAGATACCGTTATTATTCTCCTTAATTTTCTCGTTGGAACTTGTTTCTGGAAGTTCCAATCCCAATAAGCCAATTATAGACATCCAGTATGCAGAACCCTATATTTTAGGAGCAGCTGTTAGACATGAGATACATCCTGGGCCAAATTCACCAACTGTTTACTATCCTTCAGTACCCATAGAACATAACGATTTTCCCGATATTGACAAACAAGGTAAGTTCTCAATTTTAAAAATACTTATTACATATATTATAATGTAGGTGTAAATCCCCACAATAATGACAAAACCTGTTTATTGTAATTATCATAATGAGCACCCAGTTACAGATGTTACAAACACGATGTATTAAAAAAATACAGGTTTGACATAACCCAAGCACCAAACTAGGTTTACGTATATACTTTCCTGCTATAACCACGCAATATATATATATATTTATATATATATATATATATATATATATATATATATATATATATATATATATATATATATATATATATATATATATATATATATATATATACAGGGTGGCCCATCGAAAACGTACCGCAAGGCATAACGGCCAGGGTAATTTTTTTTTTCAAAAAATCCAAAAACACGTCAATTTTGTTTGTGAGGGGGACAATTTTTGCCCTTAAAATGATCGCAAAATTTTCAACCCTCTAAGCGGGGGTGTCATCCCCCAAACTTTTTCAAATGGGAAGAGGGGTCAAGTGGTACCGCAATGAAAAGGGCTTTCTATTCTCTATACATTCCCGCTTTGGTTTTTATAATGAGGAGGTGAGAAAAAACAGACTTCTAATGAGCTATTTGGTCGATGTTACGTGTCACCTAGCAAAGCAAGAATTATCTTTCAGAGGCCATAATGAAAAAAGCGATTCCGTTAGTGCGGGAAATTTTCGGGAAACTTTTAATCTGTTAATTAAACGTGATAACGAAATACAACAACATTTAAAAAAAATTGGAAATATTTTTTCTGGTTTATCAAAAACTATCCAGAATGATTTGATATCCTGTATTTCCGATTACCTTGCAGATACAATTCATAGGGAGATAAAAGAGTCGTTGTTTTTTGCAGTGCAAGCTGACGATACTACGGATATTTCTGAGAAGTCCCAATGTGCGATTTCAATTCGGTACGTTAATAAATACGGTGAAATCAAAGAAAGTTTCTTGGGTTTTCATAACGTTAGCGAAGACAGAACAGCGGACGCAATGTATGGATTAATTGTTACAGTCATAGGCAATTTCGATTATAAAACAAAATTAGTTGGGCAATGCTACGATGGTGCTAGTGTGATGGCAGGTTCATTGAATGGTTTGCAAAAAAAGTTAAAGATGATGCTCCTTTTGCTTTGTTTACGCATTGTAGTGCGCACAGATTGAATTTGGTTTTACAAACTGGTTCAAAAAATATAAAAAATTGCCGAATTTTTGTCGCAAGTGCGTCCTCGATTCCCGGATTTTTTCATCAGTCTGCAAAACGGACATTTACTTTAGATTCGACGATAGGAAAGAGGATTTCTTCCAGTTCAGACACCAGGTGGGCTTCCCGTTCTAAAATTATTCAAATCTTGCACTCTGAATGGGAAGGCCTAAATATAGTTTTTTCTAAAATTATTGACGACCAATCATCGTCGGCTGAGTCAATAAACGGGGCCAAGGGATATCTTAAATTTATGAACGATTTAGAATTTTCGTTTCTTACCGCTGTGTATAAACATATTTTTGACATAACTGACCCCCTTTTCAACATTCTACAAAAAAAATCATTGGACATCACCTATTGTAAAAAGCAAATATTTATGGCAAGAGATCGTATCAAGTTATTGAGAAATGAGACAATGTTTAATACAATATTTGAACAAGCCCAAACAAGGATTTTTAATAATAGGGACTCAGGGCAATTGTCAAAAAGAATTAAGTTATCGGACACCATTAAAGGCGATGAGCAAAGTTCTTTACGCATTTTATTTTATGAGATAATTGACAATATTGTGACTCAAATAGAAGTTAGGTTTGCAGATATGTCTCAGTTATTATATTTTTCTTTAGCGGATTCCTCAAAATTCGAAGAATATAGCAAAAATTTTCCGCTTGAATTTGTGACGAATGTGACCAACTTTTATAAAAATTTCTTTGACAAACAAAAATTAATTAATGAGCTTAGTGTAATAATATCTCGATGAACAATTTGCATTGCTGAGCGTCGAGGCAATTTTAAAACATTTCGTAAAAAATGAACTTCAAGAAATATTTCCTGAAAGTTACACACTTTTTGCGTTAATTGCTACCATACCTATTACAAGTACCTCAGTGGAAAGACATTTCTCTTGTTTAAAGCGAATAAAAACGTATTCTCGCAATACAATAAAAAATGAACGTTTATCGTCACTTGCGCTAATTTCAATAGAAAAAGAGTTGTTCTGCTCCTTACAGAAGGCTGATAACTTTACGGATGTCATAATAAGTAAATTCGCCCTTTTAAAAGATAGGCGGATAAATTTAATTTATAAAACTGAGTTGTCAGCTAAGTGTGTACGCGGCTTAACGTTTTCTTATAACGTCATTATTCTTGAAATTTTTGTGGTTGTCGCCTACCCTAGCCTAAACACCACGAGCCGCCACTGAAAATCGGTCAAGTCATTTAGAAAATATGAAGGATTGAAATTTAAAATGTTTATTTACAAATTATCAGAGTAAATGATAAGGATAAATTCCTTCGACCAATTCGCTATTTTTGTCCTGTTATTTTAGATGTTTACTGCTGATTTTAGTGATTTGACATGCCACAACGATCAGGTGCGGTAGTTGCTAGATAGCTGTTCTGTAACTTGTGCGTTTAAATTTCTCAATATCATTAAATTTTTTATCAATAATTATGGTGTACTCACTTGCAGAAAAAGTGGAAATAATCGAACTTTATTTTAAAAATAATGAATGTGGCAATCGGGTTGCGCAGATATTTAATGAACGACATCCTGAAAAACACCTTTCCGGCAAAATTGTTCGCGAGTTAGTAGCAAAATTTCGCGAAACTGGATCCCTTATGAATAAAAAGAGGCAGATGGAAAATCCTGTAGTAAATGAAGCTATGGAGGTCTTTGTATTGGGCCAAGTTGCCATGGATAGTACGCTGAGTACAAGAAAATTAGCCAATGAGACCGGCGTGAATCGTACAAGTGTCCAAAGAATATTGAAAAAACACCATTTCCACCCGTATAAAATTCAGTTGGTACAAGAACTCAACGAAGACGATTTTGATCGCCGCTTGCAATTTTGTGAAACTATTAGTGAACGAGTGGCCAATAATAATAATTTTCTATTCAATGTGTGTTTTTCGGATGAGTGCACTTTCTTTTTGAACGGTGTAGTTAATCGGCATAACTGTCGGTACTGGGCTGAGAACAACCCCAGGGTATTTCACGAGGTGCACACACAACATCCTCAGAAATTGAACGTGTGGGCTGGTATTTTTGGAAATTCTATTGTGGGTCCTTTTTTTCTTCCTGGAACTCTAACAGGTGTTATGTACTTAGATTTACTGGAAAATACCATCGACCCAGCCCTAACTGACATCATCGAAAATAATCCTGGATACGTTGAAGCGGAACTGATATTTCAACAAGACGGTGCACCTCCACATTACTCTCAAAATGTGCGTAATTATTTAAACACTAACTTTCCCGGGCGGTGGATAGGACGAAGGGGTGCCATTGAGTGGCCTCCCCGGTCACCCGACTTGACTCCTTTAGACTTTTTTCTATGGGGACACATAAAAAGTA
The DNA here is from genome assembly GCA_030620095.1 of Kuschelorhynchus macadamiae. Taxonomy (NCBI): domain Eukaryota; kingdom Metazoa; phylum Arthropoda; class Insecta; order Coleoptera; family Curculionidae; genus Kuschelorhynchus; species Kuschelorhynchus macadamiae. The sequence continues at coordinate 2,681,241 of JAUTXW010001306.1, forward strand.
AAGTGTATAGCACTCCACTTGCCTCATTAGAAGATCTGCGAACACGAATTATTGACGTTTGTCGCGAAGTGACCCCTCAAGTTCTTCAGAATGTTCGAGAACGATTTGAAGCTAATTTGTATTACTGTATGGAGGTCGACGGGCAACATTTTCAGCATTTGCTTCATTAATACGGTAAGTTTTTTTTTATTTAATTCAATTTATGCGTTTTTTGAAAAATGTATTTTTCAAATTTCAATCCTTCATATTTTCTAAATGACTTGACCGATTTTCAAAACCAAAGCGGGAATGTATAGAGAATAGAAAGCCCTTTTCATTGCGGTACCACTTGACCCCTCTTCCCATTTGAAAAAGTTTGGGGGATGACACCCCCGCTTAGAGGTTTGAAAATTTTGCGATCATTTTAAGGGCAAAAGTTGTCCCCCTCACAAACAAAATTGACGTGTTTTTGGATTTTTTGAAAAAAAAATTACCCTGGCCGTTATGCCTTGCGGTACGTTTTCGATGGGCCACTCTGTACCCTTATTTATGACTTTCCTGGTATATTTTGTGGACACGTATATATATATATATATATATATATATATATATATATATATATATCTTATATTTTATTGCTCCTATATAGAGACATAATTCTATCTATGCAACACTGCAACTATATCTAATATTCGGAATCAGGAAAATCGTCAAGTGAAATGAAGCCAGAGAAATAGCAGTTTTATGACAACACCCAAAGTACTCGTGGTCTGGCTACTTCTTCAGGATTTACACGCTCAACAGTGCAAAGAATTTTGTTCAAAACTAAACTTGTCCATGAGCTTAATGAAGACGATTATGATAGAAGGTTGGAGTTTTGCGAATTAATGACAAAACGTTTGAACAATAACCCAAATTTGTTATTTAACATTTGTTTTTCGGATGAATGTACCTTCTATTTACATGGTGCTGTAAATAGACTAGACTAGACTCGAATCCACATTTGTTTCGAGAGGTACATTCGCAATACCCACAAAAAATTAATGTCTGGGCCGGCCGGAAATCATATTGTGACCTTTTTTATCTGCAACAAGACTTTTGTTTAATAAAGAGCAAGTGATCGCAATTGTACCTTACGATTAAATATTAGGCGGAATGGGAACCTGCTGAGGACTGATGTCCCTAAATAATATATCACCCAGAAGAAAGTCAGATCAAGAACCTTTTTATTGCCTATTCTGCATGAGTCCTAACCCTGAATGTGAATAGCCAGATGAAGTTAACTCTATTTGATTCCAAGGGCTTCGCTAGAGGTTTCTTGCATGCCTGTCCCAGCCTATATAGATTTGCTTGCCATCATGCTCTCCAGAAAGGTTTATCTGTACCCCGGCATTGATTGCTTCAAACCTGATCTATCGGCAAAACCCCACAGAGAGAACAATTCTTGTCTTAGCCTCTTAGGTATTTTTTTTAGAAATTGCACCCCAGAACTTCTCACCACCAATTCGTCTGTGAAGAAAATCCACTTGGCCCCGAAGTGAGAGCTCCTCGCTCATCTTGGGATTTGCTTCAAGAAGTAGCTGTGGCATCTGTCAGACGCTCTGCTTTCAACTTAAATCTTGTTTTGTTCTTTAACTAATTCACATTCTACGAGAAATCTTCCTATTTTTGTTTTATCTTAATTAGGATACTCAATGACTTTCCGAATTTAGTCAAACATTCCAAAAAATTTTCAAAAATTTTGCTGAGGTCAACGCAATAAACTCTTGCCTTTAGTCTATAGATATAGTATATCTTCATATGTGCAGGAGGCTTTCAACTGCATAGGGACATGCTGGAGCTGGTTAAAATCGTTAAATGCGTTGCAAATTATGTAGGAATTGCTCGTTGCCAAGTGATATTTTCTCAGTACCCTATACATCATTAATTTCTTTCCTTCACTTAGTAACTTAGTTTCCTGTGGTTGTGGTTGTTCTTTTCAAATCCAGTGTTCTGAACAGCGAACTGATTTTAGATTTATGGTAGCGAGGGTCGGTTTCTCTAGGCCTTTCTAGGCCCTTCTGTTTTTGACCTTGGCATCTTGACTCTGTACATACTCCACTTTTTCCTTAGTACCATTAATGGTGTTTTTGGTTTAGGACGGTGCTTGTAGAGTTTCTGGTATGAAAAAGGGGTTTCGCAGCCTGCAATGTATTGTGTTCTGGATCTCTAGCCGATATGTGATCTTCGCCACCCTGCATCGGGTTCTCCTTAAAATGAAACGTTTTTTTCAGTTACTAGAAGTCTAACCCGTCAACACTGCACTGGCTCTTCTGATAATTAGTAACATTTGAAATGTTCTTCGGCTGGACTATTGTGATAAGTTTCATATGATTTTTATTGAGTAGTTTTTGATATGTAATATTTAAATATCTAAGGCAGATATGAGCCCATAGACCCTTAATTTCGAGAAAAAAAACCCAATGACTAAAAAACGTCATCCTTTTTATATTAAGATAACAACAAACGCCATTTTGTTTGCCATCTTGGATTTGCACCAAAATTTTACCAGTTTATTCCTACGTACTACCTAATGTTTCCATAAGATTTGAGGTAATTTCGCCATATTGGATTTTTACCAAAGTGTTACCAGCATTTTTGTAATTTGACGGTTTATTTACTTATTTTATTTAACATTTTATTTGGTCGCCATTTTGTTCCCATTTTTAATTTGTGTTACAGTTGTACCATTTTATTTCTATATCACACTTAATTATTGCACACAATTTGAAATCCATCTAATTGTGTGCCAAGATGTTACAAGTATATTTCTATGTAAATTTTACCAAAATGTTACCAGAATTTTTATCATCTGATTTTGGGAGGGTCGTTTTTTCATGATTACAAACATTTTATTTGACCGCAATTTTGAATTCACATGACAATTTTACCAGGTCGTCTCTATGCCATACTTAATTCTAGCACAAAATTTGAAATCAATCTAATAAGTAGTTTTTCAGGCTAATTTATTTAAATATTTTACTGAGACGCTGTTTTAGTTGGCCATCTTGCATTTATATAAAAATTTAACCAGTTTATTTCAACGTAATATTTGATCTTGGTGCAAAATTTGAGGTAAATTGCATTTGATCTTTGTGCAAAATTTGAGGTAAATTGGATAAGTATATCTTAAGAAATACTTTTTTAACATTTCACTAGGCCGCCATAATGGATTTTTCCGAAAATATTACCAGATCATCCCTCTATGATCCTTAATTTTTCAGTTTCAGTTAATCCGGTAATTAGTTTGTTAGATACACCTCGAAGAGTCAGAACGACAAACTGAAGGAATTGAGAAAATATGTTTTTGTTTGGCATCTAGGGAACGTGAAGATTTGTAAAAAACTGGGAGGGTGATTTTCTCAGCCTTCAATGTTTTACGTTCTATAAATTAGAGCAAATATCATTAACTCTCTCAACCTGCATTCTCTCTGAAAAATATTATGATCTTATTCCACAATATTAAAGCTTTTGCAATAGAACACAATCAAATGCTTGAGAAAAATCACAGAATACTCGATAATATTGAGCTATTTACTTTCAAACAGGAAAATCAACTTCAATGGTGTTCTTTGATGCCTGAAATCTAAATTGGTATATTGTTAGAAGAATTCAAGTTTATAATATGTATTAACAAAACTAAATATGTTTTAGATCACATAGAGATTAATTCCAAAGTATCATCAATAGAAAATACTTTGGTAAGGAGTGAAAACGATGAACATCCTTCATATTCTTATTTTTCCGGCTACAGTATGGTATCCACTGCAAGACATAATTGAGAATATTGGATCTCTTAGTGATTCCAAAAGGATATCCTCTTCAGTGTGAATATAATAAGGAATTTATGTCGTACTAAATGAAAATAAAATTTCCTGCTTCGAAAAATGTTTTATTGATTTCCATCAAATTGCGTTTTTACTGTAAGTAAATAATAATCGCCTTTATTGATCTTGTATTTAAAAAGTCCTCCAAAAAATATTTATTACTACTACTTTTGATTTATTCAGATCGGATAAAGTGTCCAAAAGATATGCCTTAGCAAAAGGAAAAATTTCATAATCATTTTTGTGACAGGCTTATTAAAAAACTTAAAGGTTTTTTTTAATCTACAATCTTCTATTCTACCAATGAATGCCACTAGGATAAAAAAACTTTAAATGGATTTTTTTGTTTGTGTTTTTGAGTTTTTTAATTTCAGTGTATTGTGGTTTCGTCTAATTACATTTTCAGGGATTTTGGCACCCTCCCTACATCTCACCTAAAGTCGTTTTTTTTGTACAGAAACTTTTAGTAAGACTAACATTTTTTGAGAAATCAGCAATAAAAACTTTCTAGGGGAAACTGTATAAAACTTGGATGTTTACTAAAAATAATATTTGTCATGATGTTTATATATTTTTAGGAAAAATAGTAAAAGATTTCAAATCGACGTCGAAAATGACTGTCGTTTTTTTCCAAGACAAAATAATAAACCTCCACAAAAAATGTATATTAAAATATTAATCGAAAAACCTATAATAATTGATTCGCATTAATAATTATAAATGGGGAAGTTTATTGACGTTTATTTTAGTATTTCACTTAATAGTGTTCATATTTACACTTTTTTGCAATAAGTCCAATGTGCGACATATATTTTTGTCCGCGTTAATAAATATAATGATCGATCAACACAATATTTTATGTAGTTATTCCTGTGTTTACGAGTGTTGATGGCAAGTCCTAATTAAGTATATTCATTTCAGTTAATTATTTTTTATTAAAAATGAAATTGCAGGTAAATAAACAATATATTCGTGTTTTTAAAATTATTGCTGCTTTTCAACTATCTTAAAGATCATTTTTGGCATTTTTGCAGAGTAAAAAATCAATAAAAATATAGATTAAATGAATAGTTTAAGAAATTATGTGTTTCAGCATTTAAACGAATCTGTCCACAATTTCTTTAGATATACAACATAAACAAAAATATTTTTAAGCAAAAAAATAGTGTTTGTTTTCGAAATATTTTTTGTGCTGCAAAAAAGCCAACAAGTTCCTTGAAAAATATTTACTGGGTTTTAAATAAAATATACTAATGGTATGCCTTGGCTATATCCAAGAATCATTTGTCGTTTTTTATATAGGTATAGAGATCTGTCATTTTGGTAAGTAAGTTTGTGATATTTCTCCATATTTTATATTTTCTATTTTGATTTACTTCATTATTATATTATATAAAATATTATCTCTTTAACATTTTAGCGATTTTATAATAATTATGATTTTTTTAAAATTGGTGACAAAAATTCATAATACTTTTTTATTTGTTATTAATTTATTTTTATTTTACTATTTATATTATTTTTTAAGTTTTGTAAGTTTATTTACATCATCTGTGAAGAAATCAATTGTGACATTTATTATTTGCATCTGTAAAAAGGAGATCTTTCTTCTATGAAGTGGAATTTTACCGGAATTTAAATCTTTAGTTAAGCCACCATTTTGTTTTTTCATATGGAATAGACAAAATTTTATTAGTTCAACCCTGTGATTTTTTTGCAAATTTTTGGATTAATCGAATAAATCGTTTTTTGATACTAATATTTTAGAGATTTAATTAGGCCGCCATTTTGTTTCGCCATTATGGCTCGTCATCAAAACTTTACTAGTTTATCTCCATGCCACACTTAATTTTTGTGCAAAATTTGAAGTAAAAAACATTTAATTAAGTCTCTTACTCAACTGGTAAGTAGTATTTTAATACTGATATTTTAAACATTCCATTAAGCAGCCATTTTGTTACGTCATCTTAGATTCGTAACAAAACTTTTACCGGTTTATCCTTAACAACACTTGATTTTTTTGTAAAAATTTGAAAACAGTCTATGAAATAGTTTTATTGTACTGACTTTTTTTAACATTTTATTAGGCCGCTATTTTGTTCCACAATATTAGATTTGTAACAACATTTTACTAGTTATTTCCCATATCACAACCAATTTTTCTGCACAATTTTGAGTAAATTGAATAAGTAGTTTTTTAGTAATAAGGTCGCTATTTTGTTCCGCCATATTGGATTTTTACCAAAACGTCTCCATATGACCCTTAATTTTTTATACAAATTTCATCGTCTAAGTAGTTTTTTAGCTCTGCTGCGAGTAGACAAACAGACAGACCGTCGGAATTTAAAAAACATATTTTTCGGCATCTAGAGACCCTTAAACGTGAATATCTGAAAAAACTCAGTTTGAAAAGTAAAGCACTTGCAGTTATTGTGCAAAACGGCACTAAATTATTTGTTAACTAAAAAATTATATTTCGTTTTGTCATCAAATTTTTTTCAAATATTTATGTTGAGAAACGAAAATAATTACAAAAGCTTAACTAAAAAAAAAGAAATATAACACTGGCCGACAAAAAAAATTTTTTTCTTGTAACACAAATCAGAATAGGATAATCTAACAGAATGGACCTATCCAAATACGAAAATGACAAATAGAAAGTTGGCACGTAGTGTTTTCTTGTTAGAGTTGTCGAACCATATCGAATGTTACGATAATTAATATCTATAGAAAAAATTATTTCAGAAAATTCTTAACCCTGTTTATTGACTATGTTTACAGTTTTCGCCTATTAAACATACCATACATCTAAGAGAAAAGCAAACGAGAAAAATATTAACTTTAAACACTAATTCATTTTATTTTTTTCGTTTATGAGGTGTCCTATCTTCTCTCTTCAAAAACCAACAGTAGTCACCCATCATGGCTGGATCCCATCGTCCTTGGTACCGAATTTCCATTGTTCTGATATCTTGGTGAAACCTTTCTCCCTGCTCGTCACTAGCAGCTCCCAAATTTTTAGGGAAAAATGACAGATGGGAGTGGAGGAAGTGAATTTTTAATGACATTCTGGCACCAAGCGCTTTATAGACATCTAAGAGTTCATTAACTAATTGTTCATAATTTTCGTCCATATTGTTGCCTAAAAAGCCTCTTACTACATTAACAAATGAACTCCATACTCTGAGTTCCTGCCTGGTAAGCTTTTCCGTAAAATTGACATCGTCCAGCAATTTTCTGGTTTGTGGCCCAATAAAAATGCCTTCTTTTAATTTGGCATCACTTAACTGGGGAAAGACTTGTCTTAGGTATTTCAATCCATCACCTTATTCAAAGCCTTTACAAAGTTTTTCATCCGCCCAAGTTTAATGTGAAGAGGAGGCAAAAGGACATTTTTGGGATCAACAAGAGGTATAAAATTAACATTTTGAGATCCCGGTTGAATTTCGCTTCTTTCTGGCGAAATTTTTGTTACATAATGCTGATTTATTGCACGACTGTTCCATAAACAAAGAAAACAGCAGTATTTTGTAAATCCTCTCTGAAGTCCCACTAAAATCGCTATAACTTTTAAGTCCCCACATATCTGGCATTTATACCTATTGTAGGTTATTTTATCCAAAATCGTGCGCATATTTTCATAATTTTCTTTCATTGCAACTGAATGGGCAACTGGTATAGAGGGGTTTTAAATTTCCATTATGCAATAATACAGCTTTTAAGCTATATTTAGATGAGTCTATGAATAAGCGCCACTCACGGGGAGAGAGGAGAATGTTCAATATCAAGTTCCTGCATTAAACTGTCTATATCAGTACATGTGCACAACGAATTTTCCATATTATAGAATTCAGAAAACATAGCATTTCTTTTTCTGAAATTCGTAATTTTTGTTTCTTTGGCCAATAGATTCCATTCCTTAAGACGGGAACCCAGAAGTTCTGACTGTTGATTGGATAACCCCAAATCACGTACTAAATCATTTAATTCACTTTGAACAATCAAATGTGGCTCGCCGGAACTGGGACCTGTGGTAAAAGTGGGATCGGTGCAATGTTCTTCTGAGCTGCCTGATGATACGTTATGTCCATTATCTCCCAAATCAATAGCTTGCCAATTTAAAGGCGCAGTCGGCACTGGAAAATTTGCATTATGAGGAGCAGGTCGTATGGCAGATTGCAAATTTGGATATTCTATATTGTGCTGTCTCGTTTTGGAATAACCTTCAGTCTGTGTCAGGCAAACATAACAATCGTCAGAATGATTGGTGGGTTCTCGCCATACCATTGAAACTGAAAAAGGCATACTTTTTCTCTTTGCCTTCATCCTCTGCACCAATGATCCACTACAACTAACACAGCACACATGGGGAGCCCACCGCTTATCTTGATCCCCAATTAACACACCAAAATATTTAAAGTAGGTTTTTTTTTTACATTTTCGAAAAATGGCCTGGCTTGTGATTTCACCAGAAAGTCTCCACAAATATAACAAAATTTGTCAGGAGAAATTTTGCAACTTCGGCGCGTTTGACTCGACATTCTCGTCTTCACATACACTTGCTTATCGATATACAGAGAACTACTCAATTCGAAACCCAACAGAAGAGTGATGTTTAACGTTTATTTTATGTCTAATGTTGTAAACAACCCAGTCTAGGTAATTTTTCCGTTGTAAAATAGACCCATTTTAGCCTCCCCACAATTAAATTGTTTACCTGCCAATATAAAAGGTTCTAATTAGGCTATTAAAAAATGGTACGTATTAGGGCTTTCCGAATATTATTTTTATTATTGTGAAAATAATGAGCTGGCCTGTGTTAGAAAAATCTCGTCGGTCAGTGTAATTAATAATAATTCCCTTTTAAATAAAATATAGTGTCTTTCATTTTTAGATATTATTTTTTCAGTACAAAAGATTATCTATAATTTTCTAAACTTGAAATAAAATTTATTTTGAAAATAGGCTTTTGTAATTGTTGTTTCTATTTGAGTATAATTACTACTCTACATTTAATTATAAAAATAATTATTTAAAACCAAATAAAAACATTTTTTTTTTACAATTTTGATCTCAGTAAAATATAAAGAAAATTCTCTAAGACTTGCGGTTTTTTAAATAAGACTAGTGCAATGTTATCGGATATTTAAAATGAAGGAGTTAATGTCCATGTCGCCAAAAAATCATTTTTCTACAAAAGTAAGAAAATAAGGATTCCTTTTACATGTAATGCCACCAATATGTTTATACAAAAAACCGGAAAAAACCGAGTGGAAGAGTAGTTCCTTTTTCAGCAAAATTTTTGGTAGATGGAATTCATCTTATTGCCTTTAGCCAAAAAGCTAAGCAATAATTTATAAACATAATTTGGCAACAACTAATATATTGCAAATTTTATTACATACACAGCACAAGCAAATTCTTAAAAATATTCCTTAGAAAAGGATCATTAAATATATCTGGTCTCTAGATATATTCTAGAAATTCAAGCAAAAGTAAATACTTTTAAAAAATGGAGACATAAACGCAGACAGAAAAAAAATGTCAAAGGGATGTGGTACATTTGTTATACCTAGATGTTGTCGGAAAAAATGTTATTCAGGTATTTATTTCTTTTCAATACAACTTATACAAAATTTTGTTTATTTTAGATACTGGTCTTATTTGCCATACTATTTATAACTAGTTGTTACACAATACCATTGCCTGATCCAGGTGCTAATCCAGACCCTAACCCTGAAGCAATGCCTGTGGCCAACCCCAATCCTGACCCCAAACCTAAACCATGGTTTGTAAGTATATAAAAATAAACAATAATACTAGAATAAATTAAAAGCAACATTTTATTGGTAACTAACTGTACATGGTGCTACTGTTAAAACCAGAAAGTTTAAAATTTGAAGTTGCATGTGGTCCAAGAAATCATTTCTTTTGGTTGTTTAAACTTTTAGGTTTAAGATTGAAGTTATGAATTTTAAATATAACCCTATATCGAGTTCCAGCTTTACTAAGGGGCTTTTAGGCAATAATATTTAAATTCTTGATGATTATAAAGTTTGTTGTTAGAATTTCTTCTCTCGTTTTTGAAAATTTCAGGATTCATACTAAGGCAGACATAAGAAGTTTTTTGTTGTAGTTCTTGCAAATTAGTAGGCATTATTTGACAGCCCTATGTTTTCTTAAGGGTTTACGTTTTTATTAAATGTTTTTAAATTGGTCAGATAATGGCAAATTTAATTTTAAAACATTAGTGTTCTTAATTTCATCTTAAGTTTAACTGTTGCAAACTTTGTGTATTCTAATTAAGTATTAAATAGCTAAATATCTAATTAGGATATACGTTTTTAGTACCTTGGCTGGGGACCGTACAGCTGGGGATGGGGTTCTTGGTACTGGCCTTACTACAGTAGGGTATACTACTATGGAGGACCAAGAGTGATTGTAACACCATAAAGGATATATTTTTATCAATTTTGTTATCACATTTTTTGCTTCTATTAATAAAATATTTTGTCATAAAACGAGTGGTTTTATTTTTTTCCTTTCTATGCTCTAAATGCAGGGTGCAAATAATAAACAAAGACTTGTTACTTATTTTATTATTTGTGGGTCTGGGTAACATACGGTAAAGTAAAATAAAAAAACACTCTTAGATAGTACGTAAGCAGCTTATTACTACAACGCTCTTTGGGGCACCTCTAATTCAAAAATTATATCAGTTGGTAAAAAAACTATATGGCTTTATTTTAAAAAAAATTATACCAAGGCCAATATCAATAAATAATTATATGATGCAGTTGTTATTAAGCATTATTTGGCAGTCACATATAATTACACAATGAAATTTGATTTTTTTCACAGTTTAAGTTTTTAGCTTCAACTTACATTATTTTAGACAAACAAAAATAAAGTCTACATTTCGTTTCTCTCATTACCTCTTGGAGAGTTTCAAGCGTCACACTAATTGAGATGCAGATTCTTTGTTGTATTCTTTTAAATTATCTCGTTCTTTTCAGTAAATCGCAAAGAGACTAAACAAGTGAACTAAAATCCGGATATTGTGCTGGCCGTTAAAGAATTGCTCAATGTTCCACCCAGTATCCAGAATGATGGCACTCTCTGTGGGGCAACTAAAAGTGCAGGGTAACTCCATTTTGATGAAAATTATGATTATAGGCAATCGTCGTTTTCAACTTTTTTATTTCTAGGCAGTTCGTAAACGAGTCGACGTGGAGATCTCCGGTTTGCACCGATATGTTTCCCTTTTAAACGCCTTAAAAATTGGTATAAACTCGGTATAGGGTTACACTTAAAATTCACCATTTAAACAAAGTATAGAAATATACACATGCCAAATTTTAAACTCAAGTTTTAAATGCTTTATATCGGGTAACTATTGTCAAATTTTAAATTTAAAAACATTCCTTGTATATTCTAATAACCATTAAATAAATAAAAATCTAATTTGGATATACTTTTTTTAGTCCTTTGGTTGGGGACCATACGGCTGGGGCTGGGGTCCTTGGTACTGGCCTTACTACAGCAGTGTATACTACTACAAATAACCAAGACTAATCGAGATATAATCCGTCTGTTAATAAAAAAAATTTTATTAAAAAAAGTGGTTTTATTTTATCTTCCTTAGGCTCTAAGAGCAGCGTGCATTCAAAGACTTATCTATTTTGCTATTTTAAAGGTGGACTCAAACGACTGGTGTATTTGACAAATATACAAGTAATTGTGCATTTGGCAAGTATCCAAGATGTTCGATCACACTACTTGTATATTTGAATGTATTTACACTTCACCCTTTGACTTTTGTCCCATATACCGATCAACACTCTCAACATCACAACGTCTCTACTAAAAGCCTGGAAAAGATCGTTCACAGCTTGGGATGAGTTATCACTAGTAGTTAATTTTTGTAGTTAAATGCTATCTGTAAATTCGTTTACGGCGTATTTTTTGCATTCGTGTTTACAAGTAAATTAGAACATTAGTACTTTTTAACTATTTCTGTATATATTTGTGTTAGTGCTATTAGTTTTGAGACTGCTGCTATAAAACTTTCGTCAAAATAAAAGTTTGTGGTAGTGAGGTTAACACTTGAATTCTAATAAAAAGTGGAATTTCAAAGAAATATTTTAATTTAGAACAATGCGCTTTATTTGTTGTGTAACTAATTGCAATGTAAACTATCCGAACAGTTCATTTTTTGGGTTTCTAAAGGACGCAGAAAGTCGAACGAAGTGGCTTCATGGAATAAAAAGAGACGGTTTTACTCCAGCAAAAGCATTTATAGCATAACATAACTGTTGGCTTTACTATTCTAACATCTTCAGGAACCCAACATTCATATTAAATGTATGTTGCCCCAGTTATTTAATTTTAGTGGAAAGCGTGGATTGTAAAAGTAATGAAAAGATACATATTTCAACTCGACTAGATCAGCCTCATATATATTTTGCCAACTTTCTTGTGAAAGGCAATTATAAAAAGTTGGACGTTTCTCTTGATTATATATATGTTTACACACCTACACTCCTATTGAGACAAATCCCACTTCCACAATCTGAGCCTTACGACCAGAATACCCAAGTTTGAAACCTATTTATTTCAAAATTAATAAAAATATTGTCTAAACAATTCACTTTTCACAAGTTGGGATGTGTATGAACTGGGTGGAACCAAAAGAAAAAAATAGTTGAGTTAACATCTGAGTTTATTAAAATCTACATTGAAATCTCTCAGAACCAAAATTTTCACTTTGGCATTGAAACTTTCTGCCAAATTTACTATATGGTACATTAACAAAATTCTCGAATTTTGCAGATTCTGATAGCAAGAATATAATCAATCTAAATTTATGCAACATTGTATATTTTATATAAATATTCTTCTATTTTGATAAAATCTTATTAGCTTTTTAATATTATATTAGTCTCTTTCCGTAGTTTAAGTCGTACATATGTATATGTTTATGTGTCTCTTAATTACTCTGAATAAAAGTGTGATAAAAATGTAGATATTGTTTCATTTTGTTAAATATATTTGGTATGTTAGTTTATCATAATAAATAATAGAATATTATTTCAGATTAAGAAAATCCTTCCTCTGACAGGAAAGAAAAAAGGTTTTACAAAAACTATAAAATTCATTAAAACAAATTGGTTGTTTCTCTTTTCAACAAATTTGACAGAAGCAGGTTTTGTTGCGTTATGTTTTTCTACAAATTGGAATTTGAAGTAAATTTGTTAGGCAAAATCGTTTGTCACGCAGCTACATATGAAACTGGCAAAAAAGCACTGTTTATTTTGCTAGAAAGTGCTTTATATTACACGTGTGTTAAAAAAACACTTTCAACACTAGTATTTGGAAGATGGTAAGTAAAAAAAGCTAAAGCCTACTTTTAATCTATTTCAAATCAATTACCTAGTTTTTCAATACTAGTGTTGAAAAATAAATAAAGTCGTACTTAAGGCTCTTTGTGGTTGTAAGAGAAATAGTTTACTATTTTTCCTATGACCTACCTATTTTAAAAACTTTCATTTTCAACGCGTATATAATATACTATTAGACTTCTATAGAGAGTTATTCTGTATAACCAAATTTTCCCAATGCTGATTTATAAAGTTTCTTTTGTCGCTTACGTAAACTGGTGGGAAGGGCTGAATTTACAACCTCTGAGAACACGGATTTGGCACAGCCTATATTATATTTAAAGAACTGACTAAAAGAACTTTTTTATAATCAAAAAAAGATAAAGGTTTATCTAAACATTAAAAAAAACACATTTTACAGTTTTTTATTTCCACTTAAAGATGATATGTATCTACTTAAATAAAAATAAAATACATGTATAATCACCTCCCTTCAAGTTAAATCCACGCTTATCAAGCCACAATGCTGTGGGAGTAACAGTAGCGTTTTCGTTTTTTTTTTTCAAATATTCCATTTTGTGTTCTTGCTCCCTTTGTATGGTCTTTATGCCATCCAAAGTGTTCTTACTGGAAAGAATAAAAAAAACCTAGAAGCAGCAGATAAATATTCATTAGTCTGCAAATGTCAAATCGGAAAGAGCTAGTGACGATATTTAGATTTTGCCATAGGCAGTAATTAATAAGTGTCCTATTTTTGTCAAAAAAATATTCATAAATTTTTGTGCAATAAACCAGATTAAAGCATACAATTCTCGGTTCGATTGCTGAAATGGTTAATTCCGATTCAGCTTTTACTAGTGAGTTTACAAAAACATTATATATGACCTAGCTCAAATTAACTGCCAAGGGCGTTCGCAGGGGGGGGGGTTAACAAAATTCAAACACGGGAGCGTGGTGTGCCTTTAATATGTAAGTTCAGCGCAAACAGAGAATGCCCCCCTCCCTTATAGACGGCCTTGGTAACTGCATTCAATAGAATAGCAGTGATATTACTGATAAGCAATTTATTTAAATGACTTGTATAATCGATGATTACCACAACCACCCATAAAACATTATATCCACCTCCTATTACGCTGGGATGTTTAGTGGTGAAAAAAAAAAGGTTTATATTTGGGAAGGCTGGCAAAATATATAAAATGAATCCTTTTCATGATGTTTGTGGTAAATAACTTTTTAACATGTAATTTAGATATATGTTTGAGTCAGCCTTAACAGATAGCAAAATGATACTAATTACTACAATATGAGGACATTTTGAGCAATATTCTGCTTTAATAATTTATTTAAAGAATGAAAAATAGGCACATTTATACACTGAAAAAAGTAACAGAAACCTGTTAAAAACTAAAAATGGGCTACAAAAATATCAATACTATGCAAAACGGTTGTATCTGAATTGAAAAACCTTTTTGTGTCTGCATTTCCTTGTTCTTGTCACATGATATATAGTTAATAGAAAGCCGTCATTTTTACAGAAATATGTTAAGTTCAGTTTTAATATTGCACTATATTTTTGCCTATTTAATAGTTAAAACTTAAAACCTTTAGCTTTTACAAGTTTATTTTGGTCAGCCTCTTTATTTTATGCTTTAGTGACCACCAATACACCTTCTTGGTTTAAATAAATAGCCAATATACTAAAACAGTGGTTCCCAAATGGTGTTCCACGGATCCCTTGGGGTCCGTCATAATTTTTTTTCCAAGGGACCGCAAAAATAGGTTAATTTATAACTTGTTTTTGAAATTTTCCTTGTAACTTAATATTTTGGCTTAGGCTTTCAACATCGGCAAGCGGTTTTTTCATATTACTACTATTTGAAGTTAACTAAACTTCCATTCATAATTTTCAGCAATCAATCGAAATTCCATATTCAAAAGAAATGCACAAAATCCATATCTTCTGTATAAGTCATTTCTTATGAGCATGCTGAAACACGTGAAGTGGTTTAAAAGGTTGTTCATTCAGAAGATCTTCTAAAACTGAATCCGATACTAGCAACAAACTAGTAAAGTGTAATGCGGAACAAGCTTGGTTACCATCGATTATTAGACCCCATCAACCTATGAACCGTTAAGAAGCAACTTTCTAATATCACCGATTTTTACATTGCAAAATGGAAGTAAAAAGGTACCCAAATTCTAGGACAGTTTTTTCCCACATTTGGATGTTTATTTGCAAATATCTGGACACACACAAGTTTATCTGTTGTTTAATGAAAAGTACCTCGAGAATACAATTACGCGGTCAAGTGTGAGTAGGATATTCCACAAATTTGAAGAGCATGGGACAGTTTAGGATTTACCTAAAACGGGACGAGCACCCGCTTTAACTGAAGACAAAAAACTTGATATACTCCTATCAGTAAAGTGCGGGACACGAAAGAAAACCGGGCGGTCCTTAAAATAAAGGTTCATAGTCTTAAGCAAGCGGAAAAGTAAAATTTGTGTACGCAAATAAATTTTATGTTATTTTATTTGTTGTAATAGTTTGCCGCTTCACCTATAAAGTGCGCCAGCTAAGCGGTACGGAAAATTAATCGAGGATTTAGTAAATTTCGCACTGGTCAACTTGTAATTGGGATGTGCCTAGAGTCTCCATGCATTTGCCGCTAGAAGGTTCTAGCTATTTTCAGTGGCGCCTATACATTTCGAGCATTTGTTTTCATTTCTATATAAATGAGTTGCCTTGAATTTGAATTATTATTTCGAAGTAACGATGGCGAGCAAAAGAGGAAAAACTATTCGAAGCGGTGCACGTGAAGTTATTGCGATCGTTATAGAGGCCTGTACTAGGGAAGCTGAAAATAATAGTTTGACTATTCCATTTCAAAATCGAACAGAACGCGCTGCATTTTACACTGGTGTTTCGGAAAGTAGTGTAAGAAAAATTCAAAGAGAACATAATGATCGCTCATGTTCTACTTCACCTTTAAAATCTGGTAAAAAAAGACCCCTATTATCATACAACGATAAAATTGACGATGGTGATTTTCAAGTAATTCGACGAACAATAGAGTATTTTTATATAAACTTGAAGAAGGTTCCGACCTGCAAACCCCTACTTCGTGCTGTAAAAAACAAAATAGATTTTCCATACGAGTATAAAACCTTAAATCGGCTTTTACGATCGAACGGTTTTGTTTGATGCAAGTGCCAAAATAAACGAAAATTGCTCATTGAGAAACCAAATATTTTTCATTGGCTGATGAAATATTTTCATTGGCGGGTGAAATATCTATCAACTGTAAGGCAATATAGGCAAGAAGGACGCAATATTGTGTATCTAGACGAAACCTGGGTAGATAATGATGTCAGTGAACAAATGCTGGCAAAGTGAAAGTGTTACAGGTGTTGTTCAGGGAATCCGCTCTAGTAGTCGCTTTATTATAGTTCATGCTGGTTCAGAAGCCGGATTTGTTCCAGGTACTACTTCAGTTTCTCGCTCGAGACTAACAACTGGAGACTATCATGGACACATGAATAAAGATAATTTTGAAAAGTGGTTGCTCGACAAGCTTCTACCTAACATTCCTCCCAAATCAATCGTGGTAATGGATAATGCGTCTTATCATTCTCACGTAGAAGATAAAGTGCCAACTAAATAGTAGAGATAAAAGCTCTTATGATATCGTGGCTTAAATCGAACAATCTTGTATGCGATCCAACATGGAGAAAATATCAATTATATGAAGTAATATCAGCAAACAAGCCTAGAGAAAAAAAGTATAAAGTTGACGTCTTCTACGTAACCTCGGTCATACATCTTTAAGGCTGCTTCCATACATGTGCGACCTCAACCGTATTGAACTTGCATGGGCAGGAGTAAAAAAATATATTTGAGAGCGCAACACCGGTGAACGTTCAATTAAAGATTTAAATAAAATAAGATTAGAAGCGATTGACTCAATATCGGCTGAAAATTGGAAATCGTATGTTAAACATGTTCGTTCTATTGAAAATAAATACTGGGAAGTAGATGGCAAAATTGAAACGGTTATTGATGATTTAGTTATCACACTGGGTTCTTCAAGTAGTGACGACGAAACCTCATCATTTTCATAGGAAGACAACGATTTAGAAGGAATCGAACCATTAGAATCACAATCGTCAACCTCAAAAATGGCTTAATTTTTTTTTATATATTTTGTAAAATTGTTCATAAAGTAGCTGTCAATAAACTGCTTCAAAATAATTAATTTTCTGTTCAATACCGACTGTCAAAAAATATCTAATATTGCAATTAATATTTGAAAAACTACAGAACTCATATTTTTCCAAAATTAACACATCAGTGTTGTTATAGTAGGGGAGCCAGCACTCATTTCAGTGACCAAGATTTATCAAAATTTTAACTTATGCAGTTCGACTTTGGGCTATTCGGGTATGCCAAAAGTGATCGTTTGTCTCCGTTTGTCATATTACTTTGTACAGGGGGCGTCATTGTGAAGTACTATACAGGGCGTTTCCTAATTGCGTGCTAATGTTAAAATGGGGGTGATTCTTGGACCTTTTTAAGAAAAAAGTTTAATATGAACCTAAAAGTCTTAACTTTGGAGATACAGGGTTTTAAAAAAACATTTTTTTAAAATCCTAATTCTGATGCTATTATAGATAAATAACTGTGTGAAATTTGATACACGTCTTTTATGCATAAAAGGGCATTTTTTATTAACAATCAATTTTTAAAATTTCTACCAGTGGCGTGCATGTAATTAACCTGGGTAAATCCGTATGCTCCTTAATGCATAGAAGACGTGTATCAAATTTCATGCAGTTATCTACAATAGCATCAGAATTGGGATGAAAACAAATGTTTTCTTTTTAAACTTTACCATCCTGTATCTCAAAAGTTAAAACTTTTCGGACATAAAAACACCCCCTTTAACATCAGCACGCAGTTAGGAAAAGCCCTGTATAGTACTTCACAATGACTGCCCCTGTATAAAGTAATATGACAAACGGAGACAGACGGCCACATTTGGCATACCCGTGTAGCCCAAAGTCGATCTGCATAAATTAAAATTTTGATAAATCTCGTTTACTGGGTCTGATGCTGGCTGCCCTTGTAAAATCTGGACTTGTAAATCGTGTGTCACTATACTGGGTGATCTAATAATAGTGGACGCAGGCAGTAGCCCGGGAACCGTTAATGACAGAACTCAAGAAAAAATATATTTATAGGTAAATCGATCAAGAAAAATCAAAATTAAATCATTTTATAATTCGAAAGTTCGCCGTTTTTGCAACACAAAAGAAATATAGAAGTGCGGTACACGAAAGAAAACAGACAAATATAGATAAAGGTTCATTAAGCATAGTTACATTTTTTTAATTATATGAAGTGCCTCTAGTCAAAAAGG
The DNA here is from genome assembly GCA_030620095.1 of Kuschelorhynchus macadamiae. Lineage (NCBI taxonomy): Eukaryota > Metazoa > Arthropoda > Insecta > Coleoptera > Curculionidae > Kuschelorhynchus > Kuschelorhynchus macadamiae. The sequence goes on from JAUTXW010001306.1 coordinate 2,699,889, forward strand.
AGTGCCATATTATTTAAAGAACGACGAGACACCACTGGTTTAAAGAGATTTCTTGGCCGATCTTCCTTAATCGGTTTTCTTTCGTGTTCCGCACTTTACAACAAATTGCACATTCTTCACCTAATTACTTAGCGCTAGATAATGATGTCAATGGAGCTTCTGTACAGCGATTATTAAAAAGCCAGAAGTATCACCCGTATAAAGTCCATACTGTACAGGAACTTCTTAAAGATGACTGCGATATGAGATTATAATACTATAAAGAAATGATGGGAAGATATGAAGAAAATAATATATTTTTTCAAAATATTTTCTTCTTCAATGTGGCTACATTTTATTTAAATAAAATGATCAATAGACATAATTATCGATTCAAATTCACAGTGGTTATGTAAGGGACAAATACAGCATCCCCAAAGAGTCAATATGTGGGCTGGCATAATAAACAACCGAATTTTATTACCATATTTCTTTGAAGAAAATTTTATTGCTGATTATTACTTAGATTTCCTCTCATTAGATTTGATACCTGCGTTAGCAGTAATGTTTCCTAATGAGGGTGATCCAGATATTCGTCATGAACAAGATGGCGCACTACCGTATTTTGGTATAAATGTGAGAAGGTACTCGGACGAAAATTTTCCAAACCGGTGGATAGGTCGACGGGGTCCCATTGAATGGCCACCAAGATCTCCGAACCTTAAACCATTGGATCTTTCTATGGCGGTATTTGAAGAAGCGAGTGTAAAAATTGCGTTGAGGAGGGAAGTTACTAATTTACCAGCCGAAAGTATTCGAAGTGCGGTTGACAGTATTCACGACAGACTTGGTGCATATCAAGTAGAATCAGGTGAGTGATGAGGCTCCCTCTTGAATACTAATTTTAATTAAAAAACTTATGTAGACTCGTTTTACTGTAACGAAATGAGCAGACCCCTAATTTGTTGCTCGTATCGGATTCTGTTTTAGAAGACCATAGAGCTCTCACATGACCTAGGTTGCCATGTGAAAAAAAAAGTTGGGGTGCCTACAGATTAAGGGGTTGTAGGGAGCGGGCTGAAAATATTACAAAAAGACGAGCAACCATTTAAATCATTCACTACAGCGTTTTTGTGAAAAATGACTCATACAGAAGATATGGATTATGTGCTTTTCAGCACAGAGGTGAATTATTGCGTTCTACCTGATCGTTTAATAAACAATTAGAATGATTGAGCTTATTTATTTCTAGAGACTCCAGTATATTCGTTTTATGTCCCTCATTTTCTTTGTGTAAAATTTTAAACAAATTTTTATCAGAGGTATGACTGGTTTGAATTAAGTGGATTGCATAATTGGACTCGGTTTTTCGTCTATTCTTTTACCAAAATATCTGCCTGTTTGACCTATATACGTTTTGTCACAATTTATTTGGTATACACCTGTTTGTTCACGTTTTTCAGATTTTTTTTTATTATTTTTTACGTACTTAGTTAAAGAAATATTGGTTTTATATGCTGTTCTAATATCTAAACCGCTTGTATTTACATTGATATTAGGGTAAATCATATTTATAGTTCTTTCATATAAGTTTTTTGTAGAATTTTATAAATTATATTAATTGATTTATGCAATGTTTATTGCAATCTGTTTGATTAGGTTTAACTCGGTCTGAAAATTAGTTTTACTTAGAGATAGGGAGATTAGTCTGTGATCATACTCTGAAATGTGGCTAATTTATGTTGAATTGGAAGACATGAGGAATTGTATATGGTAATATCCATTTGCGAAAATTTATGATGCACAGAAAAATCGTGTTTATTTAATATTTTATTGGTTAAATCTAAGAAAGTTATATTAGGATGAAGGTTATTAATATACTCGAGAAAAATATTTAATTGTCGTTCAGTTCCTGTAAAACATGCTACAACATCATCAACATATCTATGCCAGTATATAAAATGTTTAAAAAAGGATGTTTGTTGATTTGGTTTTGTAGAGTGTCCAAAAATATTTCAGCAAGTAAGGGCTTAATGGATTTCACATATTTAATTAAACTTCATAAATTGGGATTTCCTAACAGACCAGTAGTGTCTTTCTTTTCAGCGCCATCCTAAAAAATATCTAAGAAACTTATGAACATTATTCAATCATATACACAGTTTCCAGCAAAATATCAAATTAAAAATATTCATTTACAAAATAACGCAAAACTAATCTCGTGTGACGTCACTAATCTGTTTCCTAGTATTCCTGCTAGATACCATTAAATTACTAGAAAATCTCTTAAACAAAAAATGGAATAATTGTATTAAAATACAAGAAATATTACGCTTACTTACCGAATGTTTAAAACAAATCTACTTCGGAATTTAATAATAAATTTTATACTAGTACAGAAGGTTTAATTATGTGAAATCCATTAAGCCTCTTATTTGCTGAAATATTTTTTGACACTCTAGAAAACAAAATCAACACAAATCCTGTTTTTAAACATTTTATATACTGGCATAGATATGTTGATGATGGTTTAGCATGTTTAACAGGAACTGAACGACAATTAAATATTTTTCTCGAATATATTAAAAACATTCATCTTAATTTAAAATTTACAATCGAACTAAAATCTAACAATAGTATAAATTTCTTCGATTAATTAATTTTAAAAGATTAAATAATAAACATGATTTTTCTGTGTATCATAAACCTTCGCATACGGATGCTACCATACACAATTCCTCATGTCATCCAATTCAACATAAACTATCGCATTTCAGAGTATAATGATTCACACACTAATCTTCCTATCTCTCAGTAAAACTAATTTTCAGACCGAGTTAAACACAATCAGACAGGTTGCAATAAACAATGGATATTCAATTAATACAATTTATAAAATTCTACAAAAAAGTTATATAAAAAAACTATAAATATGATTTCCTCTAATATCAATGTAAATACGACTGCATGCAAAGTAATATCATGTATAGGTAATTCTAGCTCTAAAATATGTAAATTTCTAAATGGTTTAGATATTAGAATAGCATATAAAACCAATAATTCTTTAAGTAAGTACATAAAAAATAATGAAACAAAATCTGATAAACGTGAACAATCAGGTGTATACGAACTAAATTGTAGAGATTGTGACAAAACGTATAAAGGTCAAACAGGCAGATATTTTGGTAAAAGAATAGATGAGCACTATAAATGTTTTATCAAGGGACAAACCGAATCTAATTATGCAAACCACTTAACTAACACCGGTCACACCTTTGCTAAAAATTTTAAAATTTTACACAAAAAAATAAGGGTCATAAATTGAATATTCAGGTGTCTCTAGAAATAAATAAGCTGAAATGTTCTAATTGTTTGTTAAACGATTAGGTAGAACTCACTAATTCACCACTGTTAAATATTCAATAATTTTAGGTAGTTTAAGTTTATAGCTAGTTTTTAAAAATTCCTAGACTTTTATATGTTTAAAATGTCTTTACTCTTAAGTTTATTAATTCAAGATGTAACGTCCGAAGAAGCTAGTGTGTAGCGAAACATGTTAAGTGTTTTTCAAAAAATATAGCGAAAGTGTTTGTGAAAAATAATTTTGTTTTTACATTTTATAGATGTTTAATACAGAGATCTCGAAATTGAATGGCAAATTTTTCGGTCTAAATAAGTGAGGAAAAATGTATTTGTTAAGTTTTGAGTTTAACGCTCTCTATATTTTTGAAAACAAATTACAATGAGTTAGGTCTAAAACAAGGTTTGTTACAAATTTCGAGCTCTACGATTTGGGTTCTGTTCCGGCGAACAGGAGAGAATGAGTTCCAGTTCCATAGGTTTTGGCCGTCACAAACAACATATTTAAAATTCAGCCTTCCCTCAGTTTTTTAATATACCGTTTTTTTATTGCTACATATTGATTTTGTACTGTTGCTATTTCTAAGGAAACAGACTTTTTTTTTAATTAATTCATATTCGTATTAAATATTTTGAATAAAATCATAGACAGTAAACAATAAAACTTCTATTACTTAGACATTTAAATTTATTATAAAAATAAAATACAATAGCAATTTACTTCAATGGCATCTAGGAAATGAACAAAACATTGTTTAAAGTATATAGGTAAGTTAAAAAACAAATGGTAGTAGAGCGGAACATAGTATTGAAGCTTCACAGCTATATCAATTGTATTCATATCATATGGTTAATATTATTATTTTCTTGAAATGTACTATTTGTATATATTTATATGCTCATTAAAAATATAAGCGCATAATTGAATGCGTAGTAAAATGGAATAATTTCTATTTTACTACATCGAATTATCTACTGTTTATATAAAATAATAAAATCTCTGAAAGTATTTGATACTGTATTTGATAACTTGTACGAGGAAAAACCAAAATCTTAGTGATCCGTGTCCTTATATAAAAAATTGAAAAATAAATTTGTCATCATTAATATACTTATTTGCTAGGGCAGTGTTTAATTTGTCACAGAACTTTTTTATCGTTTAATGTACCAACAATCTGTTAATAATAAAATCTTACATTAGAAACAAAATGTGTCAACTTCTGATAAAGATTATTTAGTAACAAAATTAATACGTTTTATGATAGTCCTACACAAGTTGCAATTTGGTATCATGTAATATTTTATTTTTTGCCACAGCAACTACCACCATGTCCTCCGGAACCTCCAGCACCGGCGTATGCTCCGGCGTTTGCGTTTGCCCAACCACTCTGTTGACCTGAATAACCACCTTGATATGATCCTTCTCCCCTGAAAGATAATTAGATAATTAAAAAAAAAGTTTATGCAGTATTGAAAAAATGTAATTACACTTGACAGAATTTGAGGGAATTAAAAGAAGTATTTAATTGTATTAAATCTAATTATTTATTTTAAACTCAATATATTAAAAGCATGATGAGTAAGGTCTAATTTTTATTACTTTCCAACAATGGTTCTCATTAAATTCAACAAAGTATCTTCAGAGATCATTTGTTTCACATCTCAGTTCATTTAGTTTTTATATTTCGTGAAGTAGAGATTACAGTCAAAGCCAAAACATCAAATAAGACAAGTTTCTCTCATTTCAAAAAATATTTTAACTGATTTCATTTAAAGGTCGAAATATACTGAATAAAACATATATCGTCAAACGGGATTAATTGAGATTGATACTATGTGCTAAAATGGGACTTTTGGCAACATCGTAGTAATTTGACATCTGACAGAGAGATATTTTTTAACGGAAAGTGCTTTTAATATTGCTCCTTATGCGAAAACGTTACCAAATAAATTTTAAACTGAACTTGAATGAATTTTGCTGTCGGTAAGTATTTTTTATAGTGTTATCAATGTTTAGTATATTTTGTTATAAAAATTCCTTCGTAAAACTCGAGATGTCGAGAGGCTATGCATCGGTTTTTTCCACGAAACTCAAATTAATTCTTTATATTGTACAGGGTTTTGCCTTATAATTTTCCACTCCCTTAAATCTTTTATTTTAAAAGATATAAAAAAGTGGTTAATACGAAAGCTGTAGGATTTCATCTGAAGATTAACACTACGCTAAAATAAAAAACAAATGACTATCGGAAAATATAGAAATCACTATGAACTTTGTTATTTTAAATGGACTACCCTATATATCTTTAAATTTTTAGATGCGCCTCATTGTCCTCTTTTCAAAAATATATAACATGTCTATATTTAGAACAGTAGTTTTTGAGCTATTCGTCTTCAAAATAACTTCTTATTAGGTGCTTAATTTATTGGGTCTAGATAGCCGTGAGTAGCCTTGGGTGCAAATCAGCCATTATGCGAATCACTCTAGCTATGAAATATCAAACGAAACCAAAATTATTATTTTTGAATAACATATATTTTATTTACGTTTTATGTCAAATTAAAAATAATGCCTAATAATAATGCTTTTCACTGAAGAAGAAAAACTCAGGATAATTCGGTTATACTACGCAAATCAAAATAACGCATCAAGGGTAGTGCGTCAATACCGGGAACAAAATCCAGGGGTACGATATCCATCTAGAAAGACAGTTTTATATATAGTAAAAAATTATGTGGAAAGGAAAAATTTTTTCAGAAAGAAAGGAAGATCAAATGCAAATTTAGAGGAAGAGTTTAAAATTTTATTATATTTTGAAGGTAATTTTCTATTTATTTAATAAAACATGAAGTTTAAAAGAATTATTTTTTAGAAAATCCGCACGTGTCAAGACTCAGGGAAATCATTGAAAATAATTCATAGGATTTTGAAAAAATATATAACCATATTTCCTATACAATTAGGCCAGTGAAATATTTAACAGAAAATAATATAAATGAACGACTTCAATTCTGGTGACCAATTTTTTAACAAAATTATGTGGTCTAATGAAGCTACTTTCACTACGGCCGGAATGTTTTAAAGAAAAAGCACACATTTTTGGGCAATCCGAAATCCACATGTAATTGAAGAAAGGAAGAAGCAAGGGCGTAAGTCGTTTCATGTGTGGTGCGGTATATTAGGAGAGCACATTATTGGGCCAATTATTTTTGAGGATATTTTGACAAGCGAATGCTATTTAGATTTTTTAAATAACGAAATAGAGGGCCTTTTAGAGACACTTTCCCATTCGTCAGTACGCTAGATTAATTTGGCACCAAGGTAGCGCACCGCCTCACAATGTCCAACCGATTACCAATTTTTTAAACAATCTCTATGGTTTATGAATCGAAAGGCAAGGTCCAATCCGGTGGCCGGCCAATAGCCCCGACCTCACACCCGTAGATAATTTTTTGTGGGGATACTTAAAAGATAAAAATCTACTTTAATAGGACTGATAATTTACAAGAATTACGGTAAAAAATCGACCAAGAAATAGTAATTTTAAATACCGAATATCTCTTCTTTGTTAGCAATGCTATTAATAGAATGGGACACGTGTTCCAAAATTGCTTAAAGAATGGCGGCGATCGTGTAAATAATTTATAATACAGATTTTAATTAATGTTATTGTTATCTTTGTTTATTTACTAGCATTTGTATTTGTTGTTTGTTAATTACATATATTATATCAGAATAAACTAGTTGTTTTTTATAACTTTTAATATTTAATTTGCTATAAATATATAAATTTAACGTAAAACGTAAATAAAATATGTTATTTTTATTCAAAAAGAATAGGTAATTTTTGTTCCATTTGACATGTCATGGCTAAAGTGATTCACGAATCATAATGGCCGAATTGCACCCACGGCCAGTCACGGCTATCTAGATCCAATAAAGTAAGTTAAGCACCTCGTAATGTGTTACTTTGAAGGTGAATAGCTCAAAAACTACTGTTCTAAATATAGACATGTTATATATTTTTGAAAAGAGGACAATAAGGCGCATCTAAAAATTTAAAAATATACAGGGTGTTCCATTTAAAATAACAAAGTTCATGGTGATTTCTATATTTCCGATAGTTATTTGTTTTTGATTTGCTTATAATCGCTCTAAGAACGGTTGGTTTGCAATGCTAGATTGCAGATTAGTTCAAGGCCACTATATTGCTATATTTTTTCGTATTTGATAAAGATACACCGAAGTTGTTAATAGGGTACAATTTGGCTAGTCATCTTTCGTCAGAAGCAAGTAAAGAATATGGAAAAAAATAACTTAACTGTTCGTTATATTGCCCCCAAATAGTAAAGGTATGTGCCAGTCATTTAAAGTGTTATATACCATACTTAAAGTAATCTGGAGACGAATATTAATTGTGCGGAAAGAGCGCAATAGAGGAAGCATTCCGAAGGATCAGTTTCGACGACTATTGAATACATGTCTTCATGATCGACAAGCTATAAAAAACCATGTACTAGCTGGTTTCAGAGGTGCAGGTACAGAGGTCCATTGGATAGAGGTCAGGTTTTTAAAAGGCTGTCGAAAGAACATACTTACTGCTGCAGGCGAAAATAGAAGTGGTAAGGAATGGAGTGAATCAATCCAAGCGTTTTTGGAGCAGTCTATAGCAGATCAAATAAAGCCGTTGAGAAAAAGGAAACAGATGCTGGATGCGAGACCTGGAAGATGCGTCATAAATGTATCTAAAGAAATTTTTTCAGACGAAATTGTAATTTCAGGCTTAAACGATAGTCAGCAGCATTCACTAGAAAGTAGTATTTCTAAAGAAATGCCTGGGCCCAGTGATTAAAAGAAAAGAAAAGAAAAAGACGCAGAATTAATGCACAATCCTCATCCCCAGAAGATGAAAATATATCTTTAATATAATAATATATGAATCAGAATCAGACGTTAGTTCAGACTGTGATGCATTAGAGGACGAAGATGAAGCTTTGCTCAACCTGCGCAAAAATATGCAGGATCTGCTCTAGACAGTGGCTTCTTAGTTCTTGTTAAGTTTACTTACATCGAAGGAACATAAAAGAAACACTGCAAAAGCTTTGTAGGCCAGGTATTAGAAAAAATGGAAAAAAATAGTCTAAAATGAAATTTACATGACAGGCCTCTAAAGTATCGGATGTCTATATATATCCCATCACTGACAATATAACTGAAGTAAAAATCAATGATTCTGAGACTTGTTTTTTATTTTTTAGTTTACTACTTTATTTAAAATTTTATCAAATCCTTTAGTCAAGTTTTACTGTAGGTTCCTTGTTTTTAGCATTTTTAACGTAAAAGATGTTTTCGTTATTTCGTTCATAAGAACAAATTAATTTTGCTTGGCATAAAATATGCTGTATCGGTTATAAAAAAAGATTTTTTTACAACACCACTTCAATTTCCCCAAATTTCACGAAACAATTACCAAATAAATAGGTAATGTGAATATAAAAAATATTTTTAACTCTTTAGGTGTTCTATGTTATGATATCAGCTGTGTAAGTAATTTAGACGTAAAATTATACGTGGCCCATTTTACCCCATCTCACGAGGTAACATGTGACATACAAAAAAAAAGGAAAATAAAATTTTTGTTAAAAGTGTGATTGAATCAAGACTCATGTTTGGGCATATTTGGTGAGATCTAAAGACAAAATAATGTCGACATGAAAAGTGTTCCAAGTACCCCGTTTGATCTAGCTATTTTTTAGTACAAGAAAGTTAGTTCTTTACCTGACCCCAAATAAGAAAAATGTTTTAAAAGGATTTTTTTTTGAAAAATTGCACAATTTTTAGGAAAATCGAGATTACTGATAAAAGAAAATATAATACAAAAACTGTGAAGTCATCTTTTTTCTTTTAATTATAAGTTACAGAAAATATTATGATTTTCTAATACACCTTTCATAAAAAAATCACCTATTAATTTGGAAAAAAATATGACGAGCTAATTCACGCGGAATTTTCAAAATTTACCCTAAATAGCTAGAGATCTATATATTATAAGCAACAGTATAGTACAATGTTAGACCTATTTAATTTTAAAACATAAATTAGATCAGCCAATTTTAATAATAAATTCCAAAGCTGAAGATAAAAATAATAATTACCAAGAAAAGTATTTGTTGAAAAAATAAAAAACAATTATGCTTATTTTGTAAATATTATTTCAATCAACTAAATATAAAAAATTAGTTTTTTGGAATTTTCTGTTTACCCGTAATTTAGACTTAAATAGCAAGTCAATTATATATATATATATATATATATATATATATATATATATATATATATATATATATATATATATATATATATATATATATATATATATATATATATATATATATATATATATATATATATATATATATATATATATTATATATAAGAAGTTGCAATAGGTCTTCTTAGTCAGTGTTGAGACTTTCCTATAGCTTGGAAGAAATTTAATTCTGCCTTTAAAAAAGTGAATTATAAGACTTTTGCATAGGTCTGTAGGCAAATAGGCAAAGCAGTTTTAAAAAACTGCATATAACTATTTGCCACCTTACGTTCACCTTATGTTCTATCACTATTTGCCATCTTACTTTCTAAATGCTGTTTTACAGGTTGCAATTTTTCCTGCGTGTTTTGTTGCAAGTTTACAGGCAACAATAAGTTTCATGAATCACTTTGCAGTCGGCAGTCTCATTGGCTTTAAATAGTATATAAAGTCAATGTTAATCTTTATCTTATTTTTTTTTTCGAAAGGGACACAGAAAATAGTGCAAAAGAACCTTCATGCTAACCTTCGAAAAGGGTAAAATGTCACTAATTAGTGTGGTTATGACGTACTGATAGAAAAATGAAAATAACTAGGAAAATTAGCAAAAACTTGGGAGCAATTTTAATTTTATGCAAGTAAAATTGCGAACTGGAAAAACGGCTTTAAGAAAAGAATAATTAAATATTACCTGTAGAGGCCATCATTGAACTGCTTTTCTCTGTTGTCTGGTTGCCACTGACCTTCTGCTCCAGAACCTCTGGCTCCCGGATAAACTTGACCCTCAGCGCCACTGCCTCGTCCACCTGGAAGAACTTGGCCTGCAATCCCACTTCCTCTACCCCCTTAAAAGTAAATAAAAATTAAACTGAGTTTCCTCATTACCTTAAGCTACATTTTGGTTATTTAACAGTTTTTTTTATAACAATTAGTTTAATTAAAAGGTTACACAGGGAAAAAATGTCCGGATAACCGTTGATATTTTTGTAACAATTTGGCTTTGTGCTAACTGCTAAAATATGTCAATTGATTTATTTAGCAGTTGCGCATATTTTTACGACACTAATTTGTTTTTAGTCACATATGTCAAATATATGTCGTCAGTGGTTTTTTTTTAATTACAAGCAAGGGTCATATGACAGGCATCGCTTGGAAACCCTTCACAATACTATATTTTTGTTATCAGTAGGATAATTCGATCTAAAACGACAAACCCATAACTATTTTAAAATAATATTTAACTTTTATGTTTTTTATGTCAGTCGAAATTATTTATAACAACGCTTAGACGCGTCAAATTTCAAGATTTAACAATAACGAATGTTAAAGATATGCCATACATCATTACAATTCGATTGATAAAAAAATATCATGTATTTTGATGATTGCCTTTTTATTAACACTAGGCTCCATTGTTGTGATTTTTTTTTGCTAATTGTAAATGCGTTTATAGAGAGTATTGCATCATTTTAAAAAAATGCTTCAAACATAATATTTCAGGTAAAGTAAAACTATTGTTTTTTTCTCCAAGTTTAAACACCATGTAGATTGACTTGCTAATACGGCATAGTTCCAAAATGACAGATCATAAAGCTACATTCATTCTTAAGGTTTAGTTTGTTGATTCATCTTGTCTTCTTGCATGAGATCCAAATTTTCAAATGATATGTTGTAAAAATAGTCAAATTCGGCAAATTTAATTTATTTCGTTCTTAGTGCGCTATTACGTAAGTTGATACTCTTTGCCAACTGTCAGATTATTTATTTCACAATGATTGCTAATTGTGATTCTTAAGAATAAAATTATGGTTCTTTCTGCAACTGATGCAGCAATTAAATTGTTAGAATACTGAGAACAGGATCAGTGTTCAAAGAGTAAAAAACAGTTTTAATGAAACTGGCGAGTTTACAATGCGAAGAGGATTTGGCAGAAGGTGCACGATTGCTCGAGATATTCGCTTTTTGGAACTTAATGTTTTGCGTGAGAGAAACTCTTCTGCGGTTCGAGCAAGATACCTACTGCAAGAAGTACGGATAATACCAGTAAGTGAAAGAATGGTAAGAAGACATCTAAGGCAAAATGGTTTGTGTGCAAAAATACCAGCAATACGTCTGTATTTGATCAGAAATCATAAAGTCGTACGTGTAAATTTTGCTAAGGAACATAAGTTTTGGGGTATTGACCAATGGAGGTCAATAATATTTTCCGATGAATCCAGATTTTGTCTACGATCACCGGATAATCGTCAAAGAATATACCGAAGGATTGGGTAACGCTTTGAGCCAAACCAATTTTCGACGAGGTTAAACTATGGCGGCGCGGCGCGCGGCGGTTCGGTGACGGAATGGGATGGCGTGTGTCTAGAGGTTTGAAATGCCTTTGTCTTGTTGGAGGAGCTATGACATATACGAGATATTTTGCAGTCTCAAGTTATTCCCTTTATTCCATTTATTGACAAAAACTTCATGCTACGCACGTTTAGAGTTTAGCATTTGAATGATGTCCACATTGCAAATGAACTGGCCACCTCGAACAATGAAACTGCAAGCAAATACGGGAAATTTCTATTTCTGTTATTATACCTAGCGGCGAGTCTACTTGTTTCTAATGAACTCTATACTACTTAACTGGAATGACCCCATTGATCTAAAAAGTGTGCCAAAAACATTTTTATGCAACGTGCCATTTGTGGTATCCCCTTCTCTTTCTATTTTATTGGGTTGAGAGGTAATAAAGTTACAATATTTTATAAAACTTTATTTTTTAAATTAATTACGGTTAAATAATACACAAAAGATCTATTATACTATAGAATATAAATATTGCCTTAACATTTGGTTTTAAGAAAACAGAGCAGTAATGTAGAACCTATAATAATCAAAAAAAATAAATTAATAACTGCAAATATAAGGTTTTATGGTATTTTCGAGTGTGTGGGAAAAAAAATGCATAGAGTTTTATTTTATAAAAAATAATAATGTTTTTCTTTTTTAACCAAACGTGTGGCTTACAGGTGTACGAGAATATAAGAATAAAATATATTGTAGATAAAATTAAGTTTTTAACTAAATGAGTTTCAGTTCATTCGTTAGTACCCCTTTTTCTCGTATCTCTTCAATTCAATGTAGTGTTACCATGTCTGTATATACAGCTTTAATTTTAAAAAATACATATCTAAATCCACCATGTGAGAGCTGCGGGTGGAACAAAAAAAAAACGCCTTGATTTTTAAATAGATTTTACATTGAAAATCGTTTTTTACTCTCAAAGTCCAATAACCTGCATATAAAGCACCAACACAGAACACCAATCAATTGCACCAGTCATTTTAAAATGTATTGATGTTAACTTCCACGGGAAGGGAGATTTAACTTTTCAATTATTGCTGCTTCTCGCATGTGTGAACTTAACTATGAAATTCTGAGATGAATCTACATAGAGAAGGACGGTTTATGTAAAAAATAAAATGAGTATTAGGTCAGACGTAATCGGCAAATGCATAGTAATAGTTTCGCCCATTAATAAAACTTATTCCAATCTCAGTGGTTTCGTTAGGATATCATTCTAGGAACTCATAATAGAATTCTAGATGAAAAATTTGTATCTGATAATTTTCAGAAAAACCTTTTCTTATTTTCTTTTTTATCATTAACGGTTATTAAAAGCAATTAATTTATTATAAAATAAGATCAGGATTTTAGAATGAAGAAAAATAGTTTTATATAAATACCTGGGTACACTTGTCCACTTCCTCCGCAACTTCCACCGCATCCAGTACCCCCAGAATAACCTCCTAAACCTCCGGACCCGCTTTGGTAACTGGTAGGAGGATAGATGCCTAGAATTTATATAGATTCGGTTATTCTACCTAAATACAATTGTGTTCATAACAATGTGAAAAATATCAAATTATCTGTAGGATAAAAAAAATTCGGCAATGTTGACTGTAAATTTTAATGTATTTTCTATTCTTGAAAATCAAAGTCACTTTTGGCTACCTAGTGTAGGGTCTTTTCTCATAATTCGCCCAATATTGGTTTAATTTTAAGGAATTTGAATAACTGTTACATATACAAGTCGTTAGATTCTTACGTAGTTTTAAGAAAAATGTATATTTATATATACAGGATGTCTCAAAAATATGTCGCAGACACAACCATCCATTTTTTTATGGAATGCTTTGTAGATGTTATGTCCATCAAATAGGTCGCGTCCTCCTGATTATAAATAACTTGGTTTAATATATTTATCTTCAAAGACACCCACGAGATCTCATAGGAAACTTTAGAGAGAGACGGAGTACATTCTATTGCACAGTGGGGTCAATGCATAAGAATACATTACTTTTTTTTTGTAGCGTTTCTTTAAAACTCGAAGAAATTGGCCATATTTCTCAAAGAGACCTAGTTTTAATAACAAACATAGAAAAAGACTCCAAGTCTCGATCTAATTAAATTATAATTTTACAATTTACAACAAACATGACACGTGTTTCGCCCTTTCAAGCATCATCAGACATACAAACAACAGAGAGAACCTTAGTAAATAGTCACACTCACAAATCCTAAAACAATAACTTACAAATAGAATAAAACACACTAAAGCACAATAAAACAAACAAAAACAACTACTTGCTTACTGCCAGATTTCTCAAGTATTTACATAAAGGAGACCCATCCATTTCTAGAAATAAATTATTCAAATTTGACACACACTTTTCTCGCCTTCGAATTGCTGTAATTCATTTTACAAAAATTTACTGTGTGTTACTTTTTGTTAGATATTACTAGTAATGTAACATCCAGTAGACTTATGTAAAATGTATTATAGCCAATTCGTAGAAGTTAAGAAGGTCCATATAAAAAAAAATTAAATTTTCATAACCTGTATCTCAAAAACGAAGGTCTTATTAAATTAGGCCCTTCCTTTTTAGACATCAATTAAAAACACCCTGTATCTTGGTGCTCTTCACAATTTTAAATTTTCTCTGGGTTGAAACATATTTTCATTTGTGTTTACTTATAATACAAACTGAAAATATGGAATTATCAATTTGCTTATATTTGTCAAAGTAGCAAATCTTAAAATGTCGAAACAAAAAAAAATGGATACCATAATAGCACGACTATTTTATTAATCACGAATTCATTTATATTAACCTATTAGTTCGCCTAATTAATACCTCTGCTAGATTCCAAATTTAATATTTTAAATTTATATAAACCAAATTTTGAATAAGGACACCTTCTATCTTTCCTAGTCCAAATAAATATTCAGTTTTATTCACATAACATTTAACTTCCGCTGCGAATAATAAATCAGTTCTCTTTTATGTCACAGGTGGTGGCAAAAAAAGCCAAAATATGTTAAAAATTGAGTTAGTTCGATAAGTTTAAGGAGGTTAAAAGATTTTAACTTTATTAAGTGAGGTGAGTTCTGTAAGAGATAGGTTTCTAAATATAATAAGATGGAAGACTAACGTGGCATTTTTTTGTATTGTTTCGTCAACTGTTTTTTTATTAAAGCATTTCGTGAAAATGCAAAAAGTCTTGACTTCCCGAAATTTAGATGTGCCATCGAAAGTTTGACACTATTTGTATATTCGTGTTATTCTCAGAGAAGATTAGTTTTTAAGCCACATTCAATAGACAAAAAAAATCAGCGCTTTTATTTATTATCCACGTAAGGTAATCTTATTACAAAACGCTTAATATCCCGACGGCCTTCTGCCAAACCACTTCTCTCACATTTCATCATTATGTAAAATTGTATTCTTTACCTGGGCTACCTCCACTCTGGTATCCTCCATATCCACTGCCACTTCCTCCTCCATATCCACTGCCACTTCCTCCTCCATATCCATTGCCACCTCCTCCTCCAGATACATAACCAGGCGATACAGATGACTGAATTACTCCTCCTGTTAAAAAGAGATAATGTAACCTGTTTAGTAAAATAATTTTCTGGAAAAATTGTAGTGGAAATAGTACATTGTACATCTAGTACGAAATGCTAAACTTTCGCGGACGTCCCTGCTGAGATAGGCAATACGGAGTGCGGGAAGAATATACAGTAACACCATCCGTGGTAGGCGAATTTGCCGAGCTAAAGTGCGAAACAGTAAAAGCACCTGCGCTGGAAGTGCTGCGCAGTAAAAACATCTCAACAGGAAGTTTTTTTTATTGTAACGTACTTTTCGCCGATTGTCACTGAAATCATGTTCAATACGGTACTAAACTGTTATACTGCCTTGGATTTACTGACGCCAACTATGTCAGTAAACCGTTTACTTTAGTGCCTTATTAAACAACTATAAACTATAGTTTTAATGAGCCCGTTTAAAAAAAAATATAAAAACATTTTAATTACAATAAAAAGGGAACAGATATCAGCTCAATTTAAATATTTATAATTTTCAGAAAAATTCGTAACTAAACCGATACACCTGTTATTTTTTAGATTTATTATAGCCAAAACTCTTACGTTCATTAAAGCATTTCGCAAGCGCATGAGGATTTGTGCTTCGCTTCGTGGTATAAGTGCGGGACACGAAAGAAAACCGGGCGGAGTCAATTGGTTTAGAAAGGTCGGCCAAGAAATCTTTTCAAAACCAGTGGTGTCCCGTCGTTCTTTAAATAATATAGCACTCCTTTTTGACTATATGCACTTCAGATAATTAAAAAATGTAACTATGCTTAATGAACCTTTATCTGTCTGTTTTCTTTCGTGTACCGCACTTCTATATGTCTTTTGTGTTGCAAAAACGGCTTTCGAATTTTAAAATGATTTAATTTTGATTTTTCTTAATCGATTTACCTATAAATATATTTTTTCTTGAGTTCTGTCATTAACGGTTACTGCCTACGTCCACTATTAAGTACAGTGATACACGATTTACAAGTCCAGATTATACAAGGGCAGCCAGCATCAGATCCAGTGAACGAGATTTATCAAAAAAGTGGCCGTCTGTCTCCGTTTGTTATATTACTTTATACAGGGGCCGTCATTGTGAAGTAATATACAGGGCGGTTCCTAATTGCGTGCTGATGTTAAAGGGGGTGTTTTTAGGTCCTAAAAGTCTTAACTTTTGAGATACAGGATGGTAAAGTTTAAAAAGAAAACATTTTTTCTTTAGCCCAATTCTGATGCTATTGTAGACAACTGCATGAAATTTGATACACGTCTTCTATGCATTAAGGAGCATACGGATTTACCCAGGTTAATTACATATGCACCCCACTGGTAGAAATTTCACAAATTGATTGTTAATAAAAAATGCCCTTTTTATGCATAAAAGACGTGTATCAAATTTCACACAGTTATTTATCTATAATAGCATCAGAATTAGGATTTTAAAAAAATGTTTTTTTAAAACCCTGTATCTCCAAAGTTAAGACTTTAAGGTTCATATTAAACTTTTTTCTTAAAAAGGTCCAAGAATCACCCCCCTTTAACATTAGCACGCAATTAGGAAAATGACGCCCCCTGTACAAAGTAATATGACAGACGGAGACAAACGGTCACTTTTGTTACACCCGAATAGCCCAAAGCCGAACTGCATAAGTTAAAATTTTGATAAATCTTGTTCACTGGAATCAGTGCTGGCTTCCCTACTATAACTACATTGATGTGTTAATTTTGGAAAAATATGAGTCCTGTAGTTTTTCAAATATTAATTGCAATATTAGATATTTTTTTGACATCCGGTATTGAACAGAAAATTAATTATTTTGAAGCAGTTTATTGACAGCTACTTTATGAACAATTTTACAAAATATATGAAAAAAAACTAAGCCATTTTTGAGGTTGACGGCTGTGATTCTAATGGTTCGATTACTTCTAAATCGTTGTCTTCCTCTGAAAATGATGAGGTTTCGTCGTCACTACTTGAAGGTCCCAGTGTGATAACTAAATCATCAATAACCGTTTTAATTTTGCCATCTACTTCCCAGTATTTATCTTCAATAGAACGAACATGTTTAACATACGATTTCCAATTTTTAGCCGATATTGAGTCAATCGCTTCTAATGTTATTTTATTTAAATCTTTAATTGAAAGTTCACCGGTGTTGCGCTCTCGAATATATTTTTTTACTCCTGCCCATGCAAGTTCAATAGGGTTGAGGTCGCACATGTATGGAGGCAGCCTTAAAGGTGCATGACCGAGGTTACGTAAAAAACCGTCAATTTTATACTTTTTTCTCTAGGCTTGTTGGCTGATATTACTTCATATAATTGATATTTTCTTCACCTACAAGATTGTTCGATTTAAGAGACGATATCATATGAGCTTTTGTAGAGTATTTAGTTGGCACTTTATCTTCTACGTTAGAATGTTAAGACTTATTATCCATTAACACGACTGATTTGGGAGAAATGTTAGGTAGAAGCTTCTCGAGCAACCACTTTTCAAAACTATCTATATTCATCTGTCCATGATAGTCTTCAGTTGTTAGTCCCGAGCGAAAAACTAAAGCAGCACCTGGAACAAATCCGGCTTCTGAACCAGCATGAACTATAATAAAGTGACTACTAGAGCGGATTCCCTGAACAACACCTATAACACTTTCACTTTGTCAGCATTTGTTCACTGTCATATCATTATCTACCCAGGTTTCGTCTAGATACACAATATTACGTCTTTCTTGCCTATATTGCCTTACAGTTGATAGATATTTCACCCGCCAGTGAAAAATATTTGGTCTCTCAATGAGCAATTTTAGTTTATTTTGGCACTTGCGTCAAACAAAACCATTTGATCGTAAAAACCGATTTAAGGTTTTATACCCGTACGGAAAATCTATTTTGTTCTTTACAGCATGGAGTAGGGGTTTGCAGGTCGGAACCTTCTTCAAGTTTATATAAAAATCTTCTATTGTTCGGCGAATTACTTGAAAATCACCATCGTCAATTTTATCTTTGTATGATAATAGGGGTCTTTTTTACCAGGAGATTTTAAAGGTGAAGTAAAACATGGGCGATCATTATGTTCTCTTTGAATTTTTCTTACACTATTTTCCGAAACACCGGTGTAAAATGCAGCGAGTTCTGTTCGATTTTGAAATGGAATAGTCAAACTATTATTTTCAGCTTCCCTAGTACAGGCCTCTATAACGATCGCAATAACTTCACGTGCATGGAGACTCTAGGCACATCATAATTACAAGTGGACCAGTGCGAAATTTACTAAATCCTCGATTAATTTTTCGTACCGTTTAGCTGGTGCACTTTATAGGTGAAGTGCCAAACTATTAAGACTATGAACCTTTATTTTAAGGACCGTCCGGTTTTCTTTCGTGTCCCGCAGTTTATTTCTCCTCGACACAGCAGTTGGTTGGACAGATATCAATGTATACCAACATTAAAAACTTTTCTCGTGAAATTAATTAAAAACGTCTTTAGGTCGACCATGACTCAAAGTCGTCTTATTTTTCTAGCTCTCATCTGAATAGAGCACGATAGGGCCAGAGAAGTAAATATTGAACCAGAGTATAGTTATTATATTTTAATATTTAGTTTGTTTTGTGTTTATTAGTTCGTTAATTTTTTTTGATATTTCATTTCTTTTTTTTTTAGAGTTTTAGTTTTTGTTAATAAATTTATGACATTTTTTGTTTACTTATTTTTTTGGAGAAATTATTCAGGGGGCTCCCAAGATAAGCCTTGGGGGGCTAAAAACTCACGCTACTGAGTGTACTATAATTTGTATTACTCAAGAATTGTTTTTCGACTGGACACAATTTAGTAGGATATTCATCAATTTTTTTGTAATACATCTATATAATGTTTCTTCCATTCTTATTTTATGTAATTTATTTCCTGTGATTGTGCACTTTTGTATTTCAAAAGGGAAGTTGTAATCGTGAAAAAATCCTCCGAGATTTCTTCAGATCTTTATATTGCAGGATCCCTAGATGTCGAAAAACATGTTTTCTCAATTCCGTCGGTCTGTTTGTTCGCGGCATAGCTAAAAAACTACTTACCCGATTGACTTCAAATTTGGAACAAAAGTTAAGAGTCATATGGGGATGACCTGATAATAATTTGCAAAAACCCAATGTAGCCAAACAAAATGGAGGCCTACTGAAATGTTGAAATGAATAAAAAAATATAATATTAAAAAACTACTTAAAAATCAAGTATTATGTAGGAATCAACTAGTGAAATTTTGGGGCGCGGCACGATTGCGGACGAAACAAAAGTTTTTCACAAGTATTATGTAAAAATAACGGCTAAACGCATCGTAACAAAGAAGGAGCATATAGCATTGCAATAATGCCAAATTCCGCAATTGCCTTCGTTTTCGTTATTATTCCGCAATCGTCCATCCCCCAAATTTTGGTGTGGGTCCTTACCAAGATGACTAAATAAATTGGAGGCTTAATAAAACATTTAAAAATTCAGCTTGAAAAACTGCTTAATGGAATGCCATAACTAATTGTGGTATAGGGATGAACTAGTAAAATTGTGGTATTAATTCAAGAAGGTGTACCAAATTGGCGGCCAAATAAAATGTTTGTAACCGTGAAAAAAATCATCCTCTCAGGTTTTATATATCAAAAGCAATATGTTTTATCAATTCCTTCGGCTCGTCTGTCGGTCTATCTGTCAGTTCGAGGCATAACTGAAAAACGACTAAATAGACTGATTTCAAATCTTAGTCAAAAATTAAGAGTCATATGCTGATGGCACCTGATAATATTTTGGTAAAAACCTACTATGCCGGAATAAGATGGCGGCCTAGTGAAACTTTAAACAAATTATTGCTAAAAAA
Source organism: Kuschelorhynchus macadamiae (assembly GCA_030620095.1). Taxonomy (NCBI): domain Eukaryota; kingdom Metazoa; phylum Arthropoda; class Insecta; order Coleoptera; family Curculionidae; genus Kuschelorhynchus; species Kuschelorhynchus macadamiae. The sequence goes on from JAUTXW010001306.1 coordinate 2,720,314, forward strand.
ATAATTATGCAATTTAATTCAAAATTTGCACAAATATTAAGTGTTATATAGGAATGAACTGGTGACATTTTGGTATGATTTCAAGATAGCAAAATAAAATGGCGGCTTAATAAAATATTTAAAAAAATCAGCCTGAAAAAGTGCTTATTAAATTAATTTCAGAGTTTGTGCAAACATTAAATGTGATATAGATATAAACTGGTAAAGTTGTGGTACGAATTTAAGATGGCGAAACAAATTGGCGCTCAAATTAAATTTTTAAGAAATCAACGTAAAAAATCTTATGCAATTGACAAATTGACAAATTTTGAAGAAAAAAGGTAAAGAATTCAATATGGTGGTGCGTGTCGATGTAAAAATAACTTATTGAATTTATATGAAATTATGCCCAAAAATTAAGTGCTGCATTGGTAGAAACTGGTAAAATATTGGTAGGAATCCAATATGATGGAACAAAATGGTAGTAAAAGGAGAAAGAGAAACTAAAAGTCCATTCAACCTTCTTATATCAAAATTAGTACTTACAGGAAACAGGACAAAAAACTTTTCACATTAGATAAAGTTTCGCACAAAACAGTTATATACACAAATAAACGAATTTACTGAGCAAAATGGGGCCCAATAAAAATGTTTGAAAAGACAGTATATATATATATATATATATATATATATATATATATATATATATATATATATATATATATATATATATATATATATATATATATATATATATATATATATATATATATATATATATATATATATATATATATATATATATATATATATATATATATATATGTGGGTGTGTGTGTTACTAAATGACTATGTACTAAATTAAATTGGGTCATATTTCACTATACTTAATAAAATGAAAAAATCATAACGATTGAAGTTCGGCGTAAAGGAAATTTATCAATTTTTTTACCTACAATTGGTACTAAACAACTGAATTCACAGATTAATATTTTATGATGATATCTCTGTCTCTAGCAGTCTAGCGTAGCGTGGGTGTCGTCTCTAGTACGTTGTTGACATAAAGTTCGGAATGCCGAAGTTGAACGAAGTTTCTAGCACGGGTGCTGTTACTGTATAATGTATATGCGTCCGACATTCTGGCTTTTCCAATGAGTTATCCATACTATATTTCCGAAAATCGAAAAATGTTGAAAGACCGTTAGTTATTACTTTCAACTTGTTAAAATTTTGAAATTAGCAATATTCATTTTATCCACAAATTAAGGAAGCCATTAACTATGGAAACAAAGCTATAATGGATTGTCAAACTTAACATTTTTTTAGTAGACAAACAACTGTAAAGAAATAATATTTTCTTATATTATAGTACTAAAATAAATATTTTCCATTGCCTGGCAATGACTAGTTGCAAGGAAATATTGACTTTTTCTTTCAAAAATATTATCATAAATGTCAACATTTCTGAACGATTTTGGGAAAAATGTATAGTAAATAAAGCAATATACCATTAATGGTAGAAAAATCTGTCCTAATAAATATTGAAGAAATAAGATAGTAGTTTAAAATAGAGTTCTTATAAACTTGAACCTATCAAAGTATTTCTATTAACAATTTGCTTGATACAAATTTGTATTTGTATAAAAATATTATACAATTTGGAACAACACCTTTATAACCAACCTTGTTTTGGTGGTGCATAAACCTTTCCTCCAACTTCTTTGGCCGAAATATGACTACCATCTGGTCCGATCAAATTTGTTTGAGATCCAGGACCCTGGAGAACTGCTCCTGGATCGCTAGGTCCTACAATGGTGGCGCTAAGGCTGCCTCCACCTAAGCTAGCACTGCCTCCCGGGTAGCCGCCCGCCCCTCCACAACCGCTCGAACAACCACCGCCTCCATAGGAACCATGAGGAGCGCAAGAAATCGCTGTGATTAGGAAAAGCGATGAAATTACCTGAAACTAAAGTAAAAATTAATTAAGCCAAAGATATTATTAAGGTTATAACTTAATATAAGAAAACCTGAGCCTTAAGATATATGGACAAAAATGGCCACTTTTTTTGCAATAAAATATTTTAAAATGTAATTATCGTGAAATTTAATATACCTGTTACGAATCCGAATATATATTTCCATACTTATATATTATATATAATATATATATATATATATTATATATGAACTAAGAAAATCAGTTTTTGAATGATTTTTTTAGTTAGCAAGATAGTGGTCCTACCTTTGTTACTTCCCTCATGAAAGGGAAGTATTGTAATCGTTGAAAAAATCACCCTCCGAGAGGTTTGCAGATCTTTGCATTTTCGGGTCTCTGGACTCCTAAAATCATGTTCTCGATTCCGTCGGTCTGTCTGTCGGTCTGTCAGTCTGTCGGTCTGTCGGTCTGTCTGCTCGCGGCATAGCTAAAAAACAAAATGGTGGCCTAGTGAAATGTTAAAAAAATATTACTAAGAAAGTGCTGATCCAATTTATCTCAAATTTTGCACAAAAATCAAGTATTATGTAGGAATCAACTAGTAAAATTTTGGTAAGAATCTAAGACGGCGGAACAAAATGGCGGCTTGATAAAATATTTAAAAATTTAGCCTGAAAAAACTACCTAATGAACTGATTTCAACCTGTGTGCCATAACTAATTGTAATGTAGAGATAAACTAATAAAAGTGATGTACTAATTCAAGATGGCGGAACAAAATGGCGGCCAAATAAAATTTTTGTAATCTGAAAAAATTACCATCTCAGGTTTTACATATATTCGCGTTTTGGCGTCCCTAGATGCCAAAAATATACTTTATCAAGTCCGTCTGTCGGTTTGTCTGTCTGTCTGTCAGTTGTGGCATAGCTTAAAAACTACTCATCAGATTGACATCAAATTTTAGTCAAAAATTAAAGCTCATATAGGGATGGCCTGGTAATATTTTGGTTAAAAATCCAATATGCCGGAACAAGATGGCGGCCTAGCGAAACGTTAAAGAAATTATCACAAAAAAAAAGAATTAACTAATTTATCTTAAATTGCGTACAAAAATTGAGTATTATGTAGGAATCAACTGGTGAAATTTTTTTATGAATCTAAGGTGGCGGAGCAAAATGGCGGTTTTAATAAAATACTTAAACATTCATTCTGAAAAAAATACTTAATGAACTGATTTCAAATTGTGTGCCATAACTAATTGTAGTATAGAGATGAACTAGTAAAACTGTGGTATTAATTAAAGATGGCGGAACAAAATGACGGCCAAATAAAATTTTTTTAATCTAAAAAAATCACCCTCTCAGCTTTTACATAACTTTGCGTTTTAGCGTCCCTAGATGCCAAAAAAATATGTTCTATAAATTCCGTAGGTCCGTCTGTCGGTTGGTCTGTCTATCTGTCATTTCGCGGCATAGCTTAAAAACTACTCATCAGATTGACTTCAAATTTTAGTTCAAAATTAAGGCTCATATGGGCATGACCTGGCAATATCTTGGTAAAAATCCAATATGTCGGAACAAAATGACGACCTAATGTAACGTTAAAAAAATTATTACTTAAAAAACTAATTATCCAATTTGGACAAAAATCAATTATTACGTAGGAATCAACTGGCAAAATTTTGGTACGAATACAAGATGGCGCAGCAAAATGGCGGCTTAATAAAATATTTAGAAATTCAGCCCGAAAAAACTACTTAATGTTCCATAACTAACTCTAGTATAGAGATAAACTAGTAAGACTGTGGTACCAATTCAAGATAGCGGAACAAAATGGCGGCCCAATAAAATTTTTGTAATCACAAAAAATCATCCTAGCAGTTTTTATATATCTTCGCTTTTTACCGTCCCTAGATGCCAAGAAATATGTTTTGTCAATTCCGTCGGTCCGCCTGTCCGTTTTTCTGTCTGTCACTTCGCGGCATAGCTTAAAAACTACTCATCAGATTGACTTCAAATGTTGGACAAAAATAAAAGCTCATATGGGAATTACCTGGTAATATTTTGGTAAAAATCCAATATGCCGGAACGAGCTGACGGCCTAGTGAAACGTTAAAAAATTATTACTAAAAAAACTAATTATCCAATTTACCTCAAATTTTGCAAAAAATCAAGTGTTACATAACAATAAACTAGTAACATTTTGGTATGAATATAAGATAGCAGAACTAAATGGCGGCCTAAAAAAATAATTAAAAAATATGTCTGAAAAAAAACTACTTATTAGATTAATGTTAAATTTAACGTAAAAAAAATCTTCTTATTCAATTGACTATAAATTTTGGAGAAAAATTATACAAAATATAAGGGTAAACTGGTGCGAATTCAACATGACGTAACAAAATGAGCGGGTGACAAAAAACTGCAAGAGTTTATATTTCAATATGAATTAGTATTGAGGGTGTAGATGCGAGCAACCACTCGCAAGGTCACGTAGTGGGACGTAGTGAGGTGCGCTCGATATCGGCAGTGCTGATTGCGTCTGTTTGTTTTTTCTTTAATTATATATGTTAATTAAGTAATAAATGAATTTTCAGCCATTAAATAACTCTTGGGCTCATTATCATTATCGCGACGAGTTGACTCACCGCGTCCCATAACCGTGCTCTCTGACTACTGTCTCACGTTGTTTTGTACTATAAATAAGCTTAGTACTAATTTTCAACTATCTTCAGAAACGGAAATTCTACTGAACTACAAGCCCTAAGAATGGTTGAAACTGTCACCAGCGGTTTCAACCTAAAAGAGGCTACTGGCATGGTCTTCCTAGACGATAGAGTATGGCATAAGAGACTTGTATACAAAATGCAAGATGCTGGATTTGCAACTAATACTTGCAAACTAATAGCCCGCTATCTCAAGGATAGAACGGCAAGTGTCAGAGTTAAAAACTCGGGATCGACACAAAGGAGACTAGAAGCGGGTGTACCCCAAGGATCTGTGTTAGGACCGCACTTATATAACGTGTATACACATGACATCCCAAAGACACATACCACATCTCTAGCCCTATACGCTGATGACAGTGCTATAGCAGCCAAGCATTGACATCCAGGAATAATATGCAGTAGATTGCAGGAAGAGATACATCTGATAAGTGACTAGTTTATCACTTGGAAGATCAAAATAAACGAACAGAAAAGCCAGGCCATCCTCTTCCAAAAGAGGAGGGTGGTGCCCCCAGTGGCTATAAACATAGAAGGAACAGACAACATGCTGACTATGGATAAGGAGTTAAAATGGAAGCCTCATATTGAACAGACACGAATAAAGACCAGCAGGGCTATGACTAGACTATACACTCTTATGAACTGAAAGAGCCCTATGGCTCTTCGAACAAAGCTGATAATGATAAAGATGATCGCAAGATCACAACTGACATACGGAGCAGTAGCGTGGGCGTATGCAGCGCCCACCTACGTAAACAAGTTAGCATCAACAGAAAACAAGTATCTGAGAATGAAGCCGACGCACCATGGTACGTCAGGAACGCCCAGATATACCGGGACTTGCAATGGGAACCTTTGCAAGACGCAATCAGGACCAAAGCCATGAAAGGCATCCAGCGGGCAGCGGCGCATCCAAACGAAGAACTCCGAAGGCTGGTGGACTACGACCCCTTGGAGGAGCGGCGGGCACACAGGGTGTACTACCGTAGACTCTGCGACCACACACAATACATACACTGATAATAATGCCCTTTTCCGTTTCAGAGATACTCCCTATATGTCCGCGAAGCATATAGCAGAGGTGCGATGTAAGTACACACATCCGGATGTGTACGAGCTGACACACCTAGGATAGAGAAGATTTATGGTTTATGAAGGCACTAGGCTCGTTAAACCGTAATTACCTATCACAGAGAGGAGGTTCCCTAGGTTCCCGGGTGGTGGTGGGACCTCGGGCCATTTGGCCCCTTCGCGTTCAACTATCACAAAACACTTCTAATGGTGCTGCATGTAATAATTTAACATACTTTAAAGCGCGCCGCCGCCCGCCAGGTAGCCTGACCTTGCAAGTAGGTGCTGACTCATGTATATCCTTAATACTACATCATATTGAAATATTACAAAACTCTTGCAGATTTTTGTCATTAGCTCTTGGGCTATAAATATAAACCGCTCTTCAAAAAGAGCAAAAGAACGACAAAAGGTTTTTTTCATATGATATTCAAATGTCATTTCCATTCGGTATTCAAAAATTTATTTCATGTAGAATCAGCGGCAAGTTGTTTTGGAAATGAACGTAACGTAAAAAATTAAAATATTCAACAACGTGAATTTTCTTAAAGAAAGGTTTTCCTCATTGTTAGGTACGAGCATTTTAAAGCCAGTCCAATACCTTGGAACGTTTTTGACAGTTTTCTCTTGACTGCCTTGTACCAAAAATAGCGTTATTTTTTTTTTAAATCAGTTGATGTTAGATACAAATTATGAAATAATTTTTCTCTAAAACTTTATATAACTTTAGTTCATGTTAAGAAAATAATGTTTAAACGGAAGCTTTTAACGTATAGAGCGTATCCCAAAATCGGATTTGATATAAGTAAGGTTATTTATAAGTGTACCAAGTAACAGCAAATATAATTAAAGGCATTTTGTTGGTTTACCTAAAAAGTACCCTGTCGCATCTTATCGGTGAATCTTGTGACCCGTGTTATTAGTTACTAGAATATGGGTAGACACAGGGTGGGTCACGAAAGACATTTACCCTATCTCACTATAAGAGTAATTAACAAAATTTACACAAAAGTTGTTGTATAAAATATATTTTGATTATGATATTTTTTGAATGGCTACCACGATTTTTGTTAATTTAAAAAAAAACACCATGTATATTTCTTAATTTTGAAATCCTGTTTATTATGGTAACATTTTTTACACATATTTTGAGGTGTTAGATTTTCTATGTGGTAACCTGATGTTTTTTGAATAAAACATCAGATATCAGTTATGGCGCCTTAACATGTGAAAAGTGCTAGTTCTAATGCTATTAAACTTGTTATACAAAATCCAAACATTAAAATAAAAAAACTGTAAAAAAATATTTAAGAAAAGTTTTTATTTATAAACTATTGAACCGAAAATTAAAACATAATCAAACTTACATAAACACAAAACTTTCAAAATTATAAATATTATCTTGAAAGCTTCAAGCTTTTAACAAAATATTCAGATTTTGAAAAGTTCTGTGTTTATGTAAGTTTACGTATTTTTTACTTTTCAGTTCAACAGTTTATGCGTAAAAGCTTTTTTTAACATTTATTTAATTTTGTACTTTTTAACATTATTCTTTATGCACCCTGTATAAGATATTCACGATTACACACCACAATATTGTATTGTAATCTGGTTTATGTATGTGTACCAAATCTTAGTCAATTCCGAAAACGGGAACTGCTTCAAAAGTTACTTGCAAGATTTGACCCAAACATACATACTAACTGACTTATATACAATGAAAGTTAAATAAAAGCTTTTAATAAGTGTTTTATCTAATGTGAAATATGAATTAATGAACCTGTATATAAAAAAAACGATTCAATAAAAACACATTTTTATCCCAAAAAATTGTGAATTTATATAACTTTTTTGATTTCTAACATAAAATTTTGTAAAAACTTATATCTTTTACTTCCGTCGTTAAAGGGAAGTATTGTAATCGTGAAAAAAATCACCCTCCGAAATTTTTTCAGAACTTTACGTTTGAAGGTCCCTAGATGCCGAAAAACATGTTTTCTCAATTCCGTCCGTCTGCCTGCAAAGTTAAAAAACTACTTACCCCATTGGCTTCAAATTTTGATCAAACATTAAGGTCATATGAGGATGACCTGGTAAATTTTTCATAAAAATCCAATATTGCAAAACAAAAAATTATTACCAAAAAGCTGCTTATCCAATTTGTCTCAAATTTTGCACACAAATCAAGTATTATGTAGGAATGAATTGATAAAATTTTTGCACGGATCCAAGATGGTGGAACAAAATTTCGGCTTTGTAAAATATTTAAAAATTTATCCGGAAAAACTACTTAATTTCAAATTGTGTGCCATAAATAATTGTGGTATACTAATAAATAAAACTGTGGTACCAATTCAAGATGGCAGATCAAAATGGCGGCTAAATAAAATATTTGTTATCGTGAAAAAATCGCCCCCTCAGGTTTTACATATCTTCTCGTTTTAGCGTCTTTAGAGGCCAAAAAATATATTGATAAATAGACAAATGTAAAAAAAATATTACTAAAAAACTGCTTATTCAACTTATCTCAAAGTTTGCACGAGAATCAAGTATTATGTTATTATGTAGAAATTAACTGTTAAAATTTTGATACGAATCCAAGATGGCGGAACAAAATGGCGGTGTAGTAAAATATTTAAAAATTCAGCCTGAAAAACTACTTAATGGCCTGATTTCAAATTTTGTGCCAAAAATAATTGTAATATACAGATGAACTAGTAAAGCTGTGGTACAAATTCAAGATGGCCTAAAAAAATGGCGGCTAAATAAAATATTTGTAATCGTGAGAAAATCAGGCTCTCAAGTTTTAAATATCTTCACGTTTTAGGAACCCTAGATGCCCAAAAATATGTTTCATGAATTCTCTCGGTTTGTCATTCTGTCTGTCAGTTCACGGCTGGTAAAAAAATAAGAGTCATACGAAGATGATCTGGTAATATTTTGGTAAAAATGCAATATGCCGGAATGAGATGGCGGCTTAGTGAAATGTTAAATAAATGATTAATAAAAAAAACTAATTATTCAGTTTGCCTCAAATTTTGCACAAAAATCAAATGTTTTATAAGAATGAACTGGTAACATTTTGGTATGAATGTAAGATAGGAAAATAAAAACAAAAATGTTTTAAAGGACAGTATATATGTGCAACTAAATGACTATGTGCTGAACTAAATTGGGACACACTTCACTATTCCCAATAAAAGGAATGATTCATATCGAGGGAATTTCCGGATAAAGGAAATTTACCGATTTTTAGTATCTATTATTAGTATAAATTTTCGATTCTTATTACCCATATTTTTTAAAATTCTTAACTATTTGCTTATTTTTTACTACAGCTGGTAACTCTTTTCTTAAATCGATATTTTACCTTAGAATAAGTTTTCCTATTTTTTATTATTTTTCAAATTTTCATATCAATCTGTTTGATTGATATTTACCTTAAATTATAGTGTAAAAATATTAAAACAAATAAAACAGGAGTAAAAATATAAAACTTTTTATAAAATTTATAATTAGCTAAAATTTCAACATAACAAATTCCAGAATTATAAAAAGAAACTTACTTTTTATAAAAGCTGCTTTAGTTTCCATAAATGTGTATTTAAAAATTAATTATTCCTATATAAATTTATCGACATTAAATTAAAATGTGTATAGTTTTAACGATGCAAACAATTGTAAACTAATTTAACTTTTTTGATGTTTTACGTGGAGCGTCCTTTCTATCTAAATTAGTTATTATGTAAAACTTATATCTTTTTCTATTTAGTATCTATGGAGGTTTCATGTTTTCAACATTTCCACAAAAGTTCATTAATTTTTATTATAACTCTTCATTAGTCACCTTATTTTTTAAAACTCTTGACTATTTACTTATTTTTTACTATAGCTGGTTAACTCTTTTCTTAAATCGTTATTTTACTTTAGTTTTCCTATTTTCTTATTATTTTTTTAATTTTCATCTCAATTTGAATTTGATTTTTTTCCTAAATTTTAGTGATATAATCTTAAGAATAAATAAAATAGAAGTAATATCATCATTTTTTATAAAATTTATAGCTGGCTAAAATTTCAACATAACAATTTCCAGAATTATGAATAGAAAGTTACTTTTTATAAAAATCTATGCAGTTTTTTTTAATATATTTATCTAGGAAAAAATAAAGAAAGAAGAATTTTATTAATTTTGTCCAAATCTGTTATTTTAATTTTTTTTTCTAAGTGATGGATGAGTCTCATAACTACGAGGATAAACCAGTTTTTGTATGCTATGTTTATAAGTTTGTTGTGCTGCATTAGTTTTCATAATGTGTATTTAAAAATTAATTATTCTTATTTAAATGTATCGACATTCAACTAAAATATGTTGGGTTTTAATGATGATAGAGTTCTATAAATTAAATTTTTTTAAAGTTGCCCTAAATTGTATCTAATTATAAACCAAAAAATATTTTTATTATTCTTAAATTCATACAAAATGCAAATTATTTTCTTAAATATGAATAATTTTATTGTCTTTAATATTAAAAAAAAATCACTCGAGTAAAAAATCTTTCTCCCAAAAAAAAAGAATGATCAATTTAGACTTGTAAATTTGAAAAACATATCAAATTCTTAAATTTTAACAGCCTCACTTTATATGTTACTCTCATACCCCCCTTTTTGAAATTGTACGCTTGATTTATTCAAATGCCAAAAAATCACTATCACAGACACTACAATCGGTTCTTGATTAAATTCTTGTACTGTTTTCATGCTCCCTTACCAGAACTGCCATTTTCGCGGAAAAATTTTCACTAGCGTTATTCCCAAATGTGTTTTTTTTCTTTACTTAAATAACACCGAAATATTAAGATGCTGCCACATGAAATCTTAAATTACTAACAATGAGTGATTACCATCTGATTTTATATACCAACAATTATGATGACCTCGCGATATTACCTATTCAAGATGGGATATCCCTGTTTACAGGGTGAATCATATTTTCTGTTGTTCTGAACTAATAAATATTCCTCATTTTAATTTTTCAGGTGTAATTTAAAATAACTACTAATTAAAAAATATAAAATAAAGAAACATTTGTATATGCTGTAATTACTATATTTTAAAGAGACATTATACATTCGTTAAACAAGAATGAAGTTTTGTAGTTAGAATTATGGTACCTGAATGTGAAAAAAATGTAGTTTTTATAGTTACGTGGTGAATATTATGACTTAAGAGGATAGAGTCACTCTAAAACACGTCGCCTTTTCAGCGATTTATAAATCGACAAAAAATAGACAAATTTATTCGAAAAAACAAGTGAACATCAAACAAAGAAGATATGTGATAAAACTAACAAATTTTTTCATATTTTAAATGTAACGACCTATATTTTACTATATTTTTAGAAACTACAGAAAACTGGGCCACTGGCCCAATTTTGGGTAACATGTTCTATGTAAATATATAACCTTTTTCGAGATATTTAAGGTAAAATTGTCGCTTTGTTTCGTAACTTCAAACAGGCGTTATGAAAAATCGATAGCAAATAGAAACAAATGAAATCCCACAAATATTACAAAAAGTATGTTAATGAGTGGTTAACTATTTCTGTTTATTTAATACTATTTTTTCTTTTTTTTATAAAGAGTACAAATTTTAATGATTATTGATGATAATTAATGACTTTATTCTCGCCACAAAACGTTTCTTGTGTCAATAAATGAAGTAAAAGACGGGAGAGGGTGTGCAATAAAAGGAAACAATTTAAATGGTTTAATTTTTGTCAAATAAATCGACCTTATTTTATATATTATATATTGCTGGTAATGTATGGTTCCTATCCTTCTCAACTCACCCCCGGGATGTAAAATACAAATAAAGTCAATAGCGGTTGAAATACACAAATCAAGCCAATTAACCTTTACTAGAATTAGTCTACCAACCCATAACCTAAGCCTAATTGAGAAACACCTCCTAGTAAGGACCTAAATTATGTAAATCTGAAAACCACTAAAGAAATCGAGGCCAAATTGGAAGACCTAAATATATATATATATATATATATATATATAAAACCTAGTCGAACCCCCGTTATTTCACTATAATTCTAAATATATATATATATATATATATATATATATATATATTCAAAATAATAGCGAATATCATTAAGATATTTTGATTTTTTTTAATACATCTTCGCCAATCTACGTAAAAAAGACCAGTTTATCGACAATGTTACTTTATGTACTTATTGCAACGAGTATTCCATTTTTCATTTACCGATGCAAACTCCGATGACCCAAATATTGAAGAAAATAACAGAATTTTTTAAAAACATTAACACGTCTTTTAAGAGCATGCTTTCAACTAAAGTATAAGAAAGTACGTTCCCGTGAGAAATGCCATTTATGCATTTTTATACATTTTTTAGGCTTTTATGGTTTCATTTTTAGCAGCGTAAGCATTTAAGAACTTATAAATATGTCTGCATTTTCTTAACAGTTCTCATTGTACGCACATGTGATTAAAATATATATATTTTTTGAAAACAAAGTTTTGTTTCTTAAGTTATTAAATGGAAATATCCATATTACCTTGGCAACGTACCTTCAAAAATGCGTTAAATTTGTTTTTTTCCAAATGGTAAAAACTCAAACGTTTTGGGCATTTACATGACTTTATTGATTATCCCATTAGTAATATGAATCTTTCTGAAAATCTGATTTTTGTCGCATAATTAGATAACACGAGCTTTTAAAATTCGAAATTCACATCCAAAAGAGTTGGTTTTTAAAAAAATTAATGGCCGGTTGCAGAAAGCTTAATTAAAGTTTAGAATATTTAACGAAATGTCAAATTTGACAGCAGGTTCCTAGATTTCTGTAAACAGCTTGTCAAATCCGAAAGTTCGGATAAATATTCTAAACAGCAATTAAGTTTTATGCAACCGGGGGTGAGACTTTTTGAAGAAATGACTAAAAATAATAAGGGTCGATTTTTTGGTTGAACAGTTTAGTTTTGTAATTTACGCCCTATTGTTTGCTTATTTATGTATTGATCAATTCGGAGTTTCCTCATGGGGCCCCCATGATGGTTGGGATCCCCAACATGTGGAGTTTCCTACGGTGTACGTTAGGCTACTGCTTAATATGTAAGTGTCTACCCCCCTACGAATAGTTTCTGCTCCTTCACATAGTCCCTTAAAATTTACCAAAACGTTTCTAAATTAGTTAAATTTAATTTTTTTTTGAAAAATAATAAAAACCGGCCTCAAAAAAGCACTGGGAAGAAAAAATATGATTTTAAACGACCTTAAAAATTTTATTGAAATAGGTGTCACATTACTATTTGATTACTATTAGTTACTTTTTTTAAAATTCCTAACTTTTAAAGACATAACACAGTTTAATACCTCAAGAAATATTTATTAGCCATATGTTTAAGCTGGCTTAAAATCTTTTCAGTGCTTATTGATGTCCATTTTATATTTTTCAAAAATATTCTATTTCTTTTTGTTTTTAAACTTGTTTTCTTATTTTAATTAGATATCAGTAGGCAGCAAACGAAAATATTAAATTTCATCTCATTTTGATGTGAATTTTTATGAGGAAAAGAGTAAAATAAACGTAAAAAATATTTTTAAAACAAGTTTTTATTTATAAACTATTGAACGAAAAATTAAAAAATAATAAAACTTACATAAACACAGAACTGTTGAAAATTTAAATATATTCTTAAAAGCTTGAAACGTAAGACGTCATCACACTTGAAATGAAGCCTCAAGCTTTTATAAAAATATTCAAATTAAAAGTTTTGTGTTTATGTAAATTTTATTATTTTATACATTTTGGTACAATAGCTTATAACTAAAAGCTCGCTTTTAAAAATATTTGTGATGTTTGTTTTATCCCTTAATAAGATATTCACGATTCTTTTACGAAAATCTTAGTTTTGGAGCAAGTAACATTTTTTGTACTAAAATCAATACTACAAAACTTCCCCAAATTTCAAAATTTTCACGCACCTGTATATTTACAATTTTTTTTACTCCATGGTACCATATTATTGCATTGTCACCGAACTTCCATACGTATGCCAAATTTTCGCTCAATCGGATGCCTGCAAGTGCTTGAAAAATGGATTACAAATTTTGAACCGGAACGCCATACATACGAAGAAAGGAAGTTAAATAAAAGCTACTAAAAATATTAAATAATAATATGTTTTAGTAAGTTTAGTTATCTCCCCCTGTTTGTTGCTTAATAGACATATCGAATTGCTCTAAGTGTGTGTATGTAAAGTAATTACTGATGAATATTTCATTATGTAATTGGTAATTCTGCCTCACGGTACGGATCAAAACAATACCAGAATGATATCATGCGTTCTTCAAATATCATAGTATATATCACTATTACGTATAGATTGGTCTTTAAAAGTCGTTATTAATGTATCTAGATCATTGCATCGGGCCGTGCTTAGTTTATTTGTGTACTAGACTGTTCTGCATATGTGCATATCTTATTTGGCAAGTTTCTTTAGACCCACACAAACTTCTAAAATTTCCCTTGGACTCGTAAATGCATTTCTCAGGAACGTCGGAAATATTTAGGAGCTAGGGGGCGAAATGGAATTTTGCCCCCCTAAGAAGAAAGACAATGTAACAAACTAAAAAATGTAATCGAAATATTATGTTAATAACTTTTAAAAAATAAGTATTATAAAATAATGGGGCTTTTTATTGTTAATACCAATACATATAACTTATAAAACAACAAAAACCGCATAAGATTTCGAGTTTTCTTTATAATTCGACTTGTCCTTTATAAATTTTGATAAAAACTTTTATAGGTCATTAATACACCTACCAAATTTTAAGTTTTTTATCTAAAAAACGACTGAAAACTGCAATTCATTTTGAAAATTGGGCAAATCGGTCAAATTGAAGATTTTATTTTTTTAAGGGTTTTTTAACTAACTCTAATGTGGACTCATTTTGGTTTCCATTTTGTTTCCAAAATGTGTTAGTTTACCTTGGATTGCCCATTAAATAAAGTTGATTCTGCAAATTTAACAATACCTTTAAAGAAAATGCCTAAACATAGTAGAACTACCACGCGAAAAGTGTACAACACAACTTACTATCGTTGTGTAAAAGAGGAAGTAGAGGAAATCCAAAATAAAATTAAATTGAGAGGTTAGAAAATCCATGTACTAAGAATGTGTCCGACATTATGTACACCAAAGCCAAATACATCCTATATGGCTAAACAAACAAATTTAAGTAGAATTTTGGTCAAATATCGAAAACAAGGGTTTAAAATGTTTCCCCCTGGTGTTAATGCGTCAAGTTAGGAAATTTTTGGAAACAAAAGAGGGCTGTTATAGGAAACATTTGTTTATTTCGGCACAGTCATTAAGACACCATGTTTTGCTAAGAAAATTCCACAATGCTTAATTTGATAACAATGGCGAAAAAAAAAATATCTTTAATTTAAATTTCTGGCTAATTTTGACCAAAATCATACATAATTTTCAACTAGCAGAAATTTTGAGGGCATCGATAAGTTAGGCTCGAGTCACCCATATACCTACCTATTAAATATGCATATTTCTCATTTGTAGGCTTATTGGAAACAAAAATAATAATTCATATATTGTGCCCATTGTGCAACTAAACTGTTTGAGGTTTAAATATGTATATGTTGTGCCTGTAATTAGTTTAATTTTATATAAAATGGACACAAAAATATAATTTTGGCTACAAACTGGATAAAAGTATCTCGATTTTGCAACCCTAAAGACGCATTTCGGTAACATTTTGGGACAAAAGTGGGGTAATTGGACAAATACAAGTTCAGTTTTAGAAACGTAACGGAAACATAGGAAAACTGGATACAGATCAGTAACAATCTGGTCATATTAAAGCCCCACTTTAGAAACATACCGGAAACCAAAGTCACACTGTGGAAACATTTTAGTGAAAGTAAAGGCATATTCTGGAGTAACCTTTGGGTATATTTTAAGCACTATCTGGTATACATTTTGATCACTACTTCGGCCTTATTGTCCACTTAAAGTGGCCGGTGGTGTCGACAACGTAGCGTAAAAATTTCTCGAGTTAAAAACTACGTGTCGACACTTTGTCTAATAATTGTCTATAATGGCCGCTTTTTTATCAAAATTCATTGAACACGAGTAAAATTTTGAAGGAAATTCTTTTATGACATGAGGTTTATGTTGTCCACTTAACCTGATATGTATGGAATTGCAAAAAAAGGCCATTTTTCTACAGCAGAAAAAACACGGATTTCGGCATCATATAATGTAAAAACTCAAAGATTCCCTTCCTTTGTGATGCCACCAAGATTTTTGTACAAAAAACCCGTGGGTAAGAGCAGTTTTTTCTTCACGAAAATTTCCATTGGGTTCGCTCCACTAAAGCAAGAACAAGGTAAAATTTTATTTATACAGTCACTTTAGTTTATTAAATATTAAATTGTAAGTGCATTTTACTAAATAAAATATTTTATATTTTTCTATAAATGTTTGAATATTGTGTTGAAAGTCTGTTTGCAAATTAATATCCTTAAGATATGTCCCTGGCGACATGATGAATATAGTAACTATAACTGCCTCAAAAAAATTGGGGTTCGAATAACCCCCCCTGACCCATTCCATTGTGGTCTAAATTAAATTGGAATATTTTTTAGATCTTAATAATGTTCTTATTTTTTGGCCGATTTTGAAGGTTTTTTGATGTAGCTACAATATTTCTGAGTTCACGAAAATTTCCTCATTAATTTTTTACACAGGGTACCCAGAAAACTCGCATTTTTCTAAAATGTTGATTTTAAGGTCGTTGAAAAAATCAGATGACTAGAATATTTTTAGAATTTATAATTAAATTTTTAATTTTTTTATTTTAAAAATTATAATTTTTCCTTCAAGTCGTATGTGTAAATTTAATCAGTGTCTTGCTAAAATAAATAAAAACTAGTTAAAATCAAGAATGGCATGTTCTAAAATTTCAAAAATCTGCAAAGAAAACGAGCAAAAAACGAGAATTAAAAAATTAATACATTTATTATTAGACTCGAGACCCATTTTAAAATGAAAGTAGATAGCCCTACATCATAATCAATAATTAATCTAAACTAAACTTGGGATGATTGATATGAATAAAATTAAATTAAAAAAAAAAACTACAAAAACACAATACAATACAAAAAACACAAAACAAATATATACTAACAATATCAATAATAAACAGACAACTAACGGAACGTATTTAAAGAGTACCCTCTTGAATGAAGAGATGGTAGAAGAGAATAGGTTCAGAGATGAAGTATTATTAGCAAGGCCGATTGACCTCGATAGGAGAAGATTTGCTCCATAGTTTGTTCTATGAAAAGGTTCATAAAATTTGTAAGATGAACATGTGGATCTAGAAGCAACATGTAGAGATATATTTGAAAGTAACGCAGGGTAAGAGAAAGATGAGTTTAATATATGGTGTTCTCTTCTTGTTGAAAGGCTTCTCAGATTTAAACAAGACCTTAGGTAGTTTACATAACGAAGAAATTTTCAGCGCTTGACTAAGCTAAGGGAAAGTGACGTTATGTCCGATATGTGTGGAACGAAGCATAAGAAAGCATTCATCAAGACACCCAGGTGGTTCGTCCACACTCTTCAATGGCTGACCTTCAATACCAAATTCAAAATTTATTGGATTACGAGTGGTTTTTGCGAAGCTTATTGAGTTACATTTAGATATATTTAGGACCATGCCGTTAATGCTACATCACTGAACAAAGTTATCTAGATCTGAATTTAGTGACGGTTATTCAGGTAAAGTAGGTTAAGTGCTACTTCACCAGAAAAAATAAACAAGCAAACATCTAACTATATTTATTATATATTCCTTAAGATTTTAGTTTTTACATTCATTTATTCACCTAATTGGTAAAAAATAACCTGTACATCTCGAATAAATATTTTACTTATTTATAACAATATAATATATTATAACAACAATAACAGTGGCGCAAACCGCTTTGACTTTGCTGGAGGTGCTATGTTTAGTTTACGATTTTCCTACTATGTTGCCATGACAACGCGTACGTGATGACGTCGAGCCCAGCGCCATATAACGCTCTCGATGTATTGCATGCGCAGTACACTACACCCACGTGTCCTTCAGTTTGCGGTGGTTGTTTACTTTTATTTTCGCGGATTTCGTTGCAACCGGTGAGTTCCTTTGCAGTTAACTTGACTGTTTTGTGTTAAATTTATTTATGGCGTGGTTACAACTTAAAATTCGAAGTTAGTAAATGTGATTGGTCAAAACTGGAATAAATTAAAACACGTCTTTGAATTTATTACAAACTGTGACAAATCTGATAAAAAATCAATCCGCCTTACGAAAGGATTTTTAGGTGGGATGAACGATTTTGAATTCACGTTTCTAGCATTAGTGTTTAATGACATTTTCTCAATCACGGACATATTATTTGACGTTCTTCAAAAAAAATCGCTTGTCATTCATTTGTGCATATCCAATATAAAACGTTATCGTGAGGCGCTCTGTAAAAAAAATGAACAGTTTTTTAATACCATGTTTGATAAAGCAAATTGTATTACAGAAATAAATCATTACAAACGTAAGCTTGCTAAGCTTTCACCTGAAGAAATTAGGGCTAAGTATAGAACCCTTTTTTATGAAATATTGGACCATATTTTAATGGAAATGACACTAAGATTTCAAGACTGTGAAAAACTTACATTTTCATGTTTGGCAGGTTCTGCTAAATTTTCCGAGTATAGTTTAAATTTTCCGACTGGCCCGTTTGAAAATTTGTTACAGTTATATGGGGAAATATTTTCAAAAAGTCAACGACTTAAAAACGAGCTTGGTCTTATTTTTGCCAATGAGAGTAATTGGAATATATCGCTGCAAGAGCAAGTGAAAAAATTAATAAAAATTAATATATTTTTACCGAAACATATAAATAGTTTTCCCTTATTTTGACAATACCGTCGACAAGTGCTTCAGTGGAAAGAAGTTTTTCTTGCTTCAAATGTGTAAGAAATACAATATATCAAGAAAGACTTACCTACTTCTCTTGGCAATATTTCAATTCAAAAGGAATTTCTGGAGGAGATTAGGGCAACTCATCCATTTTATGAGGATGTTATAAATAAATTTGCGCCTTTGAAGGATAGGACAATTGATTTAGTATACAAAATTTAGGTAAGTCGTAAAAAATATTCTACCCCCTCCACATATAAAAAAATTCTGGAAAAAAAAACTATTGCTATATTTTCTTGCTTCATTTGCACTTCGCTTACTTTTTCACTCGCGAGCCGCCACTGGATCTGATTGTAATTTTTGACAGTCATCCAGAGAATTAATGGTAAGAAACATGTTCAAATTATCCGCAAATAAAAGGAAGTTGTATTACTGAAAGCAATTATTTATGTCACTAGAAATAAGTTAAATAACAAGAGCCCTATGTGGGAGCCTTGTTATTTAAGTTAATTTAAGGACATGGTACTGGTATATTGATTGACTTGTAATTATTGACACGCACAATTTAAACCCTATCATGCAAATAGTTCTAAACCCATCTCAACACGGGACCAGGCAAGCCACTTGCTTCCAGTTTACCAACAAGCATGTTGTGGTTCACCTTGTCGAATGCCTTAGAGAAATCTGTATAAACAGTATGAACTTTCTCCAAGGAATTGGATAATACTGCTCATATGTTCACAACTTAGCCTCTGAACACCTTCCAGACCGGAAGCCAAACGGCTGTTCAATTACAATCTTCCAGAAGTCCGGAAAATAACCAGCTGAGAGCCATTCGGTAAAAATTATTAAACAGCGGCATAGCAAGTATAAAACTATAACTCTTAAGCAGGCCAGGAGGTAGCCCGTCCGGGCCTGGTCCTTTATGTATATTTCACTTAGTAAGTTCTTCATATATTCCGAAAATTGAAATTTTTAGATTATAAATATTATGGGTATTAGAAGAAGAACTCTGTCTCTTCAAAAGGAAGGGTTTGTGGCCCCTGTCTATATGAATCTTTTATTATTATGAGATAAATCAACCCCCAAAGTCTTGAGTATGTATTATTGTGTATTTTATTTTAATTTACTTGTGGTGTATCCGCTATTAGTTTCAAATTATTACTGTTAAATTGTTTATTCCTTTAGTTCCTAAATTCCTTTATTATTAGTCTTTTTACATTAACATTGCTACTAAATTTGTATCTTGGATGCTTTTTTTTTTCGTTCGGTGAAAAATCAGCAAATATAATTTGTATATCCTGAAATGTTCTCGATTTTTACCTCTTTCTTTTTAGATCAAAAAGCTTGCAACCTGAGTTAAACGATAGCTAATAATGGTGATTAACACATTAAAAATATCCACAGTCTAAAAAAGTTGAAACCAAAAAAGGAAGATACAATAATGTTTTATGTAAAGGTTGTAAACAATTGAATACTTTGATTAAAATTAGGCTACGGTTAGATCTCGACGTACATAGGTGAAGGGAACCCAAGTTCGGGTATCTTTAACATTCTTGCTGCTATATATCTGAATAGGACGTACCTACATATTTCATTATAACTAAGAATTACCTTGAATGTATTATGATTGTCACTGCTAATTAATTTTAAATTGTACTTTGTAGGTCATAATCATATAATAAAAATACATTTCTACACAAATACACGCGGACTCGGAGAGCAGAGGAAAGTTCACCCAGTTGTTCGGATAGTCTTCAATGTCAATTGCGACATAGAACTTTTACCATCGAATTTTTTGATAATAATAGGATACAGTGGACGAGATGGTTCAAATGATTTGAAGGCGATATTGAGATATTCAATATAACTGAACATAAAAAGGTATCTTATTTATTACATTACATGGGTTCTGAGCCATATGACGTCTTATGTAACAAATTGACTCCCAGGGACACCAGAAATGAAACATTTATTTATTTGGTTAAGTTACTTCAAGAATTTTATGATCCCGTGCTAGTTGAATTTGAAGAAAATTTTCGATTCTATAAGCGGAAGCAACAAGAAGGGGAGAGCGTGCAAGAATTTTTAAAAGCGTTGCTGAAATGGTTTCTACATTGTAATTTTGGTGATTATTAAAATACTGCATTACTTAATACTACATTAATCATTAGTTGATGTTAATTGACGATAAAATCTATATTAGAATTTTACTGACACGTGAATTATTATATTAAATTATAAAAGAAATTTTATTTGGTTTTGCTCCTCCCTGGAGAAAATCTTATCTTCCTCCGGCACGGCTTTTGGGGTTACATATATATACATATATATATATATATATATATATATATATATATATATATATATATATATATACATTGGATATGGATGACTTTTTTTTAGTCACTACTTATTTTCCGGCCCTGCCTTAGGGTTATATTTATTTACAAGTGGGTCATGTTTAACGTTTTTTAGTAGTTATTTTTTTTTATATTGTTGCCCCCTGGAAATGGTTCTGGGGACGCCTGTGAGGAGACTGTTGTTGCAATGGAATTATCGGCTAGAAATACGATTGATTTGCAAGCTACAAAGATATTCAAAATATTACTACAAGAACGGAAGGTGGAATGAGCCAACGGCCACCTAACATGAAGACATATTTCTGTTTTGGATGTGGCGATTGTGATGATTTTGCTAATATTTGCTTTGCTAATACTTATATACAGGGTGTTTCAAAGAACATGTGCCAGCGATTAACAGAAGATTTTTTGTAAGGACATAAGATGAAAAGTTCATATGAACCTGTGTCCGCAGATATTTGGTTTTCGAGATACAGGGTGTTAAAGTATCATGCATCTCAAAAATAAGACATTTGTGGACATTATTTGCTAAAACTTTTTCTCAAAGCGATCTAAAGAATCACTTTTGTAGAGTTTTGGGCAATTCTCTAAAATTGGACCAGGGATACCAAACGCGTGCATCAATTTTTTTTAATTTTTCTCGAAAACGACTTGTATTACAAAATACTACAGGCATTTTTTATATTATGTATTTTTACTTGCTCTAAACGATAAAGCTAAGAGCCTTTTTAAAAATCAATGGGATACCATTTTTTAATTAAGAAAATGGAAGATGGTTATCCATACCTATGCCCATAACTGAGATAACAACTGTCGAATACTGTCAAAATATAATATTTAGGTTCCTATGAGGTTCTGCCAAATCCTAATCAAATAGTTCTTACTCTCAGAATTTCTAAAAAAATCACTCTGCATCTCAAAAACCACCCTGTATTTCGAAAACCAAACATCTGTGGACCTATGTATACCCATAAAAACTTTTCGTCTGATTTTCATACAAATAATCTCTATTTAAACGTTGGCACATGTTTTTTCAAGCAACTTGTATAAGTATACTAATATTTTTGTACTTTTCCCATAGGAAAGATCATTTGTGGAAGGCTTGCAGGAAATCCGATAATTCTGATGTTCATTTAGCGAAATCTCAGAATAATGTTGAAGAAGCGTTATTGCACTGGAATCACAAGGTCAATTTAGAAAAAAAATCATCAATCGCTGAGAACCTATTAATAATAAAGACATACATTTCCTTATCGACGGCGGTACTACCGTGTCAATAATGGGTAAATGTCAATTCGATTTTGTTTTTGCAAACTCTTCTGTAGAACCAACTGACCTTAAACTTATTTTGTGTTGTAAAAATTTCTTAAATATTTCGGGGTATTTCCCATATACCCTAAAGTTTAAATATAAAGAATACAGTTTAAATTTATATGTTGGTTCTTCAGATAGAGAAACTTTATTAGGCTGTGAATGGATTTTATAAATGCATTTAAAGTTATTCGATTTCATAAATACAATTTCTTTATTAAATTAATTGAGCAGTTATCAATAAAGTATTCGAATTTACTTTAAACCGAGATAGGAATATTTACAGGAATGCAAGCTTAAGGAAAAAGTTATGCCTCCCCTTTAAAAGCGCGAACTCTTCCATTTTCATTGATAAAAAAGTGAGGCAAAAATTGTTAAGTTAAGTTTTTTAAGATAGCGAAAAAACACTTTGTAAAATTTAACATTAATTTCAAATAATGCCATATTTAATTACAAACAAATCATCTTCATTTTTAATGTTTAATAAGGAAATTCGATCTCACTCAGAGTCAATAACACCAAATGATCGAAATCTAGTTTCGGTAAAATTTCGGTTAGGCTAACCTTCGCCGATTTTAATGATTTTTTGTACATTGGTAGATTTTTTATCGATTTTCCAAGACAGTTGGTGAACAGAATACCAAGTTGTGATACAACGGCTACAACGTATATTGCAATATATAAAAATCTACATCTTCAAGGTCCTGATGGACATTTTGCTTTTTTGATCTTACTCAATTACAGGTTAAAGACATTATAATGAGTTTAAAAAATACAACAAGCCACGACTTACGTGGTATTAATAGTAAAATATTTAATACTATTATAAATGAGTTGGTTAGCCCACTTACAAATTTACTAAATATTTGTAACAATAAACGAATTTATTCCTGTCCA
Source organism: Kuschelorhynchus macadamiae (assembly GCA_030620095.1). NCBI lineage: Eukaryota > Metazoa > Arthropoda > Insecta > Coleoptera > Curculionidae > Kuschelorhynchus > Kuschelorhynchus macadamiae. Next base: position 2,743,625 of record JAUTXW010001306.1, read on the forward strand.
TAAAAAGGGTCCTAGTAATCAATTAAACAATTATAGGTCAAAATTGGCCGGTTGCACAAAGCTTAATTAAAGTTTAGAATGCCAAATCCGAAAACTCGGTTAAATATTCTAAACAGCAATTAAGTTTTGTGCAACCGGGGGTTATATCTATAGTGTCCATATTTTCCAAAGCTTTTGAAAAGGCACTTAAAAATCAAATTGGCTCTTTTTTCGAAAACCACAACCTCTTTAATGTACGTCGGTTTGGTTTTAGAACTTCTAAATCAACTGTAATGGCAATAAATAAATTAATCGAATTATTAAATGAGAGCTTTAAGGATGCTGAGTACATAGGCGCCTTGTTTTGCGATCTTCGACTGTATCTCCTTTGAACTGTTTATTCAGAAACTAGATTTTTATAATTTTTTTTCCAAATACAATCTGTTTATTAATGTCATATCTTCAAGACAGACAACAATATGTTGATTTAAACAATAATTGGTCTACTACGCAGTTCCTAAACAACCAATTCCCGGGGAGGCTGATTGGAAGACGTGGTGCATTAGAGTGGCCACCTCGATCCCCTGATATAATTCCACTGGACTTCTTCATGTAGGGTCATTTGAAGGATCGTGTATACAAGAATCGTCCAGAAAATTTAGACGAACTTCGCGAAAGAATCCGCACCGAAGTTGCACTTGTAACACCGAATATGTTGAGCAACATACTGCAAGAGTTTTATGATCGCCTTGGGTACTGTCTGGCAAATAATTCGAACCACCTTCAACATTTAATTAAAAAATAGTGTCTTTAAAATAAGTATTCTGTTAGGTTATTGTTGTTTTAGTCCGATGACTTTTAATATCCCTCTTATCTTAGCGTTATTTTTATTTTGTCGTTGTTGTTTAACGTCCCTCAAGGCTTGGTGCTGGGACTGCTGCTCTTTCTGATTTATATTAATGATCTGGGGTACAGCGATACTAGCTCCCAGTTGTGTGTCCCAAGTGTTTTACAGATAGATAAAAGGAAGACATAGGAGAAAGTCACTAAATGGTTCCATATATTCATCGAGTATATCATAGACATTTTCAGCAAACCCAGTAACGATATTTTACATGGTTGGAGATCCTTACTTTCACCCTTCATTTCACTTGACTCTACTATAGCCTCGTAGTTTTTGGCCCAAGTTCTTAGTTTACACTTGTTTCATTTAAATTACAGACAATGATACTCGGATAACTGAATTTTAATAAAGTATTTTATGTATTAAATATAGAAATATAGAATATCTCTATTTAAACAGAATATATTCATAAAAAAATATTGACTATAATAAAATATAATTTCATGGAAATATTACATTATGATGTGTAAGACCAAACCTTATTTGTTTATATGTATAATTAGTTGGCTGACACATCATCATCATTTCTGATCTGATCTAAAATGGCATAATAGATGCAAAATAATTCATATTACAGGATATACAGTTTTTAATTTTAACGTGAGTTTTATGGTAAACGTGTGACTATCTATGTAAGGTAATTTTGTTAACGTAATATCTCCTTTATAGCAATAATTAGGAAAGTTCATCAAGCGAATCAAATCATATGAGATTTTTTCAATTTTTGGGGAATACTAAAGCTGATTAATATTTAGGAAAAGTTCACATAAAATGTGAATGGGTTTTTAAAAAGTTTAGAAAACTAGAATTTACCCAATTAAACATAAAGTAATGTTAACGTAACAAACAAAAAAATCTACGTCAAACAAAAAATTGTGAATTCGAATAACTATTATTATTGTTGTCTATTGGGTTTATGAAAAGTTGTTTATACACCTAATAATTTTTAACTAATAACATCTCCATCCGCGTTGAGGTTTAATTGGAGGGGACGTACAGCTTAATCTTCGATTCTCAGCCCATACTGGGAATGCTTTTTCCCTTCTTCAGGGCGTCTCAATATAAGATAAAAATAAACGAAACTACTCTCAGTTTTGGTACGTCGCCATTGCTCTGGCGATAAAGGAGTTGAAGAGAGCAAAAACTTGTAGTTTGTTGTACATATTTCCGCAAAAACAGTACGTCCTTTATTGGAATGTGCTAGTCCTATAGGGAGGTATATAAATGTTTTTTAACGAATAATACTGAGTGTAAAATTAGAATATATGGAACAGGGAGAATTTTATACTGTTTGAAGTAGGGTTTACATGAATCTAATGGACTTAATGAGAAAATTTTTCTAATTATTCTTTTTTGTAATATAAAAATTTTGTTTAAATCTGTTGATTGGCTCCAGTAAATAATACCATAGCCTAGATGGCTATATGCTAGTGCGTAATAGGTATTTAAAAGTAGTTTTATTTCTAAAATAAGTGTTAGATTTCTTATCATACAAATTTAAAATGTTCAATTCTATTTACATGTTTGCCGTTTAATGACAAATTTGGAATCCGAGGCATATTTTTTCTTATAAAAAATGTCATAAAGCAGGTTTTGGATTCGTTGACAATAAGGCAATTTTCCTCACACCGTAAAGCAAATTTTTCCAAAATTATATTCGCATTATTTTCCAATTTCTTGAAATTATTATCAGAAATTGCTATAGTGCAGTAATCTGCATAGAGAATTATTCTATTTTTTGATAGTGACAGAGGTAAGAAATTTTCCAGATCATTTTAAAAAGCGTAATTAGTAGTGGTGAAATAACGCTTCCCTGAGGTGCACCACAGTATTATATTATGTCCAGTAGAGATAACATCCCCAATCTTAACCTTTATCTTACGTTCCTCTAAATAAGACACTAACCATTTGTTGACATCTCCCCTTATACCCAATGCATACAATTTCTTCTGTAAAAAGGAGCTATTTAAGCAGCCAAGAGCTCGAGTTAAGTCAAAGAAGATGGCAAGAACGTAGTTTGATGTGTCCAAGCCCTCATAAACAAAATTTAAGAGCTCAAAAGCAGCTGTAGGAGTGGAGCATTCATTTCTAAAACCGTGTTGTTTATAGCTGAAAATAAAATTTTAGTGTCCTACCAATCTCGTTTGCCAAAAGAACATTCACCAGAGACTGCTATCCAATGTGTTACGGAAATGTGAAGAAGAGGAATAGAAGAATTTGAATTGAAATAATAGACAGGGAACGTTTATTACATAAACTGTATCAATATGGGATAAGGTGTGCCGTATTTAATTGGTTTCAAAATTATTTATGTGGCAGATATCAGAAAACTAAGTTTCCTAATATATTCCTCTGATAAATTAAATAATATTGGAGTTCCGCAAAGTAGTACGTTGGGTCCCCTACTTTTTATTTTATATATAAATGATACTGGCAAATTGGCATAGCCTTAAAAAATTCTCATCTTCAGCTATTTGCTGAGAGCACATTAGTTTTTGTAAAAAATAAGAATCTAGTTTTGGCGCAAAATATTTTAATTGCAGAACTTAAATTATTATCAAATTGGCTCAAAGTAAATACATCAAAATTAAATACAACAAAAACAAAATATATGGTTTTAGGAAAACATTTGATAATTTGAATATCACAATAATAGAGAGAAGAAATTTAGAAATAGTAAACTCTTTCAAATATTTGGGTAAAATTTTGAATAATAAATTAAAATTCAATTTACATTTTGAAAATATTATTGTCAAAATTGCTGGAAACATTGGTTATTTAAAATACATTAGTTCAAATTTAAATTTTTATTCTAAAAAGATTATATATAATACTATTATTTATCCAAACTTTTTTTACTGTTCTTCTATTTTATATTTGGCTAGTGAAGATTTTTTTGATGATTTACAAATTTTACAAAGAAGGCAATGCGTGTGATATTAAATATGAATAAATACACAAAAATTTCTCTCATGTTATATAAATTAAAATGGCTAAATGTACGTAATTTATTTTTTTATTTGGTTCAAATTTTATTTACAATATTAAAAATAATGTATTACCAAAAAATTGAAAAGAGTTTATTTTTCAAAATTGTGAAATCCATAATTATCGAACAAGACAAAAGAATGATCTCCATCTTAATTTTGTTTTTGAGAACATTACATACAAATCAATTTTTATAAAGGTATTATTCAATTTAACATTTTGCCAATATATATTAAAACAAAAGAATCATATTAAAAAACTAAAAAGGAGTTACGGTTGTATTTATTTCAAAAACAGTTTTAAATTAAAAAAATTGGATTATAAGTAGTATTAATGGTTTTGATTGTTTATAGTTTATATGTTACTTAATTATACATAATAATTACCATATATGTAAGTTGTAGCATTTTAGGCTAAATAAAAATTTAACTAACTAACTAACTAATCACGAAAGACACCAGATTGATTAAATTTGCGCTCTTCGTTCTTGGCTCTCCACGGCCGCCTACGAACACAAAATGTAATTTATTGAACCCGCAGACTAATCTAAGAACGCAACTGTATTCTACGTGAAAAATAGAGAACCGTTTTAAGTTTTTCGGTATTTCTACCATGCGATGGTTACCCGTTGTTACTTGAATAATTACTTGGAACTTAGGATGCTGAAACAGTTTTTCTAAGGCCCTTCAAAATTTTGAGATTTTGTAATTTGCAGGTATTCTCCATAATTTATCGTAACCATTTCTGGCATATTATAATAAAGCCGTTATTTTATATAGAACAGATGTTCGTGGCAGCTATATTTTGATCTTAGTTAAATGAATGAAATTTTATGTTGTATTGAATGGCATTGTATGTAATTGATTCCTCGATGAAACTTAAAAAAAAATTAATGAACTCAGTTTTTTATTCTTTCTTAATTTCACAATGAATTTAAATTTCTTTAAAGTCAACCATTTAATCAATATTTTAAAAATCAGATATGACTTAGTTTTCTTACCGTTGGCTACTATCGCGAGGTATTACATATAAGTCTCGATATAAGTGTAAATACGAGCAAGGCCTCTAAGTTTAGCAATAATTCTTGGACTGGAACTAAATCTGTAGCATACACAGGATAAAAAGAAAAGATTGACCGGTGATAAATTGGAAGCTATAAAACCTAGAGCTTTGAGACTATTTTATACCATTATCTGAAGGAATTTTGCTTCTTATATAAAATATCTAAGGCTGTCCATCCCTCTCCTCCACAGTAAAAAAATCGTGGTTTCTAAAGTGGAATGAAGCCGTATTCAAGAAAAACGACTTCACAACGGTTCGCTTTTGTTTGAGCCATCTTTAGAAATCAACCTAGATGTTGTGCCATATCAAATTTAAACTTTGTAGCTTTTTGAGTGGGTTAAAAAAAGGAACCATTTTATGTTCTGATTATTTAATATGTTAATGTTTTAAATGTTATACGAATTTTTTACTTTATTATTTTTATGAAAAAACACTCATATTTAGAATTGAAAAAAATATCTATTAAAAATATGTTTATGCTTTATATGCATAATTGTAAAATTAGTATTCCTATTAATTTCCATGTGCATTTAAAATTATCAGTCGTAAGTTGAAAAATGCAATAAATCAAAACCAAAGCCTTAAGGCGCACCCATTATATCCTTGGAAGCTGCAATACTAAAATTAATTCCCAAACATATCCATTTCTATTAATATGTGACTATATTAATAATCGAGCGAGCTGGAATTAAGTAATAAACATATAAACCCTGATATTTGTCATGAATTTATAGTATAAAATAATAATATATCTACATAATCTCTTTTACATTTAATGTGGATTGTGTTTATTTCTAACACTGTTTATATAAACATAATTTTAAAAATCAAACAGCTCGTCTAACAATTTTCTTAAATGCTTCTCTAATCTCAAAAATTATAAGTACCCTGATTATGGTACATAAACTTACCATTCTGTTAGATATGGTCTCCGCTGTGGGTATATAGAGATACATTTATTGCTATTAAGACACTAAAAGTTTTTGATTTAAGTGAATAGTGGATTAAATTTCAAATTAAAACGAGCTTGATGTTATCCGTGATTGCGAAATATAAACAAAACTATTAAATTGTTATTAGAATTATGCACATTTCAAAAATTATTGAAAAACACTGATAAGCCTTATTATTCATAGACACATATTAACATATGTAACTGGGCAGAAAATAATGTATTTATTTATGCGTTGATGTACAATTCATACGAATAACCATTAGTTAATCTATTAATAACAGTTACCCAGAATTATTTAGAATTATCGTCACATCTAAAATCTGCCTTAAAATATAAATAAATTGTAAAAACTGGCCAAGACTATACATTACAGGATGGCTTTTTATGTTTGAACATGCATGTCAGTTTTCTTTTTTGAGATACGAAAAAAGTGTAAATACAACGCAGAAACTTACACAAGTTATGAGTGGTAGGGTTGGTTGGGTTAGGTCAACAATAAAGTTGTAAATTTTAAAGGTCTAAATCTGCTTATTTCTCTACGTATCTACGTATCTTTTTAATTGCTTTAATTATGCTTTTGAAAAAGACTAATATTACACAAAAAATTCGTTCGAAATTGTTTCGTTTATTCAAAATTTTCAAATTCCCGCTAATCACTTTTTAGTATTTCTTGATGTAGTATCTTTATTCACAAATATTTCAACCGATTTAGCAACTGAAATAATTGAACAAAAATAGAATAAAATACAAAATCATTGTAAATTACCTAAAAATAAATTTATAGACCTTTTAAATTTAATTTTTGCCAGCAGTTATTTTAATTTTAACGATACATCATATAAACAAATATTTGGCCTAGAATTACAAGGTACGTGTATCCAAAAGTTACCCTTTAAACCACCATTTTTTAAGCTTTACGTAGATGATATAATCACTTGTGTATCAGCGCGCAGCAGATCAAACTAATTCCTTGCTAGATATCCTTAATAGTTTTCACCCAAGACTGCAATTTACAATAGAAAAAGAAAAAAATAATTCAATTGCCTTTTTAAAAGTATTACTAACAAGAAATGGGACTAAAATGATAATTACTGATTGGTACCACAAACCAACTTTTTCTGAAAGATTCTTCAATTACTATTCAACAAAAAGTTATCCCATTCAAACTTTCACAAAAAAAATCTAAGTGATATAAAAGAGTATCTACTAGAAAGTTATTACCCCCATAAGTTAATTAATAAAATTAAGTAATTACCAAAACACAGAATAAACAAAACGAACAAAAAACAAGGTTCAAATTACCATTAGAGAACTAAGAAGTGATAAAATTACGATAGCATTTAAAAACGAAAATTCATTAAAAAAACTTTTTTCACAAACAAAAAATACAATCCCAAAAGAAAGTTACATTATTTATAAAATTCCATGCATGTAATGGTGTATATATAAGCCAAACCAGCATATACTTAAAAACACGTATTAGAATATAAAAGAAAACCTATAAATCTTCTTAATGATAACAAAAACAGCTTTAGCTGCACATTTTTAAAGTTTGCAACACATGCAAAAAACATAAAACTAGCATAAATAAAAAACAAGAGATTGAAAAATTAAGTCTATCCTATTTCAATCTAATTAAATCTAAATAACGCCTGGTATATTATATTGGATAATAACATTTAACACTTCTTGAGCAGCCCGAAAAATACAAATAGTAGCTTTTGTTTTTTTTATTCCCATGATAGAAATCACATTTTAGCAGATAATCGGCATTTAATATCATATCAACATTAAAAATAAATGTGTTCGTCTGAAATAATTCCTGTCTTGTCTCATAATGTTCTATGTTTTTAAAGTACTTAATAATCATAATAATTTATATAAAAAAAAGAACATTTTATGATATTTTAACTGGTGTGTTTTTATTGTTATATTTTGTATGGTTTTGTTAATTGTTGTACGTGTTAATTCTGTATACGCACATGTATTTCCTTAATTGCTTATGATCCTATGTATTTTTGAGTCTCCTGAAGATTGTCTAATATAGACCGAAACGTAAAGAAATAAACAGTTTAGATCTTCAAAGTTTATAACTTTGTTGTTGACCTAACCGAACCAACCCTACCACACATTATGCCCGATTTCAAAAATTTGTAAAACAATGATATTTGCTTTAACGGTTTGTAATATACAATCATAAAAGCAAATTAATATAAATCATCCTTCGTTATGAATCTTTACTTTTATCAGGTTAGTGCAGGGGCGTTGCCATGGAGCCACGGGGGGAAATATCGGGGATATATCTCCTCCAAGACTTTTTAAGTATAGCCAAATTTTTAAAAGTCTTTTTAATTAAAAATTTTAATTTTGAAAATAGTTTTGCAATATCTGAGCCCTGAGCATAAAAAAAATACACAAAGGGAAAACTGAATTTGATGATTTGGTCGCTTAAATATTAGTTTATAAATTCAGTCAAGTTCAAGTCCGTGTCCGTGACACTCCATGACCCGTGGCCGTTCCGAAATGAATTGCGAGCAATACGCGAATCGCAAATTACTTTTTTATCAAAATGGATAAAGACTCGGATAAAGATAAGAAAAGCGTACTTCAGTGCTTAAAAGATGGAACATTTCTTCATAAATCATTCCAGAACAATGAGAGAAAAAGAGGAATATGGAAATACGGAAAAAATTTTCATTGGTAGTAAATAAAGATGGCATTTCTCAAAACTGTAAAAAAGCGCAAAAGTTTATTTAAGTATATTTCTTGGAAAGCTGGAAACGACCTAAAACGACACACCTGTGCAGTATTAACAAAAGAAAATTCCTCGGGGAGTTCTAATTTAAAACGATCTAGTTTGTGTGCTAGTTTGATAAAAAAAGCTAACGCAAATATCAAGGAATTGGTACTCAAAAAGTGTGTGTATATGTGTGCTGAGGACATGAGATCATTTGAAATAGTAATGGCAGCGGTTTTAAGTATTTTTGTCAGTTTTTGCTTAAAGTCGGAACCGAACAAGGAGTTTTTGATGTAAATGATTTATTGCCTTATCCTACAACGATTTCCAGACATTTAAAAATAGAATCGGCAAACAAACGTTTCGAAATTTTACCTGAAATAAGAGAATGTATACAAAGCGACATCTGTCCTACTACTATTGACATGTGGACCGATGACTTTAAGAAAAACTCTTACACCATTTTTACGGTGCACTATATTGACGAAAATTGGATTTTAAAATCTAGAGTTTTATTTATATGCGTTTTTTCCGATGAACAAAAAAAGACAGCCGAGAACACCATCGTTTTCAGAATTCGGCTTTGATATTGCTCTGTTTGCAGAGTTAGTTTTTGTGACAGATCAAGGAACCAATATTGTCGCGGCAATAAAAAATATAAGCGGTTTGGCTGTTGTGCACACATTCTTAATACTGTGATAAGACATAATTTTGCTACCAGTTTTTTTAGATTCAAATGGACTTGAGGAAGTAAATAGTTTGATGTTTAATTGCAAAGCACTCGTAACATTTTTGAAACAAGGCGGATCTGTTGCTCTTTTTCCAAAAACGCTTCATCAGGAGGTAGACATGCGATGGAATAGTCGAATAACAATGCTCACATCCAACAATTTGAAAACATGCAGGAAATTTTGATGTACAAAGGTGAAATTGATAGGTTGTCTTGTATTGACAGGGATGTACTTAGAAGCGTCATATATTTTTTGGAACCGTTCAAACACGCAAGCGACGCATTAGAGCAGAAAAACTGTCCAATATTTCCCCTGATTCTTTTATATTATGAGAAACTTCTTCGATACCTTACTACAGATTTGGATTCTGACGACAATTTAAAGGAATGAAAAACATGAAAAATCAGAAAATGAAATGTACGTCGCCTATGAACGGATTGATATTATCTTGCCTGTGCTGGACTGGTGGAAAAAACATTGTAACCAATTTCCTTCCTTAGGCAGAATGGCAAATAAACTTTTTGGTATGTTAGTTTGTTTAATAATTAATATTGCATGTTAATGATATAAAATATTTAATTCAGGTATACCAACTACGAGTACTTCGAGTGAGCGAAATTTTAGTTCGGCTGGGAGAGTTTTAGAAGTAAGGGGGGAGCCGCTTAAAGCCGGAAAACGTAAACGACCTTCTTTTCTTGCAAACATTAATTTATTGGTAGAATAAAAGCAGAATATATATATTTTTTGCGCAGCTTGTTAGCATGTAACAACATTTGTTTGTTTTCAATATATATTTAGAGTTGTGTCAGTTTGCTCATTGTATTATTATCATTATCTACTTGCTCATGTCCCAGACCAAGTCACAAACAAAATTCTAGCCCGTGCAGGTCTCTGCCCCCCCCCGCTTGCGCTGAGTCTGGCTACGCTACTGCGCAAGTGTAAATGATTTTTGTTGGGTTACATTTTGTTCTACCATATTGATTGGATTTGTACCAATATTTTACTAGTTTCTGCCTATGCCACATTTGACTTTTGAACACAATTTAAAATAAATTGAATAATATTTTTTTTTAATTATTAGAAGGTTATTTTGTTTAGTCATATTCAATTCGTACCAAAATTTTATATCATATCCAGTTCTTGCACAAAATTTGAAATCAATTTAGTAAGTAGTTTATCAGGCTGATTTTTTATTTTTATTAGGTAGCTATTTTGGATTTGTACCAGTCCATTCTATTATTTGATGTTTGCGCAATATTTGATGTAAACTGGATAATTAGTTTTTAAGTAAGAATTTTTTTTAACATTTCACTAGGCCCCCATTTTTACCCAAATCTAACCAGATCATCCCTATATAACCCCTAATTTTCCACCAACATTTGAAATCAACCGAGTAAGTAGTTTGGCGCAATCTGATAGACAGACTATTTAGGGTCCCTAAAACTTGAAGATCTGTAAAATCCTGGGGATGGAGATTTTTTTTCGATTACAAACATTTTCTTTGCCCGTTATTTTGTTCCGCAATCTTGAATTCGTTGCACAATTTTATCAGTTCATCTTTATATCATACACAATTTTCAATCAATCTAATGAGTTAGTTCAGTTTGATTATTTAAATATTTTATTAAGCCGCTATTTTGTTTCGACATTTTAGATTTATACCAAAATTTTACCAGTTCATTTCACTCTAATACTTCATATCTGTGCAAAATTTCAGGTAAATTAAATAAGCAGTTTTTTAGGAATATTTTTTTTAACAATTCACTACTCCGTCATTTTGTTCCGCCATGTTGAATTTTTACTAAAATATTAGGATATCATTCTCATATGAGCGTTAATTGTTGACCAAAATTTGAAGTCAATTGAGTAAGTAGTTTCTTAGGTATGCCGCGAAAAGACAGATAGGCAAACAGACCGATAGACATACAGACAAAGCGACAAAATTGAGAATCGACATCTAGAGAACCTGAAACGTAAAGATCTGAAAAAATCTGAGAGGGTGATTTCTTCACGATTACAATACTTCTCTTTTATGACAAAAGTAATAATTGTTAGTTTGGAACAAGATATCTCCTGAAATTTATTTATTTGTATAATTAATTATCAGAAGATTCAATTTCATGTACCGGATTATATTAATTAACAGATTTAGATTTACTAATGTATTAATGATTCGTTTGCATCTTTACATTTGTTCGCGTTCTATACAGGAACTGATTTATACCAAACAATGTTAAAAACCTACAGAAATAGGGTTTTCCGGAGTAATTGCCAATGCCAAGGTAAATCGCTAATTGGTATCATCAGGTCATCGTTTACAGAAATACGAACAATTTGATTCTATACATTAAATTCCGTGTTTATTAGAATAGTATTCATAATGGTTTATATACTGAGCTATTTTTAAAACCTTATACAATGTTATAAACGTATTGATATAACAAAGAGCTGTTCTCTCTTTTTAACAATTAACGCATTATTATTGTTTAGATGGATTTTACTAGTTATTATTGTTTATTTACAATTGTATTATTGTATTTTGATTATTAAATTGTTAATGTATCTAATTTTGTACCAGGATAAACCACAACAGTGGCGGATCTTAATTATTGCTTTGTTGTAACCATTATTCATAAGCTTTACGTTCTTGTATCATCTCAACCACAAACCAACCAACATACTAACTGTGCTACAATATCAACGTATATTATATTTCAATTTGCAGTAACGTGAACTAATTTGGACGGTTAGGGACCAAACAAGTACGGTCGAATTGGGCTACTTTAATACCCGGGGGCAACTTTGATATAAACTGCAGCCGCCTTATTCTATCCGCCTTGGCGCTATTTGTCTGAATTTTTCAAGCCCGCGCTAATGTATTTGGAGAGGGATTCGACTAGCCGGATATCCGAATGACAGTTGGTAGTCGACGATTGATCTTTAGGAATCGACTGCGCTGTATTTCGAAATCGGCGAAGTTAATAAAGTGCGGGACACGAAAGAAAACCGGGCGGTCCTTAAAATAAAGGTTCATAGTCTTAAGCAAGCGAAAAAGTAAAATTTGTGTACGCAAATAAATTTTATGTTATTTTATTTGTTGTAATAGTTTGCGGCTTCACCTATAAAGTGCACCAGCTAAGCGGTACGGAAAATTAATCGAGGATTTAGTAAATTTCGCACTGGTCCACTTGTAATTGGCATGTGCCTAGAGTCTCCATGCACTTGCCGCTAGAAGGTTCAAGCTATTACCCGTGGCGCCTATACATTTCGAGCATCTGTTTTCATTTATATATAAACGCGTTGCGTTGAATTTGAATTATTATTTCGAAGTAACGATGGCGAGCAAAATGATCGCTCATGTTCTACCGATTATCATACAAAGATAAAATTGACGATGGTGATTTTCAAGTAATTCGACGAACAATAGAGGATTTTTATTTTCGTATTCGTGCTGTAAAGAACAAAATAGATTTTCCGTACGGGTATAAAACCTTAAATCGGCTTTTACGATCAAATGGTTTTGTTTGGCGCAAGTGCCAAAATAAACGAAAATTGCTCATTGAGAGACCAAATATTTTTCACTGGCGGGTGAAATAGCTATCAACTGTAAGGCAATATAGACAAGAAGGACGCAATATTGTGTATCTAGACGAAACCTGTGTAGATAATGATATGACAGTAAGCAAATGATGGCAAGGTGGAAGTGTTACAGGTGTTGTTCAGGGAATCCGCTCTAGTAGTCGCTTTATTATAATTCATGCTGGTTCAGAAGCCGGATTTGTTCCAGGTGTTGCTTTAGTTTTTCGCTCGGGACTAACAACTGGAGACTATCATGGACACATGAATAGAGATAATTTTGAAAAGTGGTTGCTCGAGAAGCTTCCGCCTAACATTCCTTCCAAATCAGTCGTGGTAATGGATAATGCGGCTTATCATTCTCAGGTAGAAGATAAATTGCCAACTAAATACTCTACAAAAGCTCATATGATATCGTGGCTTAAATCGAACAATCTTGTATGTGATCTAACATGGAGAAAATATCAATTATATGAAGTAACATCAGCCAACAAGCCTAGAGAAAAAAAGTATAAAATTGACGGTTTTTTAGGAAACCTCGGTCATACACCTTTAAGGCTGCCTCCATACATGTGCGACCTCAAACCTATTGAACTTGCATGGGCAGGAGTAAAAAAATATATTCGAGAGCGCAACACCGGTGAACTTTCAATTAAAGATTTAAATAAAATAACATTAGAAGCGATTGACTCAATATAGGCTGAAAATTGGAAATGGTATGTTAAATATGTTCGTTCTATTGAAGATAAATACTGGGAAGTAGATGGCAAGATTGAAACGGTTATTGATGATTTAGTTATTACACTGGGATCTTCATGTAGTGATGACGAAACCTCATCATTTTCAGAGGAAGGCAACGATTTAGAAGGAATCGAACCATTAGAATCACAGCCGTCAATCTCAAAAATAGCTTCGTTTTTTTTTTCATGTATTTTGTAAAATTGTTCATAAAGTAGCTGTCAATAAACTGCTTCAAAATAATTAATTTTCTGTTCAATACTGGGTGTCAAGTGCGTATAGTCAAAAAGGAGTGCCATATTATTTAAAGAACGACGGGACACCACTGGTTTAAAGAGATTTCTTGGCCGACCTTCCTAAATCGATTGACTCCGCTGGTTTTCTTTCGTGTCCCGCACTTTACCGCTCCCTTTTTATTTAGCTAGTTGTAAAAGCTAACCTGGTGGTTTTAATTATATCAGTACGTGTTGTACTCTGTACAGCCTGCGTCACAAAAACGTGGAAAAACAAATTTGCAGGTTTTCTACAGTCGGATTTCTACATAAACTACATAAAATTCTAAACTTTATACCATACTGTATATTTAAATGTTAAACCGCTATGCGGTAATGAGAGAAAAAACCAAACTCGTTTTGTTCCTACATCAAATTATAAAAAATATTGTTTAGTACTAGGCATGCTATTAGTCGCACCTCATGTTAGCATGTCAATTTCGTGAGCAATGTAAAAATACAAAGTTGTCAATAAGTGTCTGATCAGGGCTATTTCCTGACCATGGAATAATCCCGTTTCATCTAATCCATTCTTTATATTTTTTTGATTGTTTTAGGACTGTGTCATTGTTTGAACTGTTCGTTGTTTAAAAGGTCTAAATTTATTTTTTTTTAACTTTCCATCAGTATTTTCTTGATCCAAGGGGTACTCTTAAATCCTATGATACAATTCTTATTGACTGGTTTTGGTTTTCGTCATTATGAAATTTGTATTATTTCCTCTCAGGATTAAGAGTTTTTCTAAATCTTAACAAGGTATTTGTAAAGGTGCGTCTGAAAGTTATGACACCATGGGGAGGTCGAGCAATTTGTACTATAAATAAATATTATCGCTTTTTATTTCAAATGAAAAAAGGTACTGGGCTCCTTGTAAAAAACAAAAATTAATTTTTGAAATATATTTAGCTCGAAAATAAGTACATCTAGTCATATAGTGGGATATTTAAAACACGTGTAAATTATTTAAGCTAAACAAAGAAAATCCACAATTAAAAAATATTGGATGTCATGAAAACCAGTGAATACGTATGGAGATTTTGGTTAGGTATTACCTATTGTTGTTTTGTATTAATTTTGTAACTTCACTGTTATTAGGTTTTCTTATCGTTTATTTTTAAAAATATTTTTATGAATATGCTTTAATGTAAGATTATGTACTTGATTTTTCGACTTAATTAAAAAGTGTAATTTTTAATACTTACTATTGCGAACCTCGACTTGTCCTGAAGGAATTAAAGAAAAAGCCTTTCTTAGGGATTTAAACTCCATAGTGTTCTATCTAGACAAAATCATACCTATTACGCATTGGAGAAGCCTCTATCCATCGATAGGACAATATGAAACATAAGATGCAAACAAAATACCTTTGCTGCTGCTCCAACTGCAACAACAAAACAGTTCGTTCTTTTTGTCATTTGACCTTGATGTAAACGAACTGTTTCGAATTGTTTTAGTTTTCAGTTCTCCAAATTTTTGTATCTCCAATTATTTCTAACTTTTTGACATACGAATTGAATGTTTTTCGAAATTTTTGTTTGGAAATTATTTCTTTCAAATTTGCTTTCTAAATAATTATCTAGACCCTTAAGTTTTAGGGCAGAATATCAACATTATTTATTGAATTCACAAATCACCAACATTAAAGAAAGCGATCCAGTTTCTTTACCTCGTTATCTACTTCATGTACAAAAGTTTAAAGTCTAATTCAGAGTTTGATGTCTGAAGTAGAGTTTAAGGTGTGAATTCTAGTAGTAACCGAGTTAAATCCTGATCTATAAAAAAATAAAATAATGAAACATTTATTACAAAATGTTTTTATTTTGAGCCTATTTTAGTAGTAATCACAACCGAATCAGCCTAATATATTTCTTGTTCCAATTTAGCCCAAAAGGATGCCACCATGACCCAATCCGGCTCCAAGCCAACCACCATGTCCCACAGCTATACCTCCAGGGGCGACAGCAGCTCTAACAACACCTGAAAAGAAAAAAATAAATGTAATTTGCAAAAAGTACATTCAAAACACTACTTTTACATGTTAAGAAAGAAATTGTTATGTATATTATTATAATGTTTGCAAATTTGTCATTCTGTACAGTATGCGAACGAATTTTTTAAAATTGATCGTTATTGTTTATTGTTAACTAAAACGCTCTTGTTTACTAAATATGTAATTATAGCTATCATACTCTTTATAAGGCGAGAAGTATATGGGCATTGAATTTGTAAGAGTTTATTTGATGTAATTTTCTTTAATGAAGACTCTAAAACTAAAACAACGTACTGATAAATAAAATGTTTCTAATAAAATTATTAGAACATATTTTTTACCTCCAGGGATAGGAGCGGCAGCAACTGCTCCAGCTTGTCCAGCTGCGGAAATGTGACTTCCGTCAGGTCCCAAGAGGGCGGCTTCGGCTGCTGGTCCCCTGATGAGAGCACCGGGGTTTCCTGGACCTACGAGGGTAGCAACTCCACCAAGACCAATGATAGATGCGTGACTGTAGGCAGCAACGCAGGCCACGAAGAAAACTACAAGCTGAAATATAAAAACAACTAATAAATGTCTATAAAAATACAGATTAAATTATAGATAACACGCTAATTAAAGAAACTACTACATTGATCCTTTATTTTATTAGTCATTTTGTTAGGAGTAAGAGTTAGGTACGATTATTTTTAAGTATTGCAATCATAAAAAAATTGAGTTTAACTTTGAAATAATGATTGAAATTGATTAGGGTCGGTCACTAATGCACCGTTTCGAATTTATTGGTCTTTTTTTTCAGTTTTTCTAATCTATTTTAAAATTAAGAGCATTAAAGTAGTTTTAAAGTTTTTCAAATTTTGATAGAGCCAAAGGCAAAAGAAGACTCTCTTTTCAGTTGAAACCATATTAAAAATATTTTCAGATTAAATTTTTATTAGATGTTCTACACTTATTAATTAATTATAATACAATATTAAAAGAACCTACATTAATAAAAATATTTAAATTGAGTGACAAGTTAAGTTACTCATGATCTTGACATACTGAAAAATAATATTATTTACTTATCTGTCAGCTATATATAAACAACAATTTTGCTGAATTTATCGGGCTCAGCGGAAATGGTCCCTGGTCCCGGGAATCTTCATCTTTTCCCCCAAAGCGGTTTTTTTGTATTATTTTGTAATTGAATTTTATGCAAATTACTAATAAGCCTTACTTAATAAAATGTTTAAAAAGTTATTTAATCCTTTAATATTTGTTGATATTCGTGATAATTTTCTCTCAGCCTACAAAAGCATTTCTCCAGTTCATTTAAAGTACCACTAGGGCACTATTAAATACGTACATCATGAAGTTGAATTTGTTAATTAAATGTTTTAGCAAACTGCAATATGTAGTTTGAAAAAGTAACTGTTTTAATACTTAATAAATTTCCAACGTATACAAATTGTTTTGGCACAGTGCAGTGGTTTCCTTAGATGGGTTTTGAAGGCGGCAACACAATAATAATTTACTGCTACACGTTGAATTAATAATGTTTATATCAATTATAACCGATATATTGTTTATTTGTCGTCTAGCTAATGGGAGTACTCATTGTTTTTGTATTTTTAACTGTTAATCTGAGGAAAATTCTATTTAACGAAATATAATTAGTGTAAGTTATAGGTAATTGATAGGTGCCTTTATATAACATACTATTAACAATGATTATGACAGTAAAAACTTGTTATTACGTAAAACATTAAGTACTGCTATATTAATAATTTCTCAACAAAAAAACATGGAGTTAGTACTATGTTTTTTAATATAATATGAAATATGAACAGTTTAAATCCTAAATGTTGAATGGCATAAAAAATTAAAAGTGGCACGAAATCTGGTTATAATTATGGTTTTAAAATTATTTAACAAAGAATACAATATCAGATATAGAATCTCAAAGATGGTGTGAAGAAACTCGTGTCCGCGACGCCGACGGTAGCCACTGATGATAATGATCAGATTTTGAGATCATATTTCATGATTTTTATAAAGAGCTGTTTATTTTAATTATATAGTTTCCGTTCAATTTTAGTTAAATGGTTTTTTTTATTATAAATTTTAGCAAAAAAAAATTATTCTTTATAAAAAGTTTTACTTCCTTTATAAATGAAATTAATTTAATAAAACATATGATAATGAATAAAAAATCTTTTGAAACTAATATTTATAAGACGGCTATTTATAGTTTTTTTTGTAAGATACGCTGTTTTTGGGAAACTTATGGTGATTTTGTAAAGAAATGTGTTATTTGAAGTTTTTGGAATTATTGACTATTAAATAACCTAAAAACTACACCCTTTACATAAAACTTTAAAGAATTTTTAGATGTGTCTTTTTAGGCTTTCTAATTTCCTCGACTCAAAATTTTCATTTCACAATTTTTTTGCTTTTATATGGTTGATTATTTTCTATAAAAAAAAATTTTACAAAATAAAATTTTATTAAAGAATATTTTTTTGCTTAAATCGCTAATAAAAAGGTTGTTTATTTGTTAACAAAAAACAAAAACTGACAAAAAGTACAAAATACAGTATATTGTATTAGTATTTAGTACTTCATTCCATAATTTTTACTAGATCAATTTATAGCGGTAACCACATATTTTCGAATTTGATTTTTAAGTACGTTCCTCAAATATCTGTCAATAACAAAAATCATTGACATTCATCATGAATTATGTAATTTACATTACCATTATCAGAGAAAAATAGTTTACTACCACGTTAGATTACTAAGCCAAAAAAAATAAGGGATGTTACAAAATCGAAAAAATATACATCTCGTAGTGAAATAAAGTAGTAGGTTCTTCTCGATGATTTCATATGACCCCTTAGTTAACAGCATCCAGCCAATTCACTGTTCAATACTACTTTTTGTACTTTTTATTCAGATGACATATACTGAGAAAGAAGGGTGCGCGAAAAGAGGAAATAGAATCAGTCTTAGAGGAACAGGAAAAGGGATTTATGTCTGGGATATATCAACCAGACGAGTCCTATAGTTTTTCGAGGGCTCCGAACATGGGTTATAACCTTCACCTGAGAGGGTATATGTTAGCGATGAGTCTGAAATTAACCTCTTCACTATTACGGAAACAACTGGTTCCCCCCTGCCTAGATCCTGGCGTAAATGTCAGCATGAAAAAATTCTTTCTTCCCACAATTCCTAAAAACACATTAGTAGGCGGAAAAGCAAATGATAACTCGAACATGTGTTGTTTTCCTAACACACGTGTGTGTTAGGAAATTAACGCAGAGGATTGTATAATACTGTAAAGTCTGCTTTGTTTGTTAATAACAAAAATTTAAAAAGTTACTTTGTAATAAAAGAAAGACATTATTTGTAATAATACTCGCAGAAATAACGCTACTGTTATAATAATCTAGAATACTATTAATAATGTAGTTTCTATGGAATCGGCTCCAGTATGCGACGAGCGACGCGTCGAAAGTTAAAATGTTTCTAAGTAGGCTGGGTTAGTTAAAACAACACGTCTAATTATAAGTGATCAGCTGGCGCACACTTTACATGAAATAGAAGAGGTATAGCTCAAGTTTGACCGGATTTATTTAAATAAAACCCCTTTTTATTGTTTACCATTCTTAGGGCTGTCAGCTATAGCCCTAATATGCATTTTTGGATCATCATCATGTTTTTATTTTGGTCAGAGGATTTCCCCCAAAAACAATTGAAACCTAACGGAACATTCTTTAAAACACAAAAAATATAACCGAGAAGTTTCAAAAAACAGGGAGTGTTGAATGTTATTTTTATCTATTTGGTTTGATATAATAATATATTATAATAACCTACTTCAAAAAAGGAGGCTCTTAATTTCTTCTTAATTCGAATTTATATATATATATATATATATATATATATATATATATATATATATATATATATATATATATATATATATATATATATATATATATATATATATTATATATTTTTTTTTACTTTTTTATAATCGTAATATAAGCGTTAAAAATATTAAATAACTTTATTCTTGGCACGAAACCTTTCTTGTCGATAAGTGAGTGTCTAGGGAGATGGGGGAGGAGTAAAGAGGGAAAGACGGGTAATCTGAAAATATCGTGTTTCATATGGTTTTCAGATTCTCTAGGGGCACGAAGCCCGATCAACTAATTACTTTAATTTTCGACAGTTTATGTAGCTGATTTTCTATGCCTATGTATGTACAAGCAAACATATTAAAGAAAAAATGGGGCAAGAATATCGTGTTTCGTGGGGTTTTCGAGATTTTTAGGACCAATTCAAAGTTCATTTCTTCTAATTTTAATTTTTGACAATTTTTTTGCAGATTCTCCATAAATATGTATTGATCGTGCTTCTTATATATCATTAGTTGGGATTTTAGAAAATATTTGTATGCAACGGACGTCAGTACATGTTTATTTTATTTGGGACCCCAAAAATTTTAACTTAGGTCTCGAAAGGTTTGAAGATGAACTTAACAATAAAATTTAATTTATAGTTCTATTTATGAAGGGTCAAATAAAAATGTTTATAAAAAAAATAAAACTGACTTAAAAAAAGCTCTTTATGAAGTCTGTGTCGAACCTGATAAAAACAGTAAATTCACAAAAAAATACACTTAAGGTATTAGG
The DNA here is from genome assembly GCA_030620095.1 of Kuschelorhynchus macadamiae. Taxonomy (NCBI): domain Eukaryota; kingdom Metazoa; phylum Arthropoda; class Insecta; order Coleoptera; family Curculionidae; genus Kuschelorhynchus; species Kuschelorhynchus macadamiae. The sequence continues at coordinate 2,764,239 of JAUTXW010001306.1, forward strand.
CATAAATGTTTTGATGACAACTTCACAATGTCAAATTTTCAAGATAATTTTAGTGTCTTTTTGATTTACTTTTATATAATATCATTTATATCTTTACGTAATATTATTACACTGTTTGCAACGTATCATACCGACCTTGCACAACAATCCCAAAAAAAGCGTGATTTTCGTTTTTTTTTTTAAATTAATTTAATAAAATAATTATTTTTTTTAACAAAAGAGAGCCAAACAGATAAAATTGTATAATGCACTTGTTTTATGAGACATTTTAGTACACCTGTTCATCAAAAAAACTAGTTTATGTTGTTTTGTAAAACTGTAATTTAATATACTGTTAGTAAGTTTAGTACAAATTTTCGTTTTCTCCTCATTTGTTTACTTTTGTGGATGAACTGAACTGTTTCCTAGAAGGATTTTTTATTGAAGTAGGGTTTAGTTTATATGATTAGCAAGTTTAGTACGATTTTTATTTGCACGATAGAAGAAATAAATTTGGCGATATGATTTGCTTGACTTACCATGGAATTCATGATGACGGAAGGTGTTACCCAGAGAAATGGACAATCAAACTGACACAAAGCTATTAGAACAACCCCGCCTTTATATACTACAGATCGCACAAATAAAGTCACATGCATGTAAATACAAAAACCTTAACCTTCGGCATATTGTTTTCTTCTTACGATAATTCTATGACATGTTGCACCATCGATGCATGGCTTTTGCATTTCATTTTATTTTCCTCTTAGTAACACCGGTAAAATTTTCCATATTCAAAAATATGCTATTTTTATAAACGACCTATCAGAGACACTTTGTGTTCCTGAAAAATCAGAAACACACTATTCAAACATGCATGCCCGTCTATTACCTTTTACCAGCCAATATCCTATGTATGAAAAAAAATTCATACTGGGTGGTTAAAATTAAAAAGAACTATCCTTTAATTACTTTTTTTATATATTTTGGACATCACTTAGCTTAAAATTTTAAAAGATTTAATGGAATTACATATATGGTACTATTTTATTAATAAACTAAGCTTCAATTTAGTTAGAACACCCCATTATTTTGCCTAAATTTGAGCCGCGGTTTTTTAAAAACTACTTGATATATTTTCTTAAACTTAAAAAAAATAAGTACCTTGTTTGGTTGTTTTCAATTAAAGTGCTATAGGAAATAAACGAAGTAATGCATTTTTGGCAAATGCGATGTTTGGGAACCTGCTTTGTAAAATTTTATAGAGCAACTTATCCGAGGCGTGTTTAACTTGTTTAACACATTTTGCTAGTGTTTTTATATACAGAGTTATCAAAAAGTATTGTTTTTCTAACAAAGTACTCAATAATAAAGACATATTACTTTAAGGTCTTAATCTAAAAACAAAAAAAAAACTACAAAAATTGATATTTGGTAAAACCTGCAGCATTTCGAGTGATCTCTTGAACTCCGCGACGCATCATGCTCTCGATTAAATGATCAATGAAATCTTGAAGAAAAGCTTTCCATTCTCGCCTTATTAGATTTGTGATACGTGGAAAATTTATCAGAAATGCATTACTTTCCTTATCCTTTGTAGTATTAAAAATTGAAAAATAAAGCTATTAAGTAGCAGTTTACAAAAAAAAAATTAGTATTATTTTTGCAAATCATATTGGTATGTCTCAATCGGAGGAAAATTAGAAAATTACACTGGCACAAAATGGCACTTTGTTTCGAAATTAAGTGAGGGGAAATTGTCATACAAGTATATGCTACTCAAAAGTGGAAAGGAAAGATAAACATTTTTAAAATATTCTGTATATAATTAATTTTTGTTAATTTTTAATTGTAGAATCTTCTTCCAAATTTCTTTAGAGGGAAAGTTTTAGGCAGAAATATGTCAAATAATTTGCGATTGAATTGTTGCTGAAATAAACTTGTACTCCACAGAGGGTGAAGAAAAGGTGACGTTTAGCAATTTCGATTTCTGATCAAGATTCTCTAACATCAGTTGCTTTGAGAGAGAATGGCTATTACTCTGAAGATATGACGCCTTCAATTAAAAGATATAATAATCTAACTCCGCGAAAGAAGAATGATATCGTGAATGATAAGGACCCACCATACGGTAGTGCTGTTCTTCCCTACATACATGGTAGAGACAAAATAGAACGATTACTTCGGCGGTCCAACATACGTACAATCTTCAATACACATTAGAAGATTTGACAATGCTTGCTATCTCCGAAAGATGTACCTTTTCAACGTATGTGGGAGAAACGATACTCTCAATATCCACTTGACTTAAAGAACATGAACGATGTATTAAAAAGAAACAAATTGTTCAATCTGCTGTATCTGCCCACACATACCACTGCCCATATTATAAATGTAAAAGAAATCAAGGTTGTAACATCGGTTTCAGGATTTTATAAACGAAAAATTAGAGATTTTTTTGAAATTGACATACAAGAAACTTAAATAGAGATACGCGTTATGATCATCATCACACGTGGAAACTGATCTTAACACAAGGTCATGGTTCGGCGAGCACAAGTCGGGTATAAAAGCCAGCCTTGTTACGGTACATGTCCATTTTTGGGCACTATAAATATAGCGCGAGGAACTTTTTTCCTCAGTCTGATTTGAGATCTCAGGCTGGATTAAGTTTGACCACACCAGCAACTCGCTGCCATGTATCAAAAAGCCATGTAGTGGAAGCTAAAGAAAGAACACAAAAAACCGTCTCGACTCAATAACAAAAACAACCGTTGTATCGAAGCATTCAGTATCAGAGGTCCTTTGAACGAAGTTAAGGAATGAAAACAATTTTTTAATGCGATCGTTTCAAGAATCGGGCCATTCGGGAATCGTGCCCGTGGCCGCCCTGGGTCAACCAGACCTTGGTAGACAGTGTACATAAAAGGCTCGTGGCCAAGCAAATAGGCTACTTGTTAATCAGGGAACTCTCAGGATGAATTCGACTTACCAAATCCACGAAAGACAGAAAATTTGTAGAAACCCAAGACTCTTGTATCACTAGGATGTATTTTGAACTCATTCAAAAGGTGTTTTTACCTTCAACCGGTTAAGGGCCGATAAGGCTACTTTCGCCCAGAGTTAGGGCAAGGATCCCCTCGCCTAACCCCGAAGTCCCAGGAAGATACCCTAACATCCTCACCCCAAACCGAGGGGATGAACTTGACGACCAGTTTTCGGCCGAGAATTATCAGAAGAATTTATCTCGATACTTACCCCTAGCAAGGGGTTGAAATCGACTAAAATCAAATATGTGATTTAAATGCAACGATGACATCAGGTCTTAATAGAACGCCCGAGATGCCCAAATTGGCCTACCATCCTCCAGGGGAGGTTTCCCAGAAAGAGGGATGCCAAGATCTAGGGAATACTCTGAGTCGTACGGTGGTTAAGAGAAAGGGTCACTTAAGGGACATCCCCCATAACGCACCCCAAGACACGTTTTCTCCTCCAAAACCGAGAGGAGAACTCGCAACCCGTCTGAATCTCTCCGAGCTCATTCCGTGTTCAGATCTCGTGGAGTAAAGATCTTTGAAGGTTCCTTGTGCAATCGAAGGCGAAACGTCGGATAGCAATTTCAATTTGACACGGCCTAATTTCATAAACCATGATTTCTTAACTTATCAAAACCGCGAAAGCTTCTGTTATGTTTTTTCAATTCCATTGGTCTGTCTGTCAGTCCACGGCGCATAGCTAAAAAACTTCTTACCCAATTGACTTTAAATTTTGGACAAAAATTAAGGGTTCAATGAGAACGACCTGGTAGCATTTTGGTGAAAATCCAATTTGACGGAACAAAATGCGATCTAGTGATATGTTAAAAACGTATTACTTAAAACTAATTATCCAGTTTATCTCAAATTTTGCACAAAATAGAACGTCGAATAGTCGAATGTAGTGTTACGTAGAAATGATATGGTGACAATTTGCTACGAATTTAAGAATAATAATATATTTAAAAATCTTTCTAAAAAATTACTAGATTATCCATCTGGATAAACTAGTAAAATGTATATACGAATTCAAGATGGCGGAACAAAATGGCGACCAAATAAAATATTTTTTTTTATTTTACGAGAAGTTTTAACCAAATCTTGAAATAGTAGAGTCGATTGTAATATTTTTGAAAGGTTCATAATCTCAGAAATGGTATTATTAATAAGTGAGTACTTAATTTTTTTTTTAATGTTCACAAACAATATTATTGTGAATAAATTTGCATACATGTATTCGTGTAATATTAAATAGGCAATAGTAATATTTTACAGAATTATTTTAAGCCAGTGACAGTGTGACATGCTATAAGGAAAATGATTGTGTGAATTGTTTAAGTGCATTTAAATAATTTTATTTTGCAAGAAAAATCCAAAAAATTGTTGAAACGATACAATTCCTTAAGTGACAAGAACTGATTTCTTTTCTTCTAGATTAAAATAGGTAGGTCCTATATAAAACGTTTTTACGTCCCTCGTAAAAGGGAAACTCTCCGAAATTTTTTCAGATCTCCACGTTTCAGGGTCCCTAGATGACGAAAAACATGTTTTCTCAGTTCAGTCGGTCTGTCTGTCTGTCTGTCCGTAGCTAATAAATTACTTACCCGATTGACTTGAAATTTTGGTCAAAAATTAAGGGTCATATGGGGATGACCTGGTAACATTTTGGTAAAAATCCAATATGGCGAAACAAAATGGCGGCTTGGTGAAATGTTAAAAAAGTTATTATTAAAAAACTACTCATCCAATTTATCTGAAATTTTGCAAAAAACATCAAGTATTATGTTGAAATAAACTGGTAACATATTGGTACGAATCCAGGATGGTGGAACAAAATGGCGGCTTAATAAAATATTTAAAAATTCAGCCTGAATAACTACTTAATGAATAGATTTCAAATTGTGTGCGATAGCTAACTGTGGTAAAGAGGTCAACTAGTAAAACTGTGGTACTAATTCAAGATGGCGAAACAAAATAGCGGCCAAATAAAAGGTTTGTAATCGTAAAAAAAAATCACCCACTCTTTCACGTTTTAGCGTCCTAGATACCAAAAAATATGTTTCATCAATTCCGTCGGCCCGTCTGTCGGTCTGTCTGTCAGTTCGCGGCTTGAAGTAACCCGATTGACTTCAAATTCTGATAAAAAGTTAAGAGTCGTAAGATAATATTTTGGTAAAAATCGAGTACAAAATGGCGGCCTTGTGAAATTTTAAGAAAAAATATTGCATTGCATAAACATTAATTATTATGTTGGAATTAACTGGTAAAATGTTGGTACGAATCTAGTATGGCGGCCCCAAATAAAAAATTAGAAACTACTTAATGATTGCAAATTGTGTTCACCCTGTAGATTTTACATATATTAACGTCCCTAGATGCCAAAAAACATGTGCTATCAAATCCGTCGGTCCGTCTGTCGGTCTGTCTGTCAGTTCGCGATATAGCTTAAATACTACTTACCCAATTGACTTCAAATTTTGAACAAAAATTATGTCATATGAGGATGACCTGGTAATATTTTGGTGAAAATCCAATACGGCTGAACAATGTTAAACATTTTTTGTTAGAGTGGTGTATATTTGGGGTTAAGATCCAGAAAAAAAACGAGTCTTTTTTTTTTTAATTATCGACGTTTCGGAACTTAAGTTGTGCATCCTCAGGACACATATATAAATCCTATATCCTGCAGGAAACCCATATTATCAGTCTTTACCTACTCCGTAGGTCCGCAGATATTTCCGAGATATTATGTTTCTAAATGGTTTTCTTTAACAAACCTCTTGTTGTTATGTTACAGTGGTGTATTATTTGGAGTTAGGGTCCAGTAAAAAAAACAAATGTCTATTTTTAAGTAGTTGACGTTTCGCAACTTTATTATTGCATCCTCAGGACACATAGTTTCTATATTCTGGATGAACCCCATATTATCAGTCTTTACTTACTATTGAAAACTAAAAATTGGTCTCATTTTTGGACCTCGGACAAAAAAAATATAATTCTATCTGGTAACAAAAAGATGAGTTTCTTATTTAGACAATCAAAATCTCCGGTGGTACCGATACGCCACTACAAAAACTCAAAATCAGTCAAAAATGTTCGTCTACTCTCCTTTTCTAACGTTTCCGGTGAATTTTATACCGTTTTTTACGTAAGCGTTTAATCAACAAGTCCATTTTCTCTCGATTGGAATGCTCAAAATTAAGTTTTCTGCTGCGTGAACCATGCTGTCATTTACTTCTCACATACACAACCTAGTCCTCAAAACGTCGCGCTCATCAATATATCTTATTTCTCACAGTTATTATTAACTTTGTTCTTCCACTTATAAATCCGTAACCTTTTTTTATATAAAACATAACTATTTAGTGGTATATTAGCGCAGTTTCAACATTTAATGTCAATAACTAAAGCGACAGTGAACTAAAAATAGAAAAAAACTGCCACATTTTGACGCCATTTTTGATGTTTTATTTTGCAGACTTCCACAATGAACATAATAGTAAGTTCAGTGATGAACAAAATTTACCCTCTTAGAGGTCTTTATCTGCTTTCGTCTGCAGCAGAAATATTGTTTAAGCATTGAATCTAAGGATAAATAAATAGTCAAAACTTGCTAATAAATTAAATCACAAGGTCAATATTTTGTATACCTATTTGGATCAATTTTCAGCACATTGGGCAATTGTTTATATAATTTCCCTAATTATTACTTCCCTCGTAAAAGGGAAGTATTGTAATCATGAAAAAATCACCCTCTGAGATTCTTTCAGATTTTTACGTTTCAGGGTCCCTAAATGCCGAAAAAAATTGTTTTCTCAATTCCGTCAGTCGGTCTGCCTGTCGGTCTGTCTGTTCGCAGCATAGCTAAAAACCTGCTTGAATTTGTTTTAAATTATGCCCAAAAATCAAGTGTGGCATAGGTATAAAGTGATAAAATGTTGGTAGGAATCCAATATGTGGGAACAAAATGTTTGAAAAGACAGTATATATATATATATATATATATATATATATATATATATATATATATATATATAAATGACTATGTACTGAACTAAATTGGGTTACGCTTCACTATTCCTAATAAAAGAAAATATTGATAACGAGGGAAGTTCCGGGTAAAGGAAAGTTACGATTTTTTGTATGTATTTCTGTAAAATAGCATTAGATATTTAAATGCCCTCAAACAATTCGCACAGTCGTTTTTATTTTAGCCATTTGTGAAATAAATCCTATTCTATTATTTGTACTATTTACTTGGCTATTTAACAGCTAAGACCATTTTTGAGCACTATTTTTTTATTTAAGTGGTATAAATAAAAAAATATGTAATAAGTTCCAATGAAGAGAAAAATTAAACATAGGTTGTATATCATATCCTCAAGTTTGGTTAGACCAAGCTGGTGCAATTCAAAAAATTTTCTGAGAACATCAATATGAAGCCTAAACATATATCATTGTAACTCTCATAAAAAAGTAGAAAAACATATTCTCGGGACAATAATATACTTCGTGGTGGGTTCATAGATAAAAATCTCGTTTTGGGGTCTGAGAACAAAAAAATTTACATGAACTGGAAATCTGATTTCTACGGATGTCAATGAGAAAAATAATATGAAAAAATAACTAAAAGTCAAAAACAAGTTCTTGGGAAACATTTAAAAGAGTGGTTAATATTTATATTTGTAGTACTTTTAAACTTCTATAACAGGGAAACTGAATCCTTTTATTATAAAAAATTTAATTTTAAAATAATTTTGTCAAATTATATGGGGTGTCTTACATAAAACTCCGAGGACGTTTTCTCGGGAATAAACGAAGCATATTTGGTGAAGTAAAATATAATTATTTACGGCTAAAATGAAAATGACGTCCGCACCGCTATTAATATAATAGATGTCGCGATACCAAGAAAAACTAAAACGATGGCAAGAATTTTAAAAGTCTCAGATTTCAAAAAATGGTCTATTTCTAAAAAAATATAATATATATGCTGCAACTTGAATACTATCTTGGTTACTAATAATATATACACAGGGTGTTTCACATTAATTCCAAATGTTGATTTGTCGCAAATTAACAAGGATATCAAAGTTTAGTAAAGAGTATCATTTTAATTAAGTTATTGAGACCTAAAATAAAATCCACGTTATCATTTTTATAGGCGGCGCAATTTTTTCGTTATTTGTACCAAATTGATTGCTATACTGGTTTCTAAGATGTAGCATTCCATTTAGTAAAATAATGATTTTTTATGTGTGTACTATATTAATATAATAACAACATTTTTCTACTTTTAATACCTTGCCTTAAATCATATCTTAATATAAAGCAAATTGTCTGCTTTTTTATTATTTAAAAAAAAATATGTTTCTGTTTTTGAAATTTTGGAATATCGTCTTAATTTACAAGGAATCGACACACGTTCGGAATTTACCCTGTATATCTCAGTAACCAGTATAGTAATCAATTAATCAATCTGACGCATATAACATAAACTATTTAGAAACAGAAGTATTTTTAAAATCGGAGAATTTTACACCCGTATTCACTAAAAAGGTTTAAATTTAGACCAGGTCTAATTTGACAGTTTGAACAAATAATTTTTTTTAAATTTATCAAAATTACAAAATGACAGCGACATAAGTAAAATAACTATCGAACTAAGAGTTTGAACTACTATGGAACTAGACCTAGTCTAACTCTTAAACCTTTTTAGTGAATACGGGGGTTAAAGTTCTTACAATTGTTTTGTTTTTTGTAGCTTTTATTCTATTATATCAAATAGACGCTTTTTTCTAAATTTATATGATACATGAGATATACTGTTAATATTCAACAAACGGTGTTTGGAATTAACCCAATCGAATATTCAAGTTCTTCTGAACTCGATTTTTGATTCTCTGTCAAAACTGTTACAATACACTATAAGTATGACATATTCTTCAAATTGACCTACCTAATCAAGAATATATGGAGCAATACTACCGCACTACGAGTTTCTCATCTTTTATAACCTTATTCTGATGTAAATAAAAATGTATTAATTTTTATATATTTAAGGCTGAGGATTTACGGTAATATAAAAAATGAATGGTATTAATCGTAACTGCTGTAGCGAAATGTTACAATACTTACCTTAAGTCTACCTTAGAATGATTGGTGGCTTATGAGCGCCATGTCTTATTTCACTTGTAAAGTCACTGGCGCGAGACAAATTCCAAAATACGCCTTTTTGACGATATCAAATGATATATCCTGTTGTGCATTTTTTACATTTTTCTCAAGGAAAAACGGGGTGAGGCCCACGCTTAACTTATGCTACTCTAGAATATATTATATCATATTAGTAAAAATTTGAATTACATACACTTAGCTGCGTTCTAGGCTGATGCTTCTTTGATAACACTACGTTTGAAATTCATTGTATCTTATTTTTAAACATTTTAACTTTTTTTTAAATTATTGGAAAGTCATAAAAAAGATTATATTTATTTATACTTGAATTCTAAGCATAGTGGCATCAGATTTACTCGATCATATAAACACCGAAATAGACAGAAATAAATAAGTAGTTGCCGTGCTTGTAAACGCAGCAAAAAAGCCTTTGGTGCGGTGGATATAGATTGACCTTTAAATAAGATGTTAAGAATGGGGTGCAGGGGTGTCGGGTATGATCTCTTAACATTACAGTGAACAAATAGAAAATAATATACTGAAAAGTGCCACGTATGAAAGTGCCAGTGAAAACATTAATTTAAGTATTAGTATTATTCAGGACGCAGTGTAAGAACCACACCTGTAACAATTGTATGTTTACAGTTTGTATTTCCTGAAATATCTCCGGACGTTTTCGAGAGTTCTTTGTTTACTGTACTACTCGTAACAAAAATTACCTTATTTTTTCTGAAAAACAATTAATTTCTGACAAAAAAGATAAAATGTGCAAATTTATAATTGACTAATGCTACATTTTTAATATTAACGATACATATCGCCCATTTTGAGAAAATAATTTTAGATAGATCTCTTAACGTACATAGAGTGTCCCAAAATAGTGTTTTTCTAAGTGAGGGTTTATATAAGTGTAAAAATATTAGAAATTTGATTAATATCTATTAAGGTTTTACTTTACATGCAGATCTTATTATGCGGTACAGAGTATCCCAAAATCTATTCTATGAATTACATATAATCTTGGATAAGATTCAATTTCACCAGTATAGTTTGCAATCTAAAGGATTTTTTTTAAGAATTGATCTTAGGAAAATTTGAATTAGTAGAAATTTTTGCTTGATAAATAAAGCGAGAAGACAATAAAAAAACTAGTCATGTGAGTTATCATCCCTGATAAAGGATAAAGAATTCTTATGAGAAATGGCTTTCAGTCAATTTTCCTGAAAATTTAATATGTTGCAGTTCTCAACATCCTGATCAAAAGCTTTCATAGGTACAACTCAATTCCTCTGCTTGTTTTCGATATTAAAGAATTGTATCGAAAATAGTAAATAGCTGACATTATCGTGGCCATGAATTTTAATACAAGATTTGTATTAGCAGGGTATTACAGGGATATTTATGTAGCCGGTAAAAGTGACACATATTAATTATAGAACGAACGTTGTCAGTAAATATATCTGTTATTATTTGCCTTTCGCCCTACCTTTACCTACCGCCTTGTATATCGCAAACTTGCAACAGATTGAGTTGTGTCTATGAAAGCTTTTGATCAGGAGGTTGAAAACTACAACATATTTAATTCTCAGAAAAATTGACTGAAAGCCATTTACCGTAAGGATTCTGCGGGGTCTCTTGACAGTTTTGTAAAAAATAGCAGAAAACTCCATTTTTTTTTAAATATACCAAATTTGAACTCTACGGGTTAACTTAATTTTTTCCTAATTTTTAACTTTTAAATGTTGGACGAAGAATTATTTACTTATTTCTATAAATTAATTTATAATGCAGGCTTTATTTTTTTAATTTGAGTACTTTAATAAAAATATCCCATTTTTGTTCTCCTTAAAAAAATGGTGTTTAAAATAAAATAATAATTAAAAGGAAATACATGTAGGTGAAGAAGTTATCAAAAATTTTGGTTTGATGAGATAGCATTGCGTAAAAAAATGAAAAAAAATTTTTGTTAACCGTTAATATTTAAATTTCATTTATCTGAAACTCGTTATGAAATGTTCCTTTTATTGTGAATAGTGGAGTGTGAACTAATTTAGTTCGATACACAGACATTTACTAATCTATATTGGGCAACGTTTTGTTCTACCATATTAGATTCCTATCAATATTTTAGCACTTTCTACCTATGCCTCACTTAATTTTGGGTACAAGTGGTTTTCACGTTGATATACACCGCCATTTTGTCCCGTCATGTTAAATTCGTTCCAGTTTATCCCTATATCACATTTAATTTTTCTGCAGAATTTAAAGTCAATTGAATAAGAAGATTTTTTTACGTTGCCATCTTGAATTCGTACTGGAACTTTACGAGTCTATCTCTATATCACACCTAATGCTTGCACAAAATTTGAAATTAATTTAATAAGTAGTTTTTCAGACAGTTTTTTAAAATATTTTATTAGGCTGCTATTTTGTTTTGCTATCTTGGATTAATACCAATATGTTACCAGTTCATTTCTATGTAACATTTGATTTTTGTGCAAAATTTTTGAAAAATTTGATAATCAGTTTTAAAGTTATGTCGCGAACTGACAGACTAATAAACAGACAGGCAAATTGACAGACAGATCGATGGAATGGGTAAAACATATATTTTTTAGCATCTAGGGATGCTAAAACGTGAAGATATGTAATGGTGTTTTTTCACGGTTAAAAATATTTTATTTGGCCGCCATTTTGAATTCGTGCCATAATTTTACCAGTCCATCTCAATACTATAATCAATTATCGCACAAAATTTGAAATCAATCAATTAAGTACTTTTTTTAGGCTAAATTTTTAAATATTTTATTAAGCCGCCTTTTTGTTTCGCGATTCTGGATTCAAACCAAAATTTAGCCACTTAATTTCCTTACAATACTTTTTTTTTATGAAAATTTTGAGGTGAACTGAATAAGTTTTGTGGTAATATTTTTTTTTTAAGATTTCATTAACCCGTCATTTTGTTTCGCCATACTGAATTTTTAGCAAATGTTATCCCTATATGACCCTTAATTTTTGACCAACATTTGGAATAAATCGGATTAGTAGTTTTTTAGCTATGCCGCGAAAAAACAAACCGACAGACAGACAGACCGACGGAATTAAGAATACATCTTTTTCTGCATTTAGGGAGTCTGAAATATAAAGATCTGAAAAAATCTCGGAGAGTGATTTTTTCACGATTACAATACTTCCCTTTACGAGGGAAACAAAAATTGGTAGTTCGCCGTGGGAAAAGGCTTTTGCTCTTGAACAGAATTTCACTACGTACATATAAAATATATATATATTAAAATATAATATTTATTGTTGTTATTATTATTTATTTTTCATAGTTTTATTTATTTAGTCGGTAAAAAATAAATTATTTTATTATTTTCCTCCAAAAAAATAAGGTTTTATTCCAGGAAAGCGAGTTTTTCAGGTTTTGGACAATGAATAAAAGCTCCTTTAAATATGAAGTTGCCGACGTTTTGACCCTATATTTGTTCTTTTTCAAAGCTATTTCAAACAACAAGGAAACTTGTGTCAAAAACTAAACTCCGTGTTCCAGTATATGACACATAAAAAGATTTAAGTAAGTCTTTTTCTCATATTTATTAACGTTTCGGTCTATTTTGACCTTCTTCAGAATATAATGAAGTTAGAAACTAAAAAAAATTTAACTGTTAGTTTCTAGCTTCAATGTATTCTGCAGAAGGTCAAAATAGCTCGAAACGTTAATAAATATGTGAATAAGAACATAAACACATCTTACTTTTACAAGGACCCTAAGAAAATCCCAAGAAAATAAAAAACCAAAAAAATATATATAAAAGTTACGATCCAAGAAAACCTACAAAAAAAAAATATATATATATATATATATATATATATATATATATATATATATATATATATATATATATATATATATATATATATATATATATATATATATATATATATATTTATATTGAATTTAGACCAACACAACGAGCCACTGACGAAAAAATTGTATTTTTTTTTGGATAATATTTTTTACTTTGCATAATATTCTTTACCACCCTGTGCTAAGTTAAAAATATATTGAGAAGAAAGCATTCTATACTGCTGAATCTTCCTGAAACCAGCTTTAAGGATCCGAAAATCATTTAAATCGGTCAAGAAATTTTGGAACGTTTGACATTTATATTTGATGTCAAATAAACTTTTTGCCGTTCTTGTTGACAGTAGTTTAATTTCAAGATTAGTTAGTTCAGTTGTGATCGAATAACAGATATTCTGTTTGAATTTACGAACGCAGCCTAAACGGAGCTGCTTCCAGATACAGTAAGGCAAAGAAAATAAGAATAGACTATAAAAATTCTAATAAAAGTAAGCCAGAGTATGCAACATATGAAACGAATGACATTGTTGGGGATGTATTTATTTGTTTTTTAAATCTTTGAAGGACAACTTCATATCGTCTTATATAAAAGCTTTAAGATAAGATCCACACATTACACTGCAGTTTGGGCATTAGTTTCGTAGGTAGTGATTTTAGGGTTAAATACCAAAATGGAATATCTGGTGAGTGCTCGTTTGTTTATTTTATTGCAGATGATAAAATATAGTTAAAAAATTAGAACTAAACAGTTCATTTTTTGAGTAGATTATATAATATAAGAATTATATGAATTTCTAAACTCCATGATTTAGTGCTCCTATGTTTGGCTGGTTCCAAACGAAGCAAATGGGTAGACGCAGTCAGTTTTTTGGATAAAATTGACTTATATCGAATACATGACAAGTCTGCAAAATTTCGTAGAAAAAAATACATTATTGGTTATTTTTAACTATTTTCACCTCAAATTAAATACTGTCAAAAATCGATTTTTTTTTACAAAAAGGAAAATAAATAATTAGTAGCCCATATGTATCATTTTCTTCCAAAAAAAAAAATAATAATTTTTATTAAAAATAAAATAGCAAAAAGGATTCTCTTCGAACAACAAAACAATGAAAAAGTACCAAAAATCTATTGATGAATATGTTAATTATAGTATTCTTTATATATTACAACCTAACAATTATCAAACAATTTATCTCTGAATCACTCGATCAAAGAAAACAAGTTGATGTAATATATACAGACTTCTCGAAGGATTTCGATAGAATAAAACATGCAATTTTATTAAGTAAACTCTCAAGTATTGATATTTCATTGGGTTTGGTGCAACTTATTGCTTCATATTTGAGGATAAGGACTGACTTTCTAATTTATAATGGATTTAGATCCCATTTTTTCACTTCAAGATCTGGGGTTCCTCAGGGTTCAAACCTAAGGCCTCTTTCATTTACACTATTTATTAATGACCTAAGTTTAAGTCTTAAATGTAATAATCTATTATTTGCAGACGACCTTAAAATTTATAGCACCATTTCTTCCCAGGGTGATTGTCTAACTCTACAGAATCAGCTTGCTTTGATTGAGACATCGTGTTCTAATAACAAACATGACCTAAATATTTCTAAATGTAAAGTATATTCCTTAACTCGAAATTTTAGCACAAACCTATTTTTTTTATAAGATTGCTCCCGTGAGTTCCATGACTCGAGTGTCCTATTTGACTCAAAATTAAGCTTTAAAGGGCAAATAGCAAAAATTGTTAAATCTTCTTTAAAAATGTTGGGATTTTTAATACGAAACTGTTCATTTTTTTACAAATATTCTTGCTTTAAAAATGCTATATTTCACACTTGTTCGATCCAGGCTTGAATATGGATCGTTGATCTAGTATCCTACTTATGCTGTCTATAAGGAAGCCCTTGAAAAGGTCCAACGAAGCTTTTTATTATTAATTATGCGCGAGGATATTGTGTATCCTCAAAGGGAAATTCAACAAACACATTTGTTATTGAAATTTGATGTACCCTCTTTGCACAAACCCAGAATTATTACTAGTTTAATATGTTTATTTAAAATTCTAAACCATAATTGTTTCTCGCCATTATTAAGATTATTGTTTATAAATGTTCCTCAAGTTTACATCAGACGATTCCAACTTTTTCATTTAAATATTGCTAGAACGATTGTGTTGATGGGTTCGTCCATATATATATATATATATATATATATATATATATATATATATATATATATATATTATATATCACACACATAGGCACATTGTATATATATATATATATATATATACAATGTGCTTTAATATTATAATCAGCATTCTTCACAGCGTGATATTTTTTACTTGTCATGAACTTCTTTTATCAGATTGTTGCGCCATTGTACAAATTTAGTTTAACTGATTCATTTACATTAGTTTAGATATTTTTAATTTTTGTTTTTTATTCAATATTGTAGAATGTTCTCAATTATTTGTCCTGTAAATTGATTTGTATATGTTGGGCAACAAAAATATATTTATTTATTTTGATGAAAGCAGCTTTGTGTTAATGTTTGGTGTCATCGTTACTATTGTTATATCTTAGCAATTTTGTGAAAACAGCTAAACAGATACAGGGAATCAATACAATACGTCTACTCTATCAGGAGGTTACTCTATTATTATGTACCTACCAGTCTACATCTATCCTTTAATGTTTAACATATTTCATTCCTTATCAGTTGAGGTTCATTCAGGAACTGCTAAAAATATGACAGATTTACACGAATCAGCCTTCTATTCCTTTTTTTGTTAATATGCCTTTTTTCATGCCTTTCACCGATTTATTTAATCAGTCTAATGTCGCTCTTCTTTGCACACGTAATATTTATTTTATTTCATTTGTTTAATACTTTCTAATTTTAAAATTCACGAATGAAGCTTTTAGGTTTTGTAGAGTTTTTTAAATCCGGAATGAATTTCTCCCCTCCCCCCTCCAATTAATATACCCAATTACTAATCGAAAATTATACCAGAAAACCATTTATTTTCCAAACATACAGGTTTTCCGAAAATAATATTTTTTTTACAAGACGCTGTTATTTTCGCTAGGTAAGTCCTATACGCAGAAAAGTGCCAAGTATTTAGAGTAGTATTGATATGGTCCCACGAACATATTTAAAAAATAAATAAAATGGCGAAATGGCGTCATTTCGAATCATTTTCTTCAAGAAAGTTTCCAGGATAACTTGAAATATTCTAATATATTATTTTGAAAATTAGTCCAGTCTACTCAAAAAATAATTGGGCACGCATGCGAAGTTGGGGGGAAACTCATTTTTTGATGTTATTTAGGTAAATTTTAATGAATGCTGATAATGTTAAATTACTTTATCCTGAACATAAATTTTTTGTGTCAGTAAGTGAGGCATATAGCGGGGCGAAGAAGGGGCGCTAAAAATATGGTGTGTGATGCCGCTTTCAGGGTTATTAGTTTATTTTAAATTTTGACGATATATTAGTTATCGTAGTTCCAGAAATTCGAGAGAGTGAAATAAAAAAAAATTATAGCAAAAATAAGATTGAGTTTCAACCATACAAAATTTCGCTGTTATCAAACTAATAAAGAGTAATAGACATTACTTACATAAGTGATGTAGTTAGTAAGTAGGTATTAGTTTGACTTCAAAAAGTTAAAATTTTACACATGGAAAAAAATGTATTGTTTAATTTTCATTTCTTTCTTTCATGGACCTACTTGAATATATACAATTGTGTTTTATATTCTAAAATTAGGCTGGCTTTAAGTTTCTAGATTTTTAAGGATTGAAGGCTAGTACAATATGATATTGAGATTTGTGCATGTTTTATATAAAACTTGTTATGCTTACGTACAAAGTATGTTGAAATTTACAGTAGTTTTGATATTAAAATAGGTTTTATACTAATTAATTATATTTCAAAAATGTTTTTCATCTAGGCCGTCATAGCTTTGTTCTCTGCATTCTCTCTTGCTCAGGGTCGTCCTAGTTATTTAGCTGGTCCAGTATCTTTGGTTGGACCCCCAGCTCCAGGTGCTCACCTAAGGGGTCCCTCATCTGCAACTACGTTGTTAGGACCGGACGGGAGTTCAATTTCAGCGTCGGCTATAGGTAAGCAGTAATAGCAAAATAACTGTACATCGTGGTCTTGGTACGAAAGCCTTATATTTTATCTAATGAATTAATTTATATATATATATATATATATATATATATATATATATATATATGTCGTTTTCTTTAGGTCACCATCAACTTCCCTATGGGACATCCTGTATACTTTTGCAAGTTTAAATTCTACAATGAATTCTAATTAATTTCATGTAAAATATTGGATATCCAAATGTATTTTTTTTCGAGATATTAACACTTGAAATTTGATATTTTGAGCAATTTAACCAGTTGTAAAATGTAAACGATTTGATTTATAAAAAAAACCGTTTGCACTTTCCTAACTTAGTTTCTAAATATCTATAAACTTACAACTACTGGTTTAAAACTTCGTCGAACAACAAATTTTTGTGTTTAATCTGGACCACCCTGTACATATAGGGCAGTCCAACTAAACTGCTGGACGGGGCAAACGGGACAAACGAATTTTTAGATAAAATTTAAATTCAAGTATATTTAAAATATGAAATATTCCAGCTATGTCTTACAAATTTTATGTATGTATGTTACCGATTTTAAGCGTAAAACTTACCTTAGTTTAAAAGTTATTTATACCTACTGGTTTTAAACTAGACTAATATCTTTTTGTTCCATAACTTGCAAAAACAATTTTCGGGTTCTAATTGCTAGGTCTGCCTAATCGTTTGTGAAATTGTAAAAAATAATTTGAAACGTTTTTTAGAATTTTCAATATATTTTGAGATTAGAATTTTAGCTTTGTGTTTTTTGTGAAAAAAATATCTTGAAATGAGTTAAAAACCTACTTTTTTATTTTAAATAGAACCCTGTATATTTTATGAACTGTGGTATGCAGCCTAAAATAGGTCTACAATAGGCCTGAATTGAACATTTCGCTTTAAAAATTGTTTTTGGGGAATAATAAAAAAAATTATTTTTTTTTCAGTTCTTGTCTTATCGAAAGAGCAATTTATTCCAAAAATTTTAATGGCACTTTGCATATTTTTGTACAGTTATTTTCGTCGTAATCTTTATAAAGATGTACCACATGTTAACCTTTAATTTCAGAATGAATATAAAATAGCCATTTATTTTATATAAAAACTATCCTGATTTATCAAAAATAGCTGGCATATTGAAATCTTGGAAATAAACGCTTGCACGAGACAAATCTTTAAGAAGCCAATTTTAATTGTTTTTTCATAATAAAATGTGCCTCTTATATATATATATACATATATATATATATATATATATATATATATATATATATATATATATATATATATATATATATATATATATATATATATATATATATATATATATATATATATATATATATATATATATTCCCAGTGCCACCAGATATTGGCAAATTTGGCTCTAAAATCAACATATGTGTTTCTAAAAATAATAATAAAGTCGGAGAAAAAAAACCCTGTTGGAAAAAATGTTCAGTACTCCTTAAAGCTTGAATAAAAACTTTTAAATTTAGATTTCCTTTTATGCTACAGGGTGCAGTATACGTACATAATCTTTATGATTGCTGGGTTTTTAACTAATATTTTCTATTTTTTGCACACCTTGTATATTTTCTGCCTATTTTAGACCCTACAGATTATAAAAAATTAAGACTTGAGGGTTCTTTAGCAAGAAAACTTTACATCAAACGGCTGATAAAAAGATATGGGCGAAAAATCTAATTAAAAAAAAAGACTGTATCAAAAAATACTTAAAAATGTAAAAAACTATTCAAATTAGTTTTTAAACTCTCATCAAGGATTAAGCTTTCTAATGGAACTCAAAAATCTCACAACTGGAACTCAAAAATCGTTTACGTAAATTTTCGGAACAAATAAATTATTGGAAATTTGGCCGAGTCTTTTTTTACAACCTAAAAATAACTTTTTAGCTTAAATAAGTCTAAGGCTTAAAATCTGTAATATCCAAATTATTTTAAAAATATGTACTGGCGCACAAAACAACATCTTTAAGAACAATACTACGGGAGTACCGCAGGTGTCAATTTCAGATAATTTGTAGCCATTAATAAAATAGCCAAAATAAAAAGCTCTATGAAACATAGACATATATGCTGAAAGTTGGGATGAAGAGAGTCCTTTGATATAGTTACAACTGTATATGGGTTTCCTGTATATATTAAATATTAATTTATTAAGCGTGATTTACTCTAATCATACACTTCTAATTTGATTGAAAATAACCTCATTGCGCTTGAAAATGTACTAGTAGTACGAAACTGTGTCCAGTACAAAATAAGTGACAGGTGGCCATAATATTCCTGACAATCCACTTTTAGATCTTAATGAAGAATTTCTTGCAACAACATTTTTAAGATAGTTTTTATGAACAAACTTCAGGAGCGACCATGGAATCTCCGCTGTCACACTTTTGAGGTGAAAAAATTAGTATCACCTCCTTTAAAGCCAGAATCGTGGTTCAGACGTGTGGTAGGCGATACTTTTGTAACATAAACTCATGGTCCAGAACATCTTCCAATATTTTTTGATCATCTGAATGAGCAATATCCGATTATAAATGGTACAATGGGTATTGGATCAGAAAGCACAATTCCCTTTCTAGATTTTCTTAAATAAACGGAAAAGGATTCCTCAGGGCACTCGGTATACAGAAATCTAACATACAAGAACAGATGCCTAAATGAAAATTCACATCATCATCCGATACAGCAGCAATCCGTTATTAATTTTTTAATTTTCCTCGCGATTTGGGACCAAAATTCTTTGCAATCGGTAACAGAAAAACTGCCTCAAGATCAAGCAAGAGGGAACGGATTGTACTAAGGATATTAGATGGTCAGTTAGAAAATAGAATAGGATTATTCTTCTCCATGAGAGGAAACTAATAATGAGGAGTGCTATAGGAAATGCAGTTCTTCCGTTTATACACTGTAATATAAACAAAATGGCATGTCTATATCTACCGGGTTTAAGGAACATGAACGCTATACTAGAAAGAAGTAAATTGTTCAATCTGGTGTATCTGAACACAACCATGCCACTGAACAAGTCATAAATAAAAGTATAAAGTTCTTGCGTCAGTCTCGGGATTCTTGGAGGTTCTATAAATGGAAAATTAGAGAATCCATCTAAAATTTAATTAAAATATTTGAAGTATGAACATCTTTTTAGTAATTTTATTAGAGATACGTGCCACAGTCTACGTCACACGTGGAAAACCATCGCTACACCGGGTCACGCCTAGTGCAATTGAACGTGAAACGTCGGGAAGTCCTTTCATTTTGACACGATCTAATCTTAAGAATGGCAATTTTTAAAAAGTAAATTATGTAATTGATTACTTTCATCCATTAAAAAGAGGGATTTATTCCAGGAGAGAGATTTTTACCGAATATTTAAATATTTAATTAAGCCGTCATTTTATTTTGAATATATTATTCGTACTTAAATTTTACCATTTCATCCCTGTTTCACACTTGATTTTTGTACAATATTTTAAGTCAACTGAATTAAGTTCATGATCCGTTTCCCTTTAGCCTAGCTGGTATAACGTTTTAGAAAGACTTGGCTGGCATGATCGCATCACCTCAATTGCCACAGCACCCGCGAAGAAATTGAGTTTCTTTTCCCGAGCTAGAAAATACTTTCCATCTGCCAACTTGAATATTCTTTCCACTTTGCAAATCAGACTCTGCATGCAGTATTGCTCACACATATGAGAAGCAATTTCTCCTCCATTCCTTGATATCCTTGACTCTGCTTAAAGAAGAGCTACTGATGATCTAAACATAATCGGAAGCTGACATCACTGTTCTGATGAATTATCATCCATTATGACTTCCTTAATCATTTCTGCCAGGCAAACACAAGCATCGAGCCACATGCATCCTTTCACCGTCTAACTTCAAAGACCAAAGACCTCTCACTTTCTCCGCGCCTTTATTCCTAGGCTTGCCCTCTGCAAGTCTTTTAAATCCCGCATCAATTTCCCTATCTTCACTTAAAACTTAAATCACGGTATCTAGTATTTAGGCCTTCGGCCTTCGTGGTCTAATTATTATGCAAAAATCAGATGAATCTGACGTAACAGTAATAACAAAACATAAATTCGGCAAAATCTGTTTGTTGTGGCGTGACAAAAATTCTAACAAAAATTGGAATTTAATGTCTCAGGTGCAGTCTAATATAAAAGAAAAGCGACAGCACCCTGGAATCCTGTACGGGATACAGTGTATTTTTAGTAGAACATACATTTGCCTCCAGTCAAAAGTATTTTAAACCACTCACCCATTTGAATAAGCATTATGTATTTAAAGTAAAAAAATGTATGTATGTCAAAAACTACCCTCAGGATTAAGTTAGCTATAAAAACATTTGATCGGAAGGTCGAGACCTGAATGTTCCAGGTCTCCACCTTCAATTCAAATTTTTTTTTTAATTGACCGAAAGCAATCACTCGTAAGAATTGTGCGGTGTTATTTTTAATCCTGAGCCAGCTAGAATTCTCAAAGAGCAGAATAACAGTACTGACAAAACACGTTTATAGAAAACTTTATTTTTTCCCAAAAAAAACATGTTTAAAACCTTTTTGATATTAATACATTTTTATATCTCTTTTATTTTATAAATCATAATTTTAATACCAATAAAATGCTTTGATTTTTTTCTTGAATAACGACAACTACGCCTATGTAATAGTCAAGATCAAGTTACACACCCCCCTTACTTGCGTCCCTGCTGAGACTTGAAAGGTGGGAATAACGACTTAAGTTATATTAGCATAACTTCTTAAATGCAATAGAAGAAATTTGGGAATTCTAAAAACATCACCATGAAGTATCTATTGCTATCGCATCTTTTTTTTTAGGTGGTGCAGTAGACGCTGCTCCTAAAGCAGGAGGCGTAGTAACAGCAGCCGTTGCACCTGGATATGTTGCTGCAGCACCTATTTTAGGAGCTCCTGCTTGGGTAGCTGCACCTGCGTTGGCTGCTCCTGCCGGGTAAAGTATTTTTATATTGTATGTATATATTTTAGGAAAGATTTATTTATTTCACTCAGTTTAACATAGCATTTTGTATCTTTTCGTTATGCGTATATGCCACTGTAATAAATATCATCTCGCAGCCTACCAGATATTGCCGAAGCTTTGTTAGTTTGGGGCGTTATTTACCTTTAAGGTTGTGGCCACTGCCACAGCACCGTGTAAATCCAAAGATATCAAAACTACTTTTTCGCTCGTTAAATGTAATAATCTATATAGTAGGCTTATTAGGAAATGTATATTTTCACCTATATAGTAAGCTGATTGGGAAATGTAGGTCTTTAAAAAAAATAATAACACTGTATGTTGCAGGGAGAAGATACAATTTTTGTAGCTGTTTTGGAAATCATTTTTACTTCCCTCGTAAAAAGGAACAATTGTAATCGTGAAAAAATTAGCCCCCGAGATTTTTTTATATCTTTCCATTCTAGGGTCCCGAAAAACATATTTTCTCAATTCCGTTGGTCTGTCTATTGGTCTGACTTTCGGTCTGTCTGTTCGCAGCATAGCTAAAAAACTACTTATACGATTAACTTCAAATTAGGGGTCGAAACAAAATGGTGGCCTAGTAAAATGTTATTAAATAAACTTATTATTAAAAAAAAATCACATATCCAGTTTATCTCAAATTTTGCACAAACACCAAGTATTACATAGGAACCTGCTGGTATGAATCCAAGATGGCGGAACAAAATGGCGGCCTAATAAAACATTTAAAAATTCAGCCTGAAAAAATAACTTAATCGATTAATAATTTTGTGTAAGAAAAATTTGTGGTATAGAGATCAACGGGTAAAATTGTAGTACGAATTCAAGAAGGCGGAACAAAATGGCGGCCAAATAAAATATTTGTAATCTTGAGAAAATCCCGGTTTTACATATCTTCATGTTTTAACGTCCCTGTCTATCCCGATACTTACCTGATTGACTTTAAATTCTGCTCAAAAATTAAGGGTTATGTGGTGACGATCTGATAATATTTTGATAAAAATCCAAGACGGCGGAACAAAATGACTAATGAAATGTAAAAAATATATTACTAAAATACTAATAATCCAATTTACCTCTAATTTTGCACAACATTTATATATTATACAGGAATGAACCTTTACAATTTGGTACGGATCCATGATATCAAAAGAAAATGTCTAAAAAATTACCGAGCGTAAAAAACTTTCTTGTTCGATTGACTACAAATTTTGCAGAAAAATTAAATGTGATATAGAGATAAACTGATACGCATTAAACATGACTTCAAAATGGCGCTTAAAAAATTTATTATAAAAACTACTTACTCAATTTGTTTTAAATTATGCCAAAACCAGTGGCGGCTCTTCCATAGGGTCATTTGGTCAATAACCCCCCAAAAATATTTCGAAAATAAATTATTCGTTTGGCTATCCATCCTAACAGTTGTAATAACACGAGAATCTTGGGAAAATTTTAATACGCTACACTATTAGCCTCGCGCGGCGATTCGAATGGTCTCGTTGCGTTCCTTAGGCATAATAAAATATGCTGTATTAAGCTAGGCTGGGCAGTCCCACCCAGAATTGCCCTGATTACCTTAAAGCTTGACGAAAGTACCCGAAGATTTCACAGCTACCGAGCGGTAGCCGGTGGAATATGAAATCGCGACGTTTTTAATCGATGAAAATTGATTTATATACTCTTTTTTGTAATATATATTTTTATTATCCATGTGTGAGTTGGAAATATACAGGTAATAAAATGTTGGTTGTGCCTAGTGCAAAAAAATAAACAACTAAAAAGTGCTTACGAACTTAATTTTGCAAAAATAACCGCTTTCAAGGTGGTCAATGTTTGAGTTGTGAATGTAGATAAAATAAAATGTCGGTAGTGCAAAAAATTAAACAACTAAAGAGAGCTAACAAACTTAATTTAGAGAAAATAACCGAATTCAAGGTAAGTGGTCGCAATTTGCCAGAACTTAGTAAACAACAAACTAGTAACGACAAAAATAAAGAGGTTCGTCGAAACTTTCGCAAAAGTATGTACGATTTAACTAACTGGATATGTGGTTGTGAAATCTCTAACTCATTTTACTGTTATGTTTGTTTGTTGTTTTCTAAGGACTCGTCGGACTCATTATGGTGCAAAACCGGTGTTAAAGACTTAAAACACTTAAAAGAAAAAATAAAAAAACATGCGTTTTCTGCAGATCACATGAAATGTTCGGTTAACTATGCTACGGTCGGAAGTGTTGATATTCGCACTCAGCTAGACACAGCTTATAGAAAATCCCTTAGAGATTTTAATAAAAATGTATCCAAAAATCGTTATATTTTAAACAAAATTATAGATTGTGTAAAGTTTTGTGGAGCAATCAGCTGGCACTACGTGGCCATGATGAAACGGCTTTGTCTGAAAAACCAGAGGTTTTTCGAGGGCTTATAAATTTTGTTGAGGAATTGGGCCAAGATAGACTATATGCGTGCAATTTTAACGAACGTGTCATTCAGCATTTTTCCAATTCTAAAGAACGAAGAGTAGACCTGAACTTCAAGAGAATTTAAAGCTCAATTTAAAGATAAGATATTTATTTTTATTTCAAGTATGCCTATTTTTAAAATTTGTTATTGTCCTGCCGATATAATTCACCACGAGCCGCCACTGTGCCAAACAATTATGTGTAGCATGGGTAGAAAAAAGGAAAATTTATTGATTTTTCGCTATATTAATGGTATCATTTAAATACAAATTTCAATAAATTTCGGTGCGATGTTTTTTATATGGAAAATTTTAGACAATACTTTATCTATATAAAACCATCCCATCTCTTTAAGAGCAAATAAACCCTGTACTTAGCAAATAGTTATTGTTGACTGTATACATATTTGTGTGTGGGTACTTATTAATAAATAAAACTAAAAAAAGTTTTAAAATCTTCCCTAGTAATTAACCATGCTATATTATTTGGTAAAATTAATGCTGGAATATAGCAATAAATTGGTCATGGATGTGATTGTGTGTTTTATTTCCTCGATGATTCAACTATTAAATAATCAACACCATTCTAAGCCGACGTCTCTTTATGCTACAGTTAATGTGTACACATATGAATGATACTTTGTTTGGATTAATTTTGCAGCGTTGCCTTATGTATATAAATTTAATGTAGGGTCATTTAAAGCCACATATTAAATTTATAGGAGAATAACTACTTGAAAGAATAAATTGGGGGGGACTTCTTGCATAACGGTCCACAAAAATTAGCTTTGTTACTATGTACCATAACACTGTCCTTACGTTACAACACATTAAAACAATAAATAATTAATTTATTTCCTGTTCCATTGACAACATATTTATATTAACATTCAAAATATATGTATGACCAATAATAATATATTATCATAATTATAAAAGTGCTTAGTGTTTAGTACTGTAATTTAGTTCGAACAATATATTCATAGAAATATGTAATTTCAGAGCGGTTTTAGCTGGTCCATCCGGAACAGTCATTAGCTCTGGTTTGGGCGCTCCACTTGTAGCGGGACCATCCAAAATTTGGGGTGGTAAGTAATTTGGGTACATTTTTAATACTTTTTAGTATTTAGCAGTCAAGAGTTTTTCAGGTAAAATCAATACCTTTTAAGTTAAGAAAATTATGTTTTATAAGAAGAACAGTAATTTTTTATAATATCGTTGTCAACTAAATATTTTAATATACTTTACAATTAGGTTAATATTTTTTCTAATTTTAACTGCCGTGTAGCGATGTATACATTAGATTGCAATTAGAGTCGCCCGCTTATATAAAAAAATAGAGAAAATGTGACGTAGAAAATGTTTTAATATAATATTGTTACAAGCTTGATGGTTCATTCGGACCGCTTCTTGTCATTCGGGTTCTTGAGATGAAAGAGATGACGAGAAAGAAAATAAAATAATGAATTTTTGAATTTATGATATAACTTTAATTTCTTAAATATTTTGTAAGCTATAAAACATTTCCAAAGCAACTTTTTAGGCAATATTTTGCAATGATTTTGATTTTGATTCTAACGTTTTGTAAATGAGGGATCATCATCATTACAAGCTTTTAACCGCACATACGAATTATGTAACCCACTCATGTATCTAAAATAGTTAAAATTCTTTTCTATAAATTTGGCACGATTCTGGCTTACCGTCTTTCTTTAAGATATTATC
Source organism: Kuschelorhynchus macadamiae (assembly GCA_030620095.1). Classification (NCBI taxonomy): domain Eukaryota; kingdom Metazoa; phylum Arthropoda; class Insecta; order Coleoptera; family Curculionidae; genus Kuschelorhynchus; species Kuschelorhynchus macadamiae. The sequence continues at coordinate 2,790,688 of JAUTXW010001306.1, forward strand.
TCTTATATAGGGGTGTCATAAATCATTGGTTTTAGGAAGTTGACTACCTATTAAAAACGAAACAAAAATTCGAAGTTTGTATTTAAAAAAAAATAATGAGCTCCCGATTACAAAACGCCGGAATCAAATTTTAATTACCTCGCAAGTGCATTTACAAAGTTGAAAAATTTTGATTAATAAAAAAGTTACACTTTATTTGCAAAAATGTGATATTTGATTTTTACCTAAATATGTCAAAAATCCGTTAGTTACAAGCGATACGTAGGCTTAAATATGCTTATTATAAATTTTCTTAAACTCTTCTCATTTAACCGTTTACTTATCTCTTACAATAAGCGACATCTCTATATAGGACTGGAATTCTGGATACACTGTACAGTTTACTAGTTTTTGGACTTCTTCTTGAACACCTATAAAATTAGTTTTTAATTTGCGTTTATTTGGATTCCACAAAAGATTCAATTTTGATCTTTCAATTTCTAGGTTATTATGGATACTACTAAAGTGATGATATTTAAATCGACGTATCTTCCAGTGACGACTGCTGCCATGACCCCACTAGTCTCAACCATTTTGCCTCTTCACAAATGTATTCTTAAGTGTTGTTTTAAACACTATACATAGGATTAGTTTTAAAGTACAATGTTCAGAATTAGGTATACAGTAATGGTACCAAATGTAAATATACGTGTAGTTTGTGCATCTGATTAATATTGTTTATATCAAGCCACCTAAATTCCTTATATCTTATGGTACATATTTGTATTGATATGGAATGCTAATAATAATCAGCATTTAAATTAAACTTTGCAAATAATACAAATTTTAGAATTATTTATATAACAGTGGTGCTACCCGCCGAAAGCCTAATAAATTTAGATGTTTAGTTTAATGTAATGAACTACAAAAAAAAAACAACTTTACTGAATTTTTTCGGGATCTGAAAATGGTAATTTGAACCCGCCAGAATAAGTCAAGGAAGGAAGTTGCGGCGGAAAGCTATGTTAAGAGAAGAATGTGACCATTGATCAATGTATTAACAAATTATTTCCCTGAGGGACACTTCAGTGTAAGTTTTTATGAAATTAATTTAATCGCTGATTTCAGAAACACCCTAATGGATTTGGTTTTTTGCCGAAATCACTCATTTGCTCTAAAAGAAATTAATACAAATATACGTATAACCTCCTACGTTCACATTTGTATTGACTTAATGTACAAGAATAAATATAAAAAATAAGGGTATAGTTAAACATACTAATATACCAGTGACGTGCCCTTTCAGTTCCGTAACGATGTATCCGTGTCAGTGAAAAAATAAGGGTTCATATAATTTAAATGAAAATGTTCACACACATCCAGAACAGTGAGGTGTTTTTTCTTCATTGTCACTTCATAAGCATAATGATACAAATATCAGGGATCTGTGTCAGCTTTGATACGTCACTAATATGTATAAATCTTCTAATATTGAACGTATTTTCGAGGGTATAAATAAACCTTAAAGATATTACTGAAAAATAAATATAGGTAAAATAGGTTTTAGAATTATCGATAATTTAGACCAATCAAATCGTTAGATACTTCTAAAACGCTCAATCTGAAATTAAAATTTGATTTATATATATAAAAATAGAGCAGGGAATAATATTTGTCACTTTTAGTGCATTTTAATATTAGACTAGTTTTAAAATTAAAAAACTTGTCCTTTACCTATTTTTAATTTGGTTACCTTTTAGTTACTATTTCTTAAACTTTCATGGTATATATTCTATTTCCATAATATGCGTGCCAGTTTTACTTTCTAGACACTTTCGAACTGAAATGGTACTATACATTTTCAGTTAAGTATACAAGGTGAAACATTTAACTGGAGTAAGTTTTATGACTTGGAAACACAATTTCTAAAAACTTTTTGACCTATCGAAGTGATTTATCCGAGTCGCGATCTTTTAGTAATAACGATTGCATTATGATGATATGCACTTAATTTTTAAATGCATCAGCACATATATGAATATATATTTTTTTTTATAATTATATATGCTCCGTGGTAATAGAGTATCAAGTCCGGCGAAGATGTTCTCTTGGTAATTGTCGGTTTTGCTCCTGTTGGTTTCTCTGGTGTGGTTTTGTGTATTAATTTTGGCGCTAGTTGTACTCGTCTCTCAACTAGTAGACTGTACTGATGAAGACCTTAAGTCAGCACCACGTGTCTATAGTTGCCCAAATTTCATTGTTATAGCGGTCTTCCCAAAAAATCCTTTTTCTACTATATAATAGTTCAAACCGCGTTAATTTTTTCCTACTTTCAATTTAATTACTCTTGGGTTCTGAGTTTCGCCACAGGTGGCTATATGCTGCTCCGTGGTAATAGAGTAAAAGTAAAAGTAAAGATTTCGGATGTTTTCTTGGTAACCATAAATGTCGGTTTTGCTCCTGTTGGTGACCCTGGTGTGGTATTATGTAATAATTTTGGCACTAGTTGTACTTGTCTCTCAACTAGTTGGCTGCACTGATAAAGACCTTATGTCAGAGACACGTGTCTATTGTTGGCCCAATTTCTTCTACTATATAATAGTTCTAACCGCGTTAATATATATATATATATATATATATATATATATATATATATATATATATATATATATATATATATATATATATATATATATATATATATATATATATATATATATATATATATATATATATATATATATATATATATATATATATATATATATATATATATATATATATATATATATATATATATATATATATATATATATATATATATATATATATATATATATATATATATAAGAGAGAGGAAGTTTTTTCTAACTGACCTGAGAACATCGTTCTTTCACATCCAGTTCAATACGCTACCTTGTTATGCACAAGGCTTTATTTGAAGGAAATTAAAGCAATTGAAATTTAAAATTAATAACGAATGCGGCTACCACGATCTTTCTTGACGGCTTAAAGCCTTCTTGGCGTGCTTCCTACTAAATTGTCTATGGTTTCTTTTGCAAATTATGCCACATAATCCGCAAAATTGCATTAAGCTCATTTATATTTGAAACAACTGCCTAGTTATTATCAAGCGCACGCAGTAATATACTCTAAACATTCTCGATGGAAATCAAATCTGGAGAAAGTCGTAATTTTTTATGGCAGGAACTATATCTCGTTTCCGATGTGTTGGGGCCTTATCATCGAGAAACATAAATGCTGCTCCGATTTTCTGCGCTATCGGAGCCACTATCCCTTGTATAATGTCGTCAGCATAAATTATAGTATTCATAGTCCTATCGGGAACATACAACGGAGTAAGTCGCCCCATTGCAACAACAGTTCAAACCATTACAGTTTCACCATGAAAGGGATAGACCTGTTGAACCTGTCCTAAATGACGCAGCTGCTCAGACTCTCCTTAGGTCGCTCTTACTCTTCGAAGTTTATGATTCATTCTTAATGGCACACTTCGCAGGATAGCTTAAAAACTACTTAGCCAACTGACTTATGGGTCATATGGGTATGACTTGGTATTTTCTATATATTTAAAACACTAACCCAGATTTTTCAGCAAGTTCGTGAGAGAGTTGCACTGCACTAATTTACATGACTTTTTTTAAATGATCATCTGCTTACCGAGACCTTTCAGCACTATTTTTTGTATTGTTTTATTGCGTATTTTTTTTATAAAACCAATATGTTTTTTTTCAATAATATTTCTGGACGATGTAGTGAATGCGCCCCATATTCTTATAATTCTACTGGAAACTTATCGCGCCATCTAACGGAAAATGCAGAACAAGGTCTGCCGTGCCAGCTAGTTTTCATAATAACCCCAATATGACAGAGCAAGATGATGGCCCAGTCACTAATTGCCTTAAATTTTGCACAAAAACTAAGTTTTACATAGGAATGACATTTTGCTATGAATCATGACGGAACGAAACGTCGGTCCAAACAAAATTATGCACAAAAATCAAATGTGGTATAGGAAGGAACTGGTAAAATATTGATAGGAATCCAGTGTGGTGGAATATTATGGCGCCTAATAAAAATGTTTGAAAAGACAGTATAGACGTGTTACTAAATGATTATGTACGAATTAGGACTGAACAAAACTCTTTTAGTATTGATTTCTCAAAAAATTGTAATAATATAAAGGTTAGATCATAAAAACAACTAGTTTTAACATGTTTAAATTTTATGTCATATGTACAGGGCATCCAAAAAATGCAAAACATTTTGAGAATTTAAATTTCTGTGATAGCAGTTCTAGAGAACATCATCATCTGCATCAGCACGCAGTTAGTCTAAATAATGTTTTTAAATTTAGGATATGGTAGACGAGGAACTCTTGAGGTTAAAAAAAAAATTAATAAGGTCAAAATTTTCATTAGCTATACAAGAAATTAAATAATCTTCTTAACTTGTATCTATTTATTTTTGTGGCCTATGATTTCACAATGTCATAAATATTTGACTTTTTAAATGCACGACAGTTGGAACCTATATTTTTAGATTTTTTTTGGACACCCTGTATAGAATGAAATAAGGTCTGAACTTGTAAAATTAGCTTTTCCGTTCACACAAATTTTCATCAAGATTAAGATTTTCTGGTCTAGACGGTTTTCTAAATATCAGAAAAATTTAAATAAACGATATCTTACAAAACTGTAATATAATTCCATGTTGTAGTTACCAATCCAATTTCAGAATTAAGTATTAACGAATTAACATAATATATTACTGCATTTTATATGGACTTAATACTATATAAAGATAAATCTTGGGCTACACCTTGTTGTGTTATCTAATAAAAATATAAAAAAGTGGTTGCAAAAACATGGAAGCAATTCCTAAGTAATTGAGTTGCATTAATTAACAAGGCCAGATATATAGTTTTTCATAATAGGAGAAGAACGAGCCTGGAAAAAAACGTGTGAATAATTTATAAACAATATTTATTATTTTAATATTCGATCCGATTCATAAGGTAAACTAGCAAAAGAAAGCCAACAAAACACTTCATTTAAAGGCTTATACAAAAGATATTAAAAAATAGTTTTAAACGATACTTAACGTATGTCGAATAAGTTTTATGAAAAAAAATCCGCTTAAGCTTTATATTATCAAAGCTTCCTATCGAGTAGGTGTTCATAATTAACCAGCTTTTATAATGAAATGCAGATGCTATTTTTTGTAAACAGTTTTGATTACGATTACTTACAAGATTGATATTAGAAATATGTTCTGTATAACTAGTTTTGAAAAAACACCTATTTTCAAACGTGTTATAAACTGTATTTTTTCTACCACTTCATTTGATATATACACTTATATTCACTGTGTACTCTCCATTTGTTACATGATAATATAATTTTTAATATAAAATATTTTAAACATTTTTGAAATATTGATAATGAAAAATTTTATAACAGTCCGACACCGGAATAACGATAGTAATTTACGTAACAGGTCCGGAAAATAATGATTTTTTTGGACAGTTAGGGGAGTCCGAAAAAACAGTTTTCGGCCGAGTTACGTACACTATTTTTTTGGCAGCCGTAGGGAAAGTACCTACTTCCCGGACGCTTTTTCATTAAGAAAGTAGCGATTTTCTAGACAAGTCCGGCAAATACGTACTTTCCGGACCAGAAAAGCGCTTCTTCCTCCAAGACAAAGTATCCGGGAAATAGGTACTTTTCTCTGACGGTTGCGGTAAATATTTATTTACGATATAAGTGTTGTCATGACTTATATTAAGACTCGAGATGCAAATATGGTCAAATGAGGCGTTTGATAATGCATTGCGAGTCGTAATAAAAGTTTCAAAATACGAATATTATACAAAATCTATATATTTCAAACAAGCCAGATTTTTCAGCAGGTTCGTGAGAAAGTTGTTCTGCACCAATTTACATGATTTTTTTTAAATGACCGTCTGGTTAGGTACCGAAACCTTTCAACACTATTTTTTTGTATTGTTTTATTGTATATTTTCTATAAAATCAATATGATTATCTTCAATAACATTTCTGGACGATGTGGTGAATGCGCCCCAAATTCTTATAATTCCACCGGAAACTCATCGCGCCATCTAACGGAAAAGGCATTACAAGGTCTGCCGGGCCAGCTAGGTTTATCTACTTTTGTAAAATAAATTTTAAATGTATAAAAGAGCTTGTCAAATATATGTATAAAAATGACAATGATATCTTTTCGGAAAAATTAACAAAATACCCGAGGTTTTGAAAATAAGCTAAACTTTATTTTTTTTTTAAACTGTGGTAGATATGTCAAAGTTAAATTCAAAGTAATAGCATGTGAAAATAACGCAAGTAAATGAGTTGTTCTAAAGAAAGCCTAATATAGAAGCGTTGGCGAATTGGATGTTTCAATAAATTCAAGCCATGTCATGAATTCATTATAAAATCACTGCTGTAATAGAAGCTACTAAGAAACTACTACTTATTTCGGATGTATCAAAAATATTCTTGTACGAATTGCTTTGTTTCAGATATATTTAAAAAAAATGGACAGAAATAAAAAAAGAAAAACTATTGGTCTTACCAGTCCGGAAACAATGTCAGCAGTTAGAGCGGTATTCAATGGAGGTTGATCGCTAAAAAGAGCTACAGGGGAATTTGAAATTGCCGAACCACACTTACAAGATATGTAGAAAAATGCAGAGACCAAGAAATTGACAAGGACTCTGTCGTAATGCCTGAACTACCCAGAATGATGCCAAAATATAATGCTCACCATCTCTTTAATAGTATAAAGTAATTTCTCTTAAGTGAATATTGTGCTAATTTACATCATGGACTTCCCCCTTTTATAGCTCGTCAGCTTGCATACGAATATGCCAAAGCTAATAGCCAAATTATGCCAGTGGAATCGTGACCTTGCAACTGGACAAGATTGGTTTACAGCTTATAAAAGAAACCAAGATCTTTGTTTAAGAACGCCCAAAGCCGTGTTGTTAGCCAGAGCCATGGGCTTCAACCGCCATTCCGTTAATTTGTTTTATGCCAATTTAGAAGCAGTTCTAGGAAAATATAATTTAGGACCTCAGCAAATATACAACGTGGATAAGACTAGTCTAACCACAGTCCAAAATACATACAAAATAATTGCGCCGAAAGGCATCAAACAACTTGCAACAGCAGAGAGGGAGGAACTGGTAATCGCATGCTATGCAATAAATGCATGTGGTAATTCGGTACGGATTTTCCCTAGAGTTAATTTTAAGGCACACATGACTTATGGTACTCCAGCGGGAACAATAGGGTATGCTTCGCCATCTGGGTGGATAATAAACGACCTATTCCTACAGTGTTTAAAGCACTTTATTAATCATGTTAAACCATCCCAAGACAACCCAGAGCTATTGATAATTGATAATTTGGAAGCACACATTACATATTCAAGTGTATTTTTGGCTATAGAATCTGATGTAATATTATTAATATTACAACCACACACCAATTACAAGCTTCAGCCGTTGGATAAAACGGTTTACAGACCCTTAAAGAAGTACTACAATGATGCTTGTTGAGCCTAGTTGCTCTCTAATAGGGTATAAGAATAACAATTTACGAAATTTCCCAGATTTTTGGAAACGCCTATCCACAAGCATTTTCGGAGAAAAATATTTTATACATATTTTCAGCTACAGGGATATTTCTTGTCAATAAAAACGTTTTTCCAGACTCCGTTTAATGCGGCTGAAGTTACTAATTTACCCCAAGTTTCCAGATGGTTCTGCTCAGGATCAGAATATACAGAAAGGAAATACTGAATGCCGATTAGTCCAAAATTCAAGATTCGTTCCAGGATGCAGTGGTACAAGTAATTTAATACCAGAGCATTAAACGCCAGAAAAAGCTAAAAATATTATAGTATCATCCCCTTAAATAAAATAAAAGCCTCTACCAAAATGTAGTGGAAATATAACTAAAGGTGGAAATTAACGAACTAAAAGGACAATCGTCTGGAATATTAAGAACTGCATCTGCGGTGTAAAAGTAAAAAAAAATTTAGATTAAATCGACTAAAGAAAAATAAAAATGAAGAATATGAAGAAACAGATAACGAAAGCAACGATCAAATTAATCTTGCAGAGTCCGAGGATGATAACGACGAGTTTGATATGAAGAACCAGAAGACGATATAAATTTAGATATTTCTAGAGTTAAAGAAGATAACTTTGTTTTCGTCAAAGACGGCAAAAAGAAATTAGTAAAATATTTTGTTGGACAAGTTGAGCAAGTTCAAGGAACAAACTATTCTATAAATTTCATGAGAAGAAACGGAATGGGAAATACATTTATTTTTCCGGAAAAGGTAGACAAAAACATGATTGCTCATCTTCCAGATCCCAAGAAAACCGGAATAACTTCTAGGGCTTCAGGCTTTTGCTCGTTTGTCATACATTGAACTTTGTTGTTTTGTTATTTACATACCTAAATGCAATGAATCATCTTTTGTAAATTACCTGTAAAATTTGAGTCTCAAAACCCAATGTGCCCTCGCCATATGACCACGGGCAGAGTGGTCATGATAAGCAACGTTTCTTTAAGTCGCTACCGCAAGTTAAACTTTTTACATATATAATTTATTTAATGAATGTACTTGCTAATACATTACACTTTTGAGAAATAATACTAAGAATGTAATTAGGAACAGATTCAGCAAAGAGGAAAATTAAAAAAGTGACTAGTGTGCCCTGCTCTCCCCTATAAAATGAAAGTGACTGAAATAATTATTGTGGAAAATTCGCTTCACATCGAAGAAAGAAAATTTTGTTGTTAACCAAGATCTTAATCTTTAGTTTTTAATACAAAATATTAAAAATTTATATGAAAACGAAGTTATTAAAATAAAACAGACTAATACTGCTTGCAAATAACTATATTTCATGCATTCTTAAATTTAACTTAGAGTAAACCTGGGGTTATCACAAATAAATAAAACATACACAAGATAGTTGAGCATATATGTACAAAGAGATAAGATAAGTACTGTTGTAATTAGAATTGTTTAAAGAGACTGTAGTTTAAATAGAGACAACCGTAAAGTAATTCTAGAAACAGTAGTAGCAAACACCTAGCCAATGGCGGTCCATGTTATCTGGATTACTTTATCCAAGTTCTTAAAATATGGAGTTTGTTTTAATATAATATAAAAAAACCCAGTTTTACTGTAAATATGTTAATTTCTGGAAAGAAAATAGAAACAAAGGTACTATTTGATTCCAATCCTTAAAATTAAGACAATTTGTGATATTTTGAGAGTATAGCATCAAGTTGTGCTCAGTTTCGCTTGATCAAAAAGCTATTAAAATGCGCTTGCAGCGACGGAAATGAAGCGAAGGTATTTTTCATTTATTGTCTTTTTCTCCTTATCAATCACAACTGTTCGGCTAAAATTTGAACCCCCGGGCAAAAATGCTGACTAACTGCTTGATTAGAACAGGTTAAATTTTATATAGTTAGTAAATGAATTAAATGAAAATATATTAAAAATGTTTAACACAACAATTTGTTAAACATTATCATTATCGCTATTAAATTTACAAAAGATGTTACATTATGCGTATGTTTGTCTCTACCTAAACTGACAGGTGCTTCAATAAAAATATATCCTTAAATAAAATAACTTATGTGTATATACCATGTGTCCCTTGTAACTCAGTTACTTTTAACATTCAATATTATTAGTCTTAATATTTAAATGCAGGAAAAATCAATGTCTTTATTACTATTTTATTTCAATCATTTTAGCTTTCTAATACAGTTCAGACTATCATAATTAAAATAAAAGAAATTAAAAAGATATCATATCTTTGATAGTTTCTATCTTTAGACTACATGGCTCTTGTTCAAATAAAAAAAATAATAGCGATAATTGGATCATAAAGGATGAGAATTAGTACAAACTATGCAACTTCTATGACTAGTAAATAAGAGACATTGTACAGGGTGTCCCAAACTCCAAGACCCTGGGTTATTATGGGAAATCGGAAAGTGCAAATCAAAATGTGGATAGAGGGTATTAAATGAGGCATATTTTATTATGAAAAAATAATTTTTTATTTTCAAAATGAGAGTTGTGACGTCAATCATAGTTTTTCGAGAAGCATACCTATTTTGCTGCACATTCCAAAAGTTCTTTTGGGTAACTTTCATTTGAAAAAAGCTCTTTTTAATCAAAAGATATAAGACAATTTTTTTGAAAAAATACGAGAATATATAAGAAATTTTGTTTAACATAAAATTGAGTAGTCCATGGAAACTATGGGAATTAAGTGCCATTGTGACAGTTAATGAAACCGGACTCATGTCTTAAACTTTAATGCTCTTCGCTTCGATATTCACTGTTAAATTTGTAATTGTTAATAACTAATGTGAAAAGAAAGAATGAAGAAAAAGTGGATTTGCTGTTAATCTATAGCGAGTGTCAAAAAATCCTTTAAGAGCTGTTTTGTTATATCATAATAGATATCCAGAGCGTCACGTTCCTGATAAAAAATATTTGCAAGACTGGAAAGAACCTTGCTACAAAATCAAGAAACGTTTTCTTCACGAAAATGAAAATAATTCAGAAAAAGGTTTTGTGATTATCGTGCAGTAGCTGCAGTTCCTTGAATTTAAAAAGGGTTTCTGTGCAACGAATTTTTAAAGCAAATGAAGCTAAGAAACTATTTCGTTGCACAAATAGTGATACATCTGGAAATTACTAACCTTCAGCTTTTTATCATATTCCTTGTACTGATGAAACCAGATTTGTAAGCAGCGGTAAACCAAATAGTCAAAGTTAACATTACTGGGGTATAGAACATCTACATTTCATTCGCGAAATTCAAAATCAGGGGCATTTTAGAACAGGTTACATATTGGTTGATGTGGTATAATTAGCCAGCATTTAATTGTGTCTTTCTTCTATGAAAATGTGTTAGAAGGAACAAAGGATCTGCACATCTTGCATGAAGATCTTCTTGCATAAAGACGTTCCATTACAACTATGAACGACAATATGGTTTCAACACGATTCGATTCTTTTTACATCGAAAGTGTACCTTAGTGTCCCTTTTAATACAATCTCTCCATATAAGCACTTCTCGTTTTCCGATAATAAACCAGGGGAGTCGAGTTTGACACATTGCACTGTAATGCTAAAATAGTCTAATATCGTCTTTTGGCATTTCGTTCATAGCGGTTGGCCAGATATCCTCTTCCTATACCCGACTGATAAGCACCATCTGCTAACCTCGTAACTTGCGACAAGGGTATTGGTGCGAAGTTTACTTTTGACGCATCAATACCGTTTCTAGCTAGGGCAGGGGCTATATATTTCGACTGCGACAAGTCTGGAGGTGGAATAAAACTGGTTCTTGTGTCGTAAGAGGCTATTTCGTTTTGAGCAAGTTCCCCTGGAAATAATTTTAAAAAATATTAAATTTTTTGTGTGAATATTTGCATAAAATATTAGATTTAGCAATCTGAAATTTTTGGATATGTAGAAGCGGGTTATAGATGGACTGAAGTTGAATCACATAAGAGTGTTGTGTATGATTTGGCCATTAATCAAACAGTTTGCTTCTGTCTGTATAGTATGATCCAAAGAAGAGTAAAAATGTTTTATTTTGGCCGATATTACAGACAGAAAAAACATTAAATATAAAGGATACTGAGATTTCTACGAAGAATTCAAATTTATTTTCGAAAAAACAATGAATATCAAATAAAAAAGGTATAAGCGAAAACTATCAAATATTTTCTTATTTAAAATGGAAGCTATCGAAAATTGAAATAAAATGTTCTATGTTTGAGATATTCGACGTAAAATATTCAGTTTTATTTAACTTCAAATCTGCGTTATGAAAAATCTATCTAAACGCTGCAGTCACACTGAACGATCGTAGACAAGCGTCTTAGATCGCCAACAATCGATTAAAATTAAATTATGGAAATATTGTTTTATATGGCTAATTGCAATTAACCGTCACACTGCATCAGTACGTTCGATCGAGCACAACCAAGCTTCACCGAATGGTTTGAAATGAAATATGTTTATTTGTCAGTCGACGTTCGACGGTTTCCATACACACGATGGTCGCTTAATGATATATGACAATTTCTCAAATGTACGTTTTTGACTTTAATATTTAAAATATCAGACGTAAAATATGAAAGTATGTTTTTGAATATCGTGTTCGGTGGTATTTGTAAGTTTGCCCCATAAGAATTATGGTTCTTGGGGAATTTCTTAATTGACCACAGACTAGATATTAGCAAGTCCTAATACTGGAACCTGTGGTGGAAGATAGACCAAAATACAGGAGTTCTAACCACACTACACCAAAACTTGTTACGTTCTGGACGCATGTTTCGCTAACCAAGTTAGCACATCAGCAGCTGCTATAAACTAAAGCAACTTATCCTAACCGAGACTATTTATAGGTAAATGTGGTCACAATTGGTTGCACCCGACTGCACCCTTATCAAGTAGGCAATAGAGGGGACTATAGGGAATAGGCCCTCTGTCTTTATTTACTGCTTTCTTACCACATTTTACTATTTCTATGCTCTCAAATGCATCCAATAATTTATTATTGGATACATTTTTAATTAACTTAAGATTATTTATTCCTATTTGGTGATTGTTTTCCAAAGCATGTTGGACAACGCTTGACTTTTCTGTTCTTCCGTATCTTAGATGTGCCATGTGTTCTTTAAAACGAATGTTGCCAACATATTTTAGATTGCAAACTGTTCTGTAAGCTACTCTAAAACCTACGTTTTTAAATACTTTTTCTAGACCTCTCGTATATCTGGGATCATATGGGATTACTATGAACTTATTAGGAGCCTCAGGTGCCTGAAGAGAAGTCTCATCTTTTAAAATTTTCTTATGCTTATGTCTATTTACTAACTTATGCACAAAATTATCATTATATCCATTACTTTTGGCTATATTTTTAATCCGATGCATTTCACTGTTAAAACGTTCTTTACTTAATGGAAAATTGACTAACCTGTGAGTTAATAAATGAAATGCTGTCATTTTGTGTTGACGGCAATGAGATGAGTCGGATGTTATATACCTATCAGTATTAGTAAATTTCCTATAAATATCAAATTCTAATTTATCGTTATTTCTTAAAACTAACGTGTCGAGAAAAGGTAATTGCCCATTGTTCTCTTTTTCGTACGTAAAATTATTGGAAGGATATTTATTGTTTAATGTTTCTAAGAAAGTGTCCAAATTTTCTGTTTTAGTATCAAAAATAGCAAATATATCGTCTACGTATCTATACCACACCCTTGTCAAATACTTGAGTTCTTTTTTGAATTGGGTTTCTAATCTATCCATAAACAAATTTACAGGGAACGGAGATAAGCAATTGCCCATCGCAGTTCCCTCAAGTTGTTTATAATATTTATTGTTGAACTGAAAAAAAATTTGATTCATACATAATTTTGTGAAAAGCTAATATTCATCAATAATTTCTTTCTTCAAATTATTGAGTTGAAGTAGTTCCTTTAGGTACTCTAAAGCTAGTAGTATGGGTACACTAGGAAACAATGAGCTTACATCAAAAGATATTGAAATTTCACCTTCTTCTAAGTCAACATTCTTAATTTTATCTAAGAGTTCTAACGAGTTAGTATCCTCAAAGTTATCGTGCGAGATTTTTAATTTGCTGAATTCTTCTATTATCCATTTTGAAATATTGTACGTTGGTGATCCAACAGCTGAAACAATAGGTCTCATGGACTTCCCAGGTTTATGGATTTTGGGAAGGCAATATAGTTTAGATAACTGTGGGTTACTATGTGTTAGTTTGAATTTTAGTTTATCGGACCCAAGGTTTTTACACTGTTTTAGGGTACTTTTTACTTCTGTTATCATTTTTGATAACGGGTTTTTCTCAATTAAATCGTAAGGACCAGTTTGAATCAAATTGTCTACTCTTTCAAAATAATATGTTTTGTCTAGTATAACAACCTTATTTCCTTTGTCAGCTTTTAAATAAAAACATTCTTTTTTCTCTAGTTTCTGGATAACTTCAGTATTTTTACGAGAAACATATTTTGACTTGTTGTTAACAACGTTTTTTGAGATTTGATTTCTGGAAGCCTCTCTAATGAATCCCTTAGTTGACTCTGGCACCTATTGAATGAAACTTTCTATGTTCGCTATAATAGTTGGTAAACTATTTTTTACTGAAGGCTCTGCAAAATTCAAACCTTTATTCAAAAGGGCAATTTCTCTATTATCAAAGGACTGAGAACAAAAGGTTTTTACAATGTTCTCGACTTCCGAAGAAATTTATTTTTGTGGTTTTAACTTTCTCAGTTTGTTTTTAAGTGAACACATTTTCTTCAAAAATTTGGCATCGATAACTACGAACATTTTTCTTTGGAAGTCTAACCATTGTTCAAATTCTAAATTACTAAGCTTATAAGTGAGTTTTTTAAATAATCTGTATGCTTTAATTTCAAGCATACTTCGTTTGCTATATAGATTTTTAATTTCTAAATCTAGCCACTTTTGTTTGGCAAAAAATTCCATCTTCCCAGTAACGGGTGATTGTTTAGGGATCTTGACTGAAATGAATTTAGGAAAAACTGAAAGAGACTTGCATGATTTTAGAAACCAAATATCTGCTGCTATTAACCTGAGGAAGCTCGGGACAAAAAAACTGTAAGAGTTTTGCAATGTCTCATATTTCAAAATGATGTAGTATTAAGGATGTGCACAGTTAGCACCCACTAGCAAGGTCATGTAGTGGGGTGCAGTGGCGTGTCCTCGATATCCATAATTCAAGTGACTACTGACAGCATCTGTTCTGTTAAGCTGGGGTCTGACTGTTTTTTAGCGTTTATTATCGCGACAACGTATGCGACGTGCTGACTCGCCGCGTTCTACAACTATCAGGTCTGTCTACTTCCTCATGTTTTTTTTTGTACTATAAATAATTTTTGCGCTAATTTTCAGCTATTACGAAGCATTTGTAGAAATACAAATAATAATTTAACATATTTCAAACCTCGCCGCAGCTAGGTGTCCCTGACTGACCTGACAAGAAAAAAAATATGTATAAAAATTTCAAACTTTGGAGAGATTATAAAATAATAAGATATGAACACAGATTGTATTTGTTTCTTGATAAGGCTTGTTTGAAGTTAAGACAAATTGAATATTTAACCCTAAATCTCTCGTAAACGGTTATAGTTTTACATAGAAGATACAGTAAAATATATGTCATTTAATTTTATTATATCGTTTTTTGAATCAATTTCAATGTTTAACTGTCTTTTTAATAAATTTCAATTTCTATTAGAAATCCTAGTTACTTTTATATGTAGCATTTTTATGTCTTATTTGGATCGCCCTACACAGAGTATAGAATGTTAAGGGTGGAATGCAAAATCATGGTAAATTGTATGGAAATAGAATTGGGAATTTTTTGTCTATTATACATAAAGATATAAAATGGTATGTTTATTAACTAATCAGAGTCTCTTCAGTCATATTTAGATAAACATGAGTGTCTCTTTTGTAATGTTATTGTGTGCATTGTGCGGGATATGTCATAGACCAATTAGGGTGCAATTTTGTTGAGTTCTGTTTCTAGGAAATGAATTTTTTATTGTCCTCGGTTAAGCTTAAGCTAATAAAATGTCATCGTGTCCTACTAAACTTGGGTTAATGTATGAATATTTATATTTTGAAGGTGGCAAAAGATGCTTCGTACTTGACATACCAACAATCCAACAATCTTAACATACCAAAAATCCAACAATCTTTAACAATATATGAGCCGTACGTATTCGATTTGCAGTTGATTAAAAGGTGATCATTTTGGATTCAGTTTAATTTTTAAATACGGAGTGCAAGGGACATTTATAATTCTTTTACATTTTAAAATTTACTGTAAACAAAAATTCCACGGAAATTAATAGAATAAATAAGCAGGTAGAAAAATTAGACCAATAAAAAAAGGAAGTTTTTATTATTTTATAAACAACATAAAATACAGCGAGAGATAACTTAATACAGCCATATTTGAGGATAATAACGTGCCTGATAAATTTGTTTAACGATAATAGAATGTGCATTAAACTAGTTCTGTCGGACTTCATAATAGTTGGAATACCTATGGTTTTTGCTATTGCTGCCCCTTATGCAAAATGTTTGGTTAGCTTGATATCTTATAAACTAAAGATATGTATCTTACTGCTGCGAAGATTATTGCCTTTATTTGGAGGAAAGAGACGAGATGGTGAAGTTAATTTAACATTGTCAACTGCCGAATCGTCGGTAATTAGGACATAAAGTCACAATACTGCTTATTCAAAAATTCTACCCATTATGAGGCTGATGAATAACAAGAATTTTCGAATAATACTGACTAGCAAAAATAGATACAAAGCATAGTCTTATGTTTATTCAAATAAAAGAAATCAAATTATGAAACAAAATAACATTACTGAATAAAGAAAAAGCCTTGACTTGTCAATCTAATTTCAAGGTGCTGAGGTGTTATCGTGTTATGAAATATTTTAAGATAATTGAAAATAAGCAATTTTCATTTATATTTTTATAAAAAAAATATTTGGATATTGCTATTTACAATCCTAAAAGCTTTAGAAACAAGTGCAAGAAATATATCAAAAGACAAGAAGCAAATAGAAAATATAGAAAGAAATATAAAATGCCACCACATACATTGGGTTAATTGGAAATGGAAGATCTATGTCTAGAGTTAGTTAAAAGACAGCTTTGTTACATACATGACAAAAAAAAAGGAAACATGGTATCGGAAGCATCCCCCGTATGATACTTCTCACCCTAATTTTATGCAAGAGCCAAAAAATTTATTGTCTAACAGGTTAATCGGAGCTGAGCCAATTTGGATTATAATCTTACCCATTTTGTCATCGATATTAACACTGTCTTTTATTTTGGTTGGAGTTTTGCGATATAATCTTGTCAAAGCCATGCCCAGAACTTGAGGAAGTTGATACGTTTGGGGGGTAGGTTTCCCATACAATGAATATCCCATATCTGGAGGTTAAATATGTCATGTAAATACTAAGGTTTAATTTGTATTTTGTCTCAAAAATTGTGATATTTATTTGAGCTATTCTAGAGTGAACACGCAAGTCTAATCTACAGCAGCAGCAAAATTTTTGTTTTGCCCAAACTAAACTACCGAACAGAGCAAACGGAAGTACAATGTTTAGGTAAAATTTAAATTCAAATATTTTTAAAATGAAACGAGATATTGAGATGTGGTCTTCAGCTATCTCTTGCAAATTTTATTATATGTTGCCGACTTTAAGGTAAAACTTACCTAAGCTAAAAAGATATTTATACAGGGTGTTAAACAAGATTCTGCAAATTTTCCACTATTTAGGTAAGCTTTTGCTTAAAATACGCATTAAAATTTGCAAAATATAAAATGTAACAAAATTCCAAAAAGTATTCCAAAACTAATACGTTTTTTAGTGAAAGTACCAAAAAGTGCCCGAGAATAATTGTTTATAACTTTTAGATCTTTTGATATAAACAAAAAGAGTGTTCATAGGATGATAAATAAGATGTTACCGCTCGTAATGGCATGCGTGTCAAGTCGGTTAAATTACAGATCGAGTATCAATGCATCAAAATTTAAAAATTCTAATTCTTTAATTAATTGCGGTATTTTAGAAATGTAAAAATTTTATATACATTTTCGATAGTATTAGTGTGTTATTGTTTATGTTTGTTATTCAAGTAAACTATTGTTTTTTTTTCTCAAGTGAATTATTGGAATGGTTATATCTAGTTGTTGATAATAGATTTAAAAAAAATTGTGTACCCTACCAACTTTCTGTTCTTCTGTCTATGAAGTTTCAGTGCTTGTAAAAGTTGGCATCATGCAGGATATTTATTTATTAGGCAACTTTGTCAAAATTTAACAAAAGCAATAATTTTTGCTTCAGTAAGTATGAAAAATTACTTATTGGAAAATAGTCACACGGCTTGTGTTACCTATCTAAATTGACATTTATTAATAGAAATTGAAGAAAAAGGGATTTTTTGCTAAAATATGAGAAAGTGTTTTATTTTTTAATGTATACTGTATTTTGGTTAGCAATTCCAATTTTCAGTTTTTAAACATTTTTACAAAAGCGAATTATTAAAAAGTTCAAATAATTTAGACTTTCCACGCTCCTACATCAGTTCATTGTTATTTTTATTTTTGGTATTACGACATGTATTTACTGGCAAAAAAATGTAATTTAAATAATCTATACCTAGAATTCCTAAAATCACGCTAACTTTGCAACAAGCTTAACACATTTAAGAAGTAATTTTTATTTTTCTTGGAAAAAATAGTTTTTTTGAAATATTAAGGTACAAAAAGTTAACATACTGATGAGGCTACTCAAATATTTTTTTAACTTGTTATTTTTAGAATTTTCCAAAAGCAAGAAAAATTATAAAAATTAAATATTGGAATTTCTGACCAAAGTTCGGTATACATATTTAAAACCAGAAATCAAACAAATTTCATAATAAAATGTTTCCATATGTTAACAAATAAGCCGTCTTTCTGCATTTTTCATTATTAAATGTCAATTTTGACAGCTAACGCCTGTGACGTAACTATTTTTGAATAGGCCTTATTTTATACTTAATGAAGCAAAATTTATTGTCAGTGCTAAATTTCGACAAAATTGCCTAAGAAAAGAAAATCCCTTATGATACGAACTTTTTCAAGGATAATGGATGCTCGCTACCAATATTTTTATGCTGATCGATTATTTTAAAAGTACACTGCCGCATTTATTATTAAAAAAACATTGCTCCTGGAAATTTAAAAGTTAAATTGATAAGTATAATTTGTATCGTATATCCTTAAAAAATAACTTTGATACTCATTTTAAAAATTATGATTAATATACAAAAAAAAAACATTAGATGCAAGTACGTTTTTATACACCCTCCATACAAAACTTAGATATTTATAAAATATTACGGATTTGCAAAAAATACATTATTTTAGATTTTTTTTAGTTAAAAACAGTTCTTTTTGCTTTCAATTATAAAAATGCAGAAATTGTCAAAAATAAAATTCATTTTTAAAAATGGGGCTATAACTTCTGATGCATTCGGTATAACCCGGCGTAATCCTATGTTTTTAAAGTCAACAAAGTACCTAAACTTTAGCAAAATATGGGAAAAATAGGATGTCCTATTTAAAAAATGCAATTAAAAAAAAGTTTTTTGAATATTTTTTTATTATAAATGAATTGGGTCAAAGTAAAGAATCTACATATTGGCAAATTCGGCTTTAAAAACATAACCTGTATTTTGAGAACTAATAAAGTTAAAGGGAAAATAAAAAAATTGGTTTAGAGAAAAGGTTCAGAACTTCTTAAAACTTAAATAAACATTTTTAAATTTCATTTCGTGTTTATGCTACAGAGTGTTGAAGTACGCAACGTTTTTTAACTTATTAAAGAAAAATTGCTCATACTGTATTTTTTCTGCGGACTACAAACTATAAAAAATTATAAATTTGAGGGCTCGCTGGTAGAAAACCTTTACATCAGACAGCTAATGAAAAGTTACAGTCTATTGTCAGAAGAATCAAATTTAAAAAAAATGCGTATCTCAAAAATACTTAAAATAAAAAAATAAACTGTTTCTAAAATTTCACCAAGGATTAAGTCTTTTAATTTTCGGAATAAATAAATATTGGAAATTTTGCAGAGTCTTGTTTAGCAACCTGTACACATAACTTTTTAGCTTAAATAAGTTTTTCGCACAAAATCGGTAACATGCAATTCGATTTGCAAGACACAGGTAAAAACTGCATTTTAATACCTTAACTCGTTTTAAATATATTCGACTTTAAATTTTACTTGAAAAGTCGTTTGTTCCCTTATCTCTGTCCAGCAGTTTATATTGCATATTTTCGTTTCCTTACCTACTCTTCCATCTACAGCAATATTATCTCCGATTTTTGGTATCCTTTGAATATTGGGTGATGCGGTCGAAGAAATCAACTCATCGGTTGTTGGAGCTGAACTGGAGGGAACTGGCGGTGGTACCAAATATGCTGAAGGAACAGCTGGACCTTGGAATGGTGCATATTTGTCTAATTGAATAATTAAGATTAGAATAAACGGATGATAGTTTTATTCAGTGGCGGCTATTCAGGTGAAGTAGGTGAAGTGCTACTTCACCAGGAAAAATAAACAAGCAAACATCTAACTACGTTTATTATATATCTCTTAAAATTTTAGCTTTTACACTCATTTATTTACCTAATTGGCAAAAAATAAACTGTACATCTCGAATAAATATTTTACTTGACCGTTGGCGGTATGTCTTTTTAAAACTTTCAATCGAACTTTATCATACAAACTATAACAGTGGCGCAAACCGCTTCGACTTTGCTGGAGGTGCTATGTTTAGTTTATGATTTTCCTACTATGTTGCCATGACAACGCGTACACGATGACGTCGAGCCCATAGAAGAATAATGTTAACCAGCGCCATTCAACGCTCTCGATGAATTGCTACGGCAGTACATTTTCAGGTTAGGGTGGTTGTTTACTTTTATTTTCGCGGATTTCGCCGCAACCGGTGAGTTCCTTTGCAGTTTACTTGACTGTTTTTTGTTATATTTATTTATGGTGTTGTTACAACTTTATTCGGTGTAGGGTTTATTAATGTACGTTATTAGTTGACTATAATATTTAGGCTTTAAAATGAATCCGATCACGGATGTGGTTTGCATTTTGTTGGAAAGTCCATTTAATCGATGGAAAGAACAGGTTCAGAGGGATGCATTAAATGTAGGGCAGCCAATGTTTGACTTGACAATTTCCTCAAAAAAAGAAATTTTATTAATGTACATTATTAGTTGACTATAATATTTAAGCTTTAAAATGAATCCGATCAAACTCCAATTAATCGATGGAAGGAACAGAAGCAGAGGGATGTATTACTTGACAATTTCCTCAAAAAAAGAAATAAAAAAAAAGTGGCAGAACATAGAATGTAAGTTTTAAATCATCCTGGTTTTCGGCATACAAATGGTTATGTAGTAGTCAAATATTACAAAAACTGTTTTGCTGGCCTTGTTTACCATTTTCCAATAAATATTCAGTGTGGAATAAGGAAGGATTTGCAGGTATGTTAAATATGTCAAGGTCTTTGCATAAACACGAAGACTCAGCGAATGCGAATTAATGCTAAAAACATTTGTAAAGCACTATAGCTTACGCTTTAAAAGAAAATGCTAAACTGTATAAAATACATTTTAACGAAAACGTCCGATTAAATAGACTATTTATGTGCTTGGTAATTGACGCAGTTTTGTACCTTGAAAAACAAGAGTTAGCCTTTCGCGGCCAGGATGAGAGCAGCGGGTCAACAAACATGGGGAATTTTAGATATATTAATATCGAGAAGTTCCCAAGAACTAAAATATCATCACGAAAAAATTAAAAATGTTTTTACTGGTGACTCGAAAACTATTCAAAACGAAATAATTAAATACATTTCTGTTTATTTAAATGATCATGTAAAAAATGAAACAATGAACACACAGTTTTTTTCTATGCAAGTGGATGACACCACTGATATTACGCAAACCTCCCAGTGCTCCATAATTTTAAGATACGTTAATTCAGAAGGTTCAGTAGTCGAGAGATTCTTAGGATTTTATAATGTCAGCTCCGATAGAACGTCGGAGAATTTATATTCTCTATTGGCTCAAATTTTGGACCAATTTGATTATAAACATAAACGAATAGGGCAATGTTACGATGGCGCAAGTGTGATGTCTGGGCATCTAAATAGCCTTCATAAAAAATAAAAGAAAAAGCCCCGCAGGCAGTATTTGTCCATTGTCTTGCGCAACGTCTTAACTTTGTGATGCAGCAAAGTCTAAAAAATATTTCTAATTTTTTTTTGCAAGCCTTATTGGTATTCCCTCATTTTTCATTACTAAGCCAAACGAACGTATGCTCTTACATCTGCATCTACGAGGCGTATACCAACAATTACAGAAACTCGTTGGTCTTCAAATTCGAAGTTAGTAAATGTTTATTCAAGACTGGATTAAATTAAAAGACGTCTATGAATTTATTACAAACTATGACAAATCTGATGAAAAATCAAGCCTCCTTGGGAAAGGATTTTTAGGTGAGATGAACGATTTAGAATTCACGTTTCTGGCATTAGTGTTTAATGACATTTTCTCAATCACGGACATACTATTTGATGTTCTTCAAAAAAAATCGATTGACATTCATTTTTGCATATCCAATATAAAACGCTGTCGTGAGGCGCTCTGTAAAAAAAGAAATGGACATTTTTTAATATCATGTTTGATAAAGCAAATTCTATTACAGAAATAAATCATCACAAACGTGAGCTTGCTAAGCTTTCACCTGAAGAAATTAGGGCTAAGTATAGAACCTTTTTTATGCAATATTGGACCATATTTTAATGAAAATGACACTAAGATTTCAAGACTGTGTTTTTATTTTTGGCAGATTCTGCTAAATTTTCCGAATATAGTTTAAATTTTCCGACTGGCCCGTTTGAAAATTTGTTATAGTTATATGGGGAAATGTTTTGAAAAAGTCAACGACTTAAAAATGAGCTTGGTCTTATTTTGCAAGAGCAAGTGAAAAAAATTAATGAAAATAAAGATATTTTTACCGAAGTTTTTCTTGCCGCAAACGCGCGTGTAAAAACTTATTGAAGAAATACAATATCTCAAGAAAGACTTACTTCTCTAGGCAATATTTCAATTCAAAAGGAATTTTTGGAGGAGATTAAGGCAACTCATCCATTTTATGAGGATGTTATAAATAAATTTGCTGCTATGAAGGATAGGAGAATTGATTTAGTATACAAAATTTAGGTAAGTCGTAAAAAAATATTCTACCCCCTCCACATATAAAAAAATCTGGAAAAAAAATTATTGAGATAAACGTTTATATACAAATTTCAGAACATCACGATGACAATGCGGAGGCGCACCATCTTGTTGCAGACACATGTTCCTGCTCTGATGAAGATTAAGATCTTCAAGAAGTGGAAGGAATTCTTCGCGTTTGAAGTTAAGGAAATTAGGGTCATTTAAGGGCTATTAAAAAGTGTGGTCCAATCAGTTTGTTGTGAAAAACACCACATTTATCATTAAGTGAACAATGGTTTTGGTGTTACACCTCCCTTGCACAAAATATATTTTCTATAGTATCATAATCCATATTGGGTAGCTTAGTCAGGCGACATCATATTCGATAGAAAGCCCCGATTTAGTTCAGTCTGCGTTCGGATCAAATGACAAAAATTTAAACGCCTGTCAAAATCTTCACCATGTAATTCTTGGCGCAATTAAATATGGTACAAGTGATATTTATACTTCCTGGTTGTTCAATTTTCAGTTAACTTTGTGGTTTTACTCAATACAACTAACTGGCGGTTACTAATTTATAGATTTTCGACATAGATCAAAATTTCAAGCTCCTTCTCTTCATTGGTAGTAACTCTATTAATAACTTTACGTTTTGTATAATCGACCCTTCCGCTGGTATCAAATTCTTCCATTAAGTGCCTAAAACTAGGCGATCCAGGTAGGCGTCGATCTTGTATATTATTTGTGCAAGAAAGCAATTTTTTTCAGTCTTGCTTAATATAAAATTCATTTTAAAATTTTAAAACGAACACGAAATGTAAAGAAATAAACGGAATGACACGGAGCGCTCGCTATGAATAAGAATTTTGACACATAAGTTTGATCTAGGCGAAGAAAATGAAAAAAAATCAAAATGTCTCAAAATCCAATAAAAATTGGTTTTGTACCGGGTGGCCAACTAAGAATGGACGCCGGCCATAACTCGCTAACCGTTAATCATATAACTTGGGGGAAAAAAAATTATTAGCTAAATCGACTAAGAGAAATCGCTGGAAAATATTTTGAAGTTCCGCATATGGCCGCTAGGGGGCGCAACTGTTATGGTCAATCAGAAAAAGGGCTGTTTCTTAAAAAATATTCATGTAAAGGTATATTATAAATACTGCCATCGTAAAGAGTAGAAAAATTGTGATTTTTTTGTTAAGGATATTTTGCTCTATCTCGTAAAATGTAGTGGTGGGGGAAGGTCAAACATGTTTTTATTTAAATGTCAATAACTCCGTTATAAGTCAACGGAATTGAACAAACTAGGTCTCGTTTAAAAGAGCCCATCTTAACTAATAATCTGATGTAAAAAAAAAATCCGATTTGATTTCGCTGTGGTAACTAGAGGGCGCTGATTGACATCACAACAATTATTACGCATTATTTTGAAAATTTTAAATAGCACGCTATATCTCTTTTAACACAATTTAATAGAGGAGGAAATTCTCAATAAGTCAGTGCAAATTTCAGCTTCCTAACTTTTTTCAAACCGGAAATATAAATAAAACAAATATTAGGGCGCTGGGTACGCAACATCTCCCTAATCTGTATGGACATAGCCTACATCACAATAATTCAGTAATAATACCACAGATAATATTCAACGCAAATCGCTAAAAATTATACTAATGTTCTGAAATAACCACCAGGTGGCGCAGTAGGAGTCAATAAGTGCAATATTAAATTTTCATTTTAATGGGAAATGAAAGCCATTTAAATGGAACGTGTGAAAGAAACGATAATAAAAATATAATTCAATTAATGCCGCCCTAAATGTTCAAATTGTCGGCCATCGTTTTCGATGCACTTATGCATCCTATCTCTCGTGGATAAAACTGCAGCCTCCAGTTCAGCAACTGAAATAGTATTTATACAGTCTCTTATTCGCTGAATCATATTTTCCCGTGTAGTGGGTCTGGTGGCAAAAACTAAATCTTTCACTGACCCCATAAATAAAAATCTAAACACGTTAGGTCGGGTGACCTAGCTGGCCATGGAAGGGTGCCGCCTCGCCCTATCCATCGGCCAGGATAGTGGGCATCTAAAAATTCCCGAACGTTGACGGCGAAGTGCGCTGGACAACCATCGTGCAGGTATACCAATCGTTGTCGGACGTTCAGAGGTACGTCCTCCAACAAAATCGGCAATTCCTCCCTTAAAAATCTTAGATATCTCTCACCATTCAATGGATTATCGAAAAAAAATGGTCCGATAATTCGTCCGCCTAAAATCCCTGCCCAGCAATTTACAGACCAACGGCCTTGGTGCTGGACTTCGCGCATCCAATGTGGATTTGTTCTGGACCAATAATGTGTATTGTGAAGATTGACACGTCCATCGCTCTGGAAGGTAGCCTCATCGGTCCACAATATTCGCCTCAGAAATTGCCGATCTTCCCTCATTACACCCAAAAGCCAATGACAATGGTTTAGTCTGTGATCAAAATCTGCAGCAGTCAATTCCTGATGCAGCACTAAGTGATATGGATGTAACCTAAAACAAGATGAAGATATTTAATTGATGTTCCAGGAAATTATTGGTTTTCTAGGCTTAAAGACCTATGTGACATCAGAATCACGTGACTTTTGTTAAAAAATATGTCCAGTTTATATTTGCAATGTCGTTGCTTACCTGTGCTCTTTGAGTATATTTTGAACAGTGGTTCGCATTACTCCTAGGTCTAGCGCAATAATTCGAGTACTTAGTTGAGGATTAAACTCGATATACGCTAGCACATTAATTACATTCTCTTCGGTGCGTCCTCTGCGTTGTCTGCGGTATACGGGAATATGCACGTTTCCAGTGGTTCGCAAACGTTGGATCACTCGAAGAAAAACCTTTTTACTTGGGTGGCGTCTCTGCGGATATTCCTGCGCATATACTCTTGCAGCAACCGTAGCATTTCTCAAACATTCAAAATAAACACCTATCATGTCGAATAGTTCTTGATTTGTATAAATCATTTTGTTCTTAACACAACGCAACACGAACAATAACAAATCTTGAACAAGAAAAATACGAACTACAACAATAACATGAACAACAGCAACTAGAAAAACTCAAAAAACACGAAAATCTCGGACAAAAACGCGAAATGATAGCAATACTATTAGGAAACTCAAGAACGATAAATAGCAACTAAAAGGCACTGACAAGAAACTATTGTTTATTTTTTGACGTATTACTTTCAATTTTGTTTTCACAGCCTACTATTTTTTTTGCTTGATGTAGCAGAAAATTGCTAGAGAATTATTATTTATCTATGTTTTTAGTTTATTGTTATTCTTGTGCATAAATTGTCGATTTTAAGAAAGACGGAGATTTACAACGGTCGAATATATTAGGATTTTTCTTATTTATTACCTTATAATATCTAACTTACTGAAAATAGAGTAAACTACAAAAAAATATAGAGAAAAGTAAAATTGCGAGTAAAACTATGCTTATTAACGTCTACTGCGCCACCTGGTGGTTATTTCAGAACATTAGTATAATTTTTAGCGATTTGCGTTGAATATTATCTGTGGTATTATTACTGAATTATTGTGATGTAGGCTATGTCCATACAGATTAGGGAGATGTTGCGTACCCAGCGCCCTAATATTTGTTTTATTTATATTTCCGGTTTGAAAAAAGTTAGGAAGCTGAAATTTGCACTGACTTATTGAGAATTTTCTCCTCTATTAAATTGTGTTAAAAGAGATATAGCGTGCTATTTAAAATTTTCAAAATAATGCGTAATAATTGTTGTGATGTCAATCAGCGCCCTCTAGTTACCACGGCGAAATCAAATCGGATTTTTTTTTTACATCAGATTATTAGTTAAGATGGGCTCTTTTAAACGAGACCTAGTTTGTTCAATTCCGTTGACTTATAACGGAGTTATTGACATTTAAATAAAAACATGTTTGACCTTCCCCCACCACTACATTTTACGAGATGGAGCAAAATATCCTTAACAAAAAAATCACAATTTTTCTACTCTTTACGATGGCAGTATTTATAATATACCTTTACATGAATATTTTTTAAGAAACAGCCCTTTTTCTGATTGACCATAACAATTGCGCCCCCTAGCGGCCATATGCGGAACTTCAAAATATTTTCCAGCGATTTCTCTTAGTCGATTTAGCTAATAATTTTTTTGCCCCCAAGTTATATGATTAACGGTTAGCGAGTTATGGCCGGCGTCCATTCTTAGTTGGCCACCCCGTATATATTTAAGAAAAATTAAAGGTTTTTTTTATTCAAAAATCTCTAAGTTTCTAAAATAAAGTGCAAATAATATATATATATATATATATATATATATATATATATATATATATATATATATATAGCGTTGATCTTAATATTTTATGACAAATTTTTCCTGAAGGATTTTCCTTTCTGTTACGCAGCTTCTTTCCCTTTACGTTTAGGTATATCAAATCTTTAACAAAAAATGTGTTAGAATTACTTTCAAAATTAATTAGTATACAAGGCGTTCCATTAAAAAAAGTTTTTGCTGCCCTACTTTTTTGGCGCAATCTGCATACGCGAAAATATTTTTAAAATATGCAGAACCGGTAACTACATCTCATACCATTTATTTCATCGCCTCGTTGATTTGCCCTGTACTACCGGCTGCTGGTACCACGAGATTTTACTTTGTGTTGATGAGTTTGCAGGTGTAAGTACTGAAGAATAAAAAATTCTACAACATCCATATTCCTTGAGAGAAATATTTTTACTGATATGGCCAACTTTTCCAAAAATTTGATATTGCATTTTAATAATGATCACATTTTAAATGAAGAATATATATAATTTCCAACTTGTGTGGGTATTATTTGATTTCTTGGCCTTCTTTCTTCCGATGAGACTTAATTGCGAATAATTTCGACGGTTTTTCTGTTTTAAGAATCAAGGAGCCGTTGGAATATCGGAGGCTTGGGTGTGGTACTGAAATATAAATCATTCACGGCCTCCGAGGTCCGCGGATTTAGATCCATTAGATTTGCTTTTGTAAGGTTATCTAATAACATTAAATCATACTATTCCCTTTCAAAATCAGACTTAGAAATAACATAATGCCGGGATGTGACAGGAAACGTAACACTCCACATATTTTTGCACATACCATGAGAAATATGAGGAGTAGTGGTGCTTACCACATGGCTATTTTTTTTATTTTTAGCAAAAATCTTTTTTTATGAATGGTTTTTTAAGTATTAAAAAAAGAATTGTCTTTTGAAAATTAGAAGTTGTACAAATAAATAAAGAATATACAATAAGCTATCTAAGTATACGCAGTCTTGGTATATGAGATTATCCCTAATATCTAGACAAAAGATAATTTTTTCATCGATATATAAAATCCAAAGGTTATCACAACCACACACTGCTCATAATTTTTAATGTCAGCGCTAATATTGTGAATTTAATACTTTTCAATGATCAAACAAATCAATAGAAAAGGAAATTAAACATTGTAAGTCTCATATGTTTGGTTGGATATAAACATAATAATTTCGCTGTACATGATATTGAAATATTATTTTTTACCTGTTGTAAGTGCAGCAAGGGAGCTGGATACAATTGGAGAATCACTCGAAGAAATGATACCTGTAGCTGCAAGATTTTGTCCGTTGAGAAAACCGTTAGAAGAACTGTATTCAATTACCGGGATAGATTCCCGAAAATCTCCTACCCCTAAATCAATAATAATTGTAAAATTAGTTCACACATTACAGGAAAGGAAACCTAAAAATAGAATGAAACAAAGATGCTAGTGCTGTTTAAAATGCATTTTCAATGTAATAATTACTGCGGTATTTGTAGAGCAGAACTTTAGACACAAAGAGCTTGAAAATAACTCACTTCATTCAAAAAATATTCCTATTTGTTTTTTTTTATTTTAAAGATGAGTGGTTGTTGGTTGACAGCACGATTGAGCCTATCTAGAACTTAACTGGAAATGACATTGTCTTCAGGGGCGTTTAAAATATAGATAATGGTTATTGAACTCTTACAATACTTGCAACGCATAATCACTTACTTTATTATATAGCGGGTTTTTAGTCCGCAGTGCCTAATATCTTTAGTACTAGTAAAATTATAAAGTTTAGCAGTTGAGCGAGATTTAATTGCTATGCTAATTAAAACTTTCGGTTCATCAGTTATGTTTTGCTTATATTACTGTCATATTTTGCGACATTTAGAAACATTATTCATTTCAGTGTTACATATGCCAACCTAAACTTTCACCTCTTTAGTTATTTTGTCTATGAGTTAGTACTGGTTTAAATATAAAACTGTTTAGTTAAATTTAGATTTAGATTTGTTTAGTTTAGGATGTTGAATTTTAAAATATAACCCTATATCGAATTTTAACTCAATTCAGGATACCTTAAAGGGCAGATGATAATGTTAAAAACCGTTATTTTAATCATCCTTCCTCAATCCATTGTGTTCATGAACTGTTCCATTCAGAACGAAAAAAACTGTTCCTTTAGTAGTATAGATAATATACAAGTAATTTCTTTGCCTTCCAATTACTACTCTGATGGGGCGCCAAATCGGAGGCTTGGGCTGCGTTGGAAAAAAATAAAAAGAACATTTACTTTTATACAA
This sequence comes from Kuschelorhynchus macadamiae, assembly GCA_030620095.1. NCBI lineage: Eukaryota > Metazoa > Arthropoda > Insecta > Coleoptera > Curculionidae > Kuschelorhynchus > Kuschelorhynchus macadamiae. The sequence continues at coordinate 2,820,317 of JAUTXW010001306.1, forward strand.
TTTGCAACTAACAAGGCTATAAAAATTTCCTACTGCAGAAAAGGAGATCCGATACATCTAATATTGATTCCATATTATCAATTAAGACATTAATTATAATCCTTAATATCAATGTTCATTGGTGTAGAAATTTACAATAATAAAAATCGGTTAAATTGCTTTACCCAGAACTTCACATAGTCATTTAGTAACACATTTATACTGTATTTTCAAACATTTTATTGGGCGCCATTTTGTTTCACCATACTTGATTTTTCAATATATTGTAAAAAAATTTAAACAGGCAATGTCTTACTCTGATTTTTAAAAAAATTCATTACACCGCCATTTTGTTCCTTCATGTTGAATTCTTACTAAAATTTTATCAGGTTCTAATATATCATATCTACTTCTTATGCATACATTTTCCCACAAATTCCAAAAAATAAGAGGTTTTTTAATATATAAAATAAAACTAATATATATTTTTTTTCGGTCAGTCGGGTAAGTTTTCCAGCTATGTATCGAACTGACAGACAGACACACCGATGGAATTAAGAAACAAGTTTTTTGCCATCTAAGAACAATAAAACGTAAAGATTCCGGGAGTGTGATGAGTGTTGGAATACAAACATTTTATTTTACCGTCATTTCATTCCGCTATTTTGAATTCGCACCACGATTTTATCAGCATTTCTATATCACACTTAATTTTTGCACAAAATTGAAATCATTCTAAGAGTTTTTTAAGGCTAATTTTTAAAATATTTTATTATGCCGCCATTTTTATTCACCATCTTGGATCCCTTCTACAATTTTACCAGTCCATTCCTATGTAAAATTAGATTTTTGTGCAACATTTCAGGTAAATTGGATAAGTAGTTTTTAAGTAATAATTTTCACAACCATTCACTAGGCCGCCATTTTGTTTCGCCGTCTTGAATAGGTACCAAACTTGTTTCGCTCCATTCCTATCTATTACTTGATTTGTGTGCAAAATTTCAGTTAAATTGTATAATTAGTTTTTTTAGTAACAATTTTTTTAACATTGTACTAGACCGTCATTTGTAATTGTAAATTTTAGTTAAGACTTGGCATGATTCGAATCCTAAGTGAAAATATTTTTTATTGTTTATGATGCGGGAAATACTCGTGAATCTATAGACGAGGCAGGACTTTCAACAAAAAAAGTGCTAACTAGAAGTGATTGTACAAAGGTTGGAAAAAATGCTTATGCCGAAATTTAAGTCATTGATAGAGCAAAAATTGAAAATACCATACAAAAAAGAAAATAATTGACTGATTGTCATATTAGAAAATAGAGTTTCCACCTCGAGCTTTTAATTAAAAATTAATAGATAGAAAATATTCTTAAAAAAGGGGATGTATTACAAAAACTTTAAAAAAAGATTTTATTTTGTGCCTTGAACTAGTTGCCATAAGAAATAATATATTAGTATACCACGCACCTCTTATTTTTTAAAATATCAGTTTCAAATATTGTGTACATATATTTGTTAACTTTTAACCAATGTTTAACAATTTTGTTCACTTCCGGTTTAACCGAGGCTGGCGCTACCTATGATTTTTTTAAATTAAAATCCCTAAATTTTGATTCAGATTCTGATAAAGCTTAAAATTATCTAAATGTCAGTTTTTAGATTTTGGATATCGGATAAAAATTGGTGGGGCTATAGATAGGTATTTGCCTTATTTTGCTTAGTTGGACATGCCAGAAAATGTAATGCAATTTTAAGTTCCTAATTGAGACTTTTTTACTTTTTAGTATTAGTTATCAAAAAAAATTATTTTTTTTAATGTTTGGACAAATAGCAAGAATATCTTTTATTTTCTCGTAAATGTTGTATATTTTATTTTAATACACTACTTCATTTTCAAAAATTTTAAAATTAATCACTAAAGCAATTCAGTATTTATTAAAAAATGAAATAAAAATATATTGTTGATATTTCGGTTTTAAAAATAAATTAGTCCAGACATTAAGAAAATGAACAAAAATGATAAATAAATTGAAAAGTTATTTTATATCAAGAAATTATAGGAAGTTTTTATCTTAAATGCAATTTTGCTTAGTTACGCTGCTTAGTAATCGTAAATAAGACGCCTTAAATTGCATTAATAATTGTGGCATGGCCAACTAAGCAAAACAAAATAAATGCCTACAGCTTGCCATTAAAAATTCGGGGGTTTTCGTTTAGAAATGCATATATGGCGCCCCTTCTGGTTAAACCGGAAGTGAGCAAAACTGTAAAACGGGTTAAAAGTTGATAAATTATATACCATAAATGCTCATAAAATTACAAAATGATATTTTATATAAGCAAGAAAAAATAGGGCATACATTAGTCCGTAGTCACCCAGTATAGCAGTTTTCAAAATCAAAATATGCTTTTAAAATATTTTAATAGAAAATTCATCAGGTCAACTGTAACCAAATAACAGATTCTATAAATATATAAATATAAATAAATATTTATACTGTTTTATGTTTGTTTTTTCAAAATTTGGGTTAAATGATACACACATCAAAAAATGAAATTTCTGTTGTTTCATTTCATTGAAGTCAAATTCAGAAAACATGCACCAACTTTTAAAAGAAGATTCTTTGTTAGAAAATATGACGAAAAGTTCAAACAATATGACTTTAGTTAGGTAAACAGAAACAATAAGAGCTATTTGATTAAGATTTGGAACAACCTCATAAGTATCTAAGGGATATATATATTTTTTTTAAGTATTCCGCAGTTTTTACTTTAACCACCGGTAATCCATGACACTTAAAAAATATAGTACGCCAATTACATTTTAAAAAAAGTACTGGTTTTATCGTTTAGTGTAAGTATAAACACACAAAAAATATCTCTTAGTATTTAGTAATCGATAAGTCGTTTTCGAGAAAAATAAAACAAATTCTATTTTGATCCATGCCTCTGGCACCTCCGATCCAGTTTTAGTAGAAGTCAGAATTGTTCAAAACTCTACAAAAGTGATTGGACTATTCCAAGAAAAAGTTTTATTAAATATATGTCCTCAAATGAGCTATTTTTGAGATAGATAATGCTAAATTCAAAAAAAAAATTTTTCCTAACACGCTGTACCTCAAAACTAGGACATTTGAGCACAGGTGTTTATTAAAACTTTTTTTCTTAGAATGGTTCAAGAAATCACTTTTGTAAAATTTTGAGCAATTTTAACTATAACTAAAACTGGAAAAAGGTGTCACAAGCGTGCATCAAAATAGAATTTTTTTTTTGTCGAAAAATTTTAAATACTAACAGGCAATTTTTGTGTATTTTTGAATTGCCCTAAACGATAAATCTAGTGTTTTTTTTTAAGTAAATGGACTAGTATATTTTATTAAAGTTGGGGATGGTTACTTGGTACCTTTGCCCATGATGGTGAAAACTGCTGAATACTGTAAAACTGCAGTCATTAAATACCTATGAGGTCGTACCAAATCTTAATTAAACAGCTCTTATTGTTTTGGAATTACTAAAGAAATGATAATTATTCGTAAAATTTGAACTACCTGTATCTCAAAAACCATTCGCATACCCATTACATTTATGTGAACTTTTCGTTTATACCCAAAGAATCTCGCTTTAAACGTTGGCGCGTGTTTTTTGAAACATCCTCTATATTACACTAAAATTTTTAAACTGTAAAAAAATAAAGCGGAGAATAAAATTTAAAACATATATTTATAAACTAAGTTCTTATTTTTAAAAATATTATTTATAAACGATATTTCAAGGCCGTCAAAATATTTCTTGCACGCGGGCGTCGATAACCCCTGAGGGGACCCTGCGACTAATTCATAATTAAACTTTTATACATGGTAAATTGTTTAAATAAACTTTTATTGCTCTACTTGCACCTACATCAGAGCTTCTACTTCAGGCCTTCCTGTTTTATTTAAATATAAAAAAGCAGAAACTACTGAATTAGGTTAAGCGAATGAATGTTGGTATAATATTATTTTGAATATATCCATGGACTTACCCATTTAAATAAGTATTGCTACACATCACTGTATAATAATTTAAAATTGGTCAATCTAACTGAAAAATCTCTCTTTTTACGGTTCATTAAGGATGAAGAGATACATCAAATATTTAAATGAAAAATGATGTTACTATTTAACAAATTATTTTTTGTGTTACTGTTTTCCTATTTTTTTTATTATTCCAACATAAATTTGCTTTTTAAAAGTATAGAGTCTATCCCTTTATCTAAAAATGTCAGGATTTAAAACACTGCATATTCTCTTTACTAAGTAATTTTTTTTCTTTGATCTTGATGTGATATGTAATCGCAAACGTTTCTCAATTTGAACGGTAAATCTAATATCGGCAAATCGCATAGAGGCTTTTAGAGGAATCTTGTGTAACTGTATCATTAAAATACACTGTAAACTATATACGCTATTTTAAAATTTATCTCATTCGAATAATATTCATGCACACAGATGCTTACCTAAATTAATTCTGCTAGAGTCAAATCCAGCTGTCGACGACACACCCACTAGTGGTGCAGCAGTCGTTGAATAGCCTAGATCTACTGGAGCTGCGGTAGTAGAATAGCTAAGTACAGGAGGGGCTGCGGTCGAACTAGCTTCAAAGAATATTGCAGGTAGTGGAGCTACTGTTGATGCAGTAACAGCAGGAATAGGACCTATTAGCGCGGTATCTTTAAGAGGGATTGTTGCTGTGGCTATTATCGGAGTACCAATAGCTATTTTTGGTGGTGCTATGATAATTTTTCTGGGTTCTGTAAAGTGATAAGCAAAATTATTATTATATATATATTATAAATAAATAGGTTGTCTCTAATCCTTGCTTGAAATCATATCTAAATACAAAAAAGTTGGTTTTTTTAAACATACCTGTAATAGTTGTAGAAGCTGGGCCAGAAACAACTGACGCTGATCCCTTAGTAATAATCCTTCCAGATGGCCCTTTTAAATCAGAACTCTGATCAGATTCCACACCAGAAGCTTCCACAATTTCAGTTTCAATTATGTGGGGATCTTGTTCAATAATCTCTATGGGCTTTACATCTATGGGTGTAACTGCCACCGGAGTGCTTGGAGCTAGATGTGCAACAGGAGCTGCTAGTGGTGCATCAATATAATCTGGTCCCACTATGTCATATGTTTCTCCGGTCAATAGTGGAGACGATGGTGATGCTAATATAGGGGCTGCTGACACAACAGCTGGACCAGCTGATGCTAATATTGGTGCACCGGTTGATGCAATAATTGGTCCAGCTGATACGATGCGTTGTTCAGTGATAATTGGAGCAGAAGCTACTCTCTTAAAAAGTAATAACATAATGTGTAATTATTTTCCTTTAGGTCATACTTTCGAAACTAACTTTAGTAAATCACAATGATAATAGAAGTGTCACTAGTCAACACAGAAAATATCTAATTTTGCTGCGATAACAATTTTTTTTAACAAGTATACCAATTATGTCAAACTACTCTATTATCTTAGTAAGCGTAGAGCAACTTAAAAATTCAAGATGCACCTTTGCATCATTTTGATGAAACTGAAATTGAAATTGTATCAAAATTATACCTAATTTTTTTTGCTTACCCTGATCCGACTGTAATAGTGAATCTAGCAACAGTTTGTAGTTACTCTAAAAGATCACACGTTGACATAATTTTAATACAAAATCAACGCCTTTTTAAGCAATTTATTAAATAATTGTGGACCCTATTAATATGAATTGAAAAATGTTTCGAATGATCAGTATTCAAATATTTTCAATTAAGGAATATATAATGGACGATATTTTTCATTGCCTCTCTAAAAACAACGTGTAAAAATAAATAGGGACGTTTAATTCAAATTACAAATAAACGGGCATTGTTCTGGTTCCCCTGACCCCCCAAAAATATTTCAGATTCGTTTGACCGTCCCTCCTAATAGTTGTAATAAATTGCGAACCTTGGGAAACGTTAAATTCGCTACACTATTAGCCGCGCGCGGCGAGTCGAATAGTCTCGTTGGGTTCCTTAAGGCCGTTTTACATGCTCCAATTCTTTCTTGCAAGTTGCAATAGTCTTGAACAAAAGCATGCGCAGTGGCAAGACATTTGTACCTTTTGTCAACCTGCACATGCCTTTGTTCAAGACTATTGCATATTGCAAAGAAGAATTGCAGCATGTAAAACGGCCTTTAGGCATAATAAAATACGCTATACTAAGCTAGGCTGGGCAGTCCGAATTGCCCCGATTACCTCAAAGCTTGACGAAAGTGAAGATTTTACAGCTACCCAGCGGCAGCCGAACGTGATAGCAAATGAAATATGAAATCGCGATTTGGGTCATAAACCGGTCTCTTCTTATAATTCGATCGATCGGTCGAGGCATCACGTCGGCATGCGGAAGTTCAATTGTTCAGAGGTCGCGCGGTTGATATTCTAACTCGATATTGTTTCGGACCTTTTTAATCGATGAAAATTGATTTATATACTGTTTTTTGTAATATATATTTTTTTATTTATATGATCCATGTGTGAGTTAGAAATATACAGGAAATAAAATGTTGGTAGTGACTAGTGCAAAAAAATAAATAACTAAAAAGAACTTAATTTTGCAAAAATAACCAATTTCAAGGTGGTCTATGTTTGAGTTGTGAATGAGATGAAATAAAATGTTGGTAGTGCAAAAAATTAAACAACTAAAGAGTGCTAACGAACTTAATTTTGAGAAATAACCGAATTCAAGGTAAGTGGTCGCAATTTGCCAGAACTTAGTATACGACAAACTAGTAAAGACAAAAATAAAGGTTTGGAAGGTCATCGAAACCTTCGCAAAAATATGTACGATTTGGCTAACTGGATATGTGTTTGTGAGGTCTCTAACTCATTTTACTGTTATGCTTGTTGTTTTCTAAGGACTCTTCGGACTCATTATGGTGCAAAACTGGTGTTAAAGACTTAAAACACTTAAAAGAAAAAATAAAACAACATGCGTTGTCTGCAGATCACATGAAATGTTCGGTGAACTATGCTACGGTCGGAGGTGTTGTAAATGTATCCAAAAATCGTTATATTTTAAACAAAATTATAGATTGTGTAAAATTTTATGGGGCATTCAAGTGGCACTACGTGGCCATGATGAAACGGCTTTGTCTAAAAATCCAGGGGTTTTTCGAGGGCTTTTGTTGAGAAGTTGGGCCAAGATAGATTATCCGCTTAAGCAATGTTAAGTATCGAGAAATCATTTATAGAAGGAACGTGGGTGCAATTTTAACGAACGTGTCATTTAGCATTTTTCCAATAATATAAAATATTGTTTTCATAGCCCAATCGACTAAAACTAATCTATCTATATATTTATAACACTAAGCCAGATTTTTTAGCAAGTTCGTGAGTAAGTTGTACTGCACCAATCTACATGATTTTTTTTGTAATGATAGTCTTCTGGCCGCGACCTTCCAACACTGTTCTTTGTATTGTTTTATCGCATATTTTTTTTATAAAACCAATATGTTTTTCTTCAATACCATTTCTGAACGATGTGGTGAATTCATCTTGTAATTCCACTGGAAACTCATCGCGCTATCTAACGGAAAAGGCAGAACAAGATCTGCCGGAACTGGTAGTTGTTGTTTGATACAATTATTACGAGGTTAATGCAGTAACTCTAAAACGTATCGACATTTCAAGGTCTTAATTTTAGACAAAGAAAAAATGTGCAGGGTAATTTTTCTTCGTTAGGATTATCGAATAGTAGTGTTAGTGTTTTTTCATATTTTATTTTTTTATTTTAAGGGGGGTCAAAGGGGCTGTACTTCAGCAGTTCGCTAAATTATAGTTGAATTGACCGGTTAGTAATTTACGGGATACAATTACTAACAGGCAGAACCGGCATCTATATCGAAATTACTGTAATACAAAATGCATGACTATTTTGTGCCCAGCAGGGATCTAGAAACGCCCCTGGAGATTTTAATTTAACTTCAATATCCTTGTTATTAATTATTTCGTCCGAAAAATACCTACTAATTCACTTATTTGACAATAGCTTAAGGACTAAGAAATATATATATATATATATATATATATATATATATATATATATATATATATATATATATGTATATATATATAGACGGCCTTCGCTAAAACATCGATCTTTTATTGCTCTATAGAACTAGCCTAAGAGAAGTATAACCTTGCATTTAAAAAAATTAAGAAGAAGGAACACAGCCTTAATTGTGACAAACAGCGCCATCTAACCAATTTGTGAAAAACTAGAGAGTGTCAAACGAACCGAATCCTAAAACAGCTTGAAGTTCTCTTTTAAATACTCCTAAGTTTATTGTATTCCGATAAGGGGTTCAGACACAGCAATTTAAGTCTGTCGTAAGTCAACAGCTCCCTCCACCCTTATTAAGGGTGATATAAAAATAAGTTTAGGTGATGTAAAATTTGTTCAGCATTCCCTTGAGTTAATAAAAGGTATATCTAGTTTTGAGAGTTTTTGTAGAACAATAGCAATAAAAATTTTCAAATTTCCCTAAAAAATGAGTTTTAAAAGTTAGGGTTTGTGTTTAATTTGTCATAATTTTTTTATACTAATTTCTAGGACTCTTAACAACTTCTTACTACAAATAGATAATCACATACCTCTGGTTCTGCAACCACTATCGGCTGTTCAGCTAATCCGTCGTCTCTGACTATAGCTCCACCCTTCTGCTCTGAAGTAATCTCACTTCCATCAGGACCAATGATAATTGTTTCTGAGTCTGGCCCCTCGAATATTCCCCCAATTCCTCCTGGATTCAAGAGTGGGAGACCTTCGTGAGGAGCTGAGTGACAGAAGCCGAAAAGCAGGAGGAATACCTGGAGAACAATGTTAAATATTTGTATGGAAGAGTAGAACCAAAGACAGATAATACTTCATATAGACGATCCGTCCTATGTTGAATAAAACATCTCAAAACGGATTTCAACTTTGTATTGTATTCCCTATAGTAGGGATCCATTGAAATATTTTCACGTAAATAGCTCGGCACAGTGTCACGGCTAATGTTACCAGTATGCAGCAGTCTCGTACCGCCGAAATTGAATTACTAATGATGTTCGATATTGCCAAAAGTATTGATATTTTGTTTCAATACATATCGGAAGCTACGTATTTATACTTCGATAGTATCGATACCACTTTTATATTAGTTTAAATAAATAAGTTCAAACTAAAAATGAAGTTTCTTAGTTTTTAATAATATTACATATTTTTAAACTACGAGTATAAATTTGTTCATTTCTAACAAATAATAACCTTCTTTTTAGAATGATTTTAAAAGCTGCTTTTCATGACGACTGACAGACCTAAAAGTTGTAGTTTCACTGCCTAGGCAGTAAGAACTTTCGTTGCTATGCAACGTTCAGTTAAAAATGTAAATCAAAATATAATCAAAATTGACATTGACAATAAGTAAACAAACAAATACCCGTATTCGCTAAAAAGGTTTAAATTTAAACTAAGTCTAACTTGACAGGTTTAAGATAATATATGCATCGATTAAACAAATAATTATTTCCCTCGTAAGAGGGAAGTATTGTAATCGTGAAAATATCACCCTCACCCACATATTTTCGTCTCAGGGTTCCTAGATGCCGAAAAACATGTTTTTACAATTCCGTCGGTCTGTCTGTCTGTCGCTGAATGTTCGCGGCATAGTTAAAAAACTACTTACTCGATTGAGTTCAAAATTTTGGTCAAAAATTAAGGGTAACATGGGGATGACTTGGTGATTTTGGTAAAAACCCAAGATGGCAAAATAAAATGTCAGTCTAGTGAAATGTTAAAAAAAATATTACTAAAAAACTACTTATCCAATTAATCTCAAATTTTGCACAAAAATCAAGCACTATATAGAAATCAACTTTGGTTCGAATTCAAAATGGCGATATAAAATGGCGGCTTAATAAAATATTTCATTTATTTCATGGTTATATGGGGATAACCTGGTTATATTTTGGTAAAAATCCAATATGCCGGATTAAGATGGTAGCCTAGTGAAACGTGAAAAAAAATATTACTAAAAAACTAATTCTCCAATTTCCTCAAAATTAAAAAATGGCGGCTTAATAAAATATTTTAAAAAGCTTAATACAGATTCGGAACTCGGTTGGCGCGCTTTCTTAAGCAATCCTAATCTAACTTTAAGAAAAGAAGTAAACCAAATTTTGATTAATTATAAATTTTGTTAAAACAAAATTTAAAAAAATATTTCGTCTTTCTCGGAATTCGAACCCACATCGTATACGAGTAGTTGGTTAGCCATGCTGCGAACACATCAGTGAATACAGCGACAAACTTACCGACGGAAATTGGGCTTCTAGTAACGGAACTTGACTATCTAAAAATATTTGAATAATGTTTTCAGTTGTGCACGGTTTTTGGTTATAAAAATACCCTCTCATTATCGTTCGTATATCTGCAGCTATCAAACAAATTTAAATACAAGAGTTTCTTCAAACGATTTTTTTTCTAGCGTAGTTTGCAGATATAGAAACTGTTTAGTTTTTCTAAAATCAACATCAACTTGGGGTCTCACCTTGCTGAATATAAATATACCAGGTTTGGTACTTTTATTTTCTGAATTTAATCGAGAAATTTGACGAAACCCTGCTACAAAGGCTATGTGTTACAGAAAGTTCTTCTACATAGTGGGTATCTATCTTCTTCTTCTATCTTATAAAGGTATCAAATTTGGTATATTTATAATCTGCAGGAAGAGGCCAATTTGGTGAATGATGAAAGCGTTTCCAATTTAAGTCAAACTAGGTAATAAAAGCCCGTAAATAACCTTAATTATTCAAGTGATAAATCTAGTATCAAATAGTAAGACATCGGAGAACAGCGACTAGATAATAATACTCTTTATGCGTGGAAACCGATATTGTTTTTATTTATTTTTTTTAATGCATCAACAACATAAACTAAAGTTAGGATCTAATATATTAAAAAAAAATTACGAATTGACACAAAAAACAAGGGTTGGGCTATTATTGTTGTAACTGCCAAACAAATAATCTTGCCTGGTTTTTGCATTTAATCCAACTTAAGTTAAAAACGTCGATCTTTTCACAAAATTTGTTAAAAGGCTAACAAAGCCTTATAAGTAATGAATTCTTATAAAGATTAGTTTTGGCAGTAATAATATAAAATATATTTGTTATTATAAAAGGAAGCCGCTCTAAAAACTCTTTATTATCAACGAGATTCATAATTAATTTATATATAAATACAATACCCACTTCAATTCGCAACTGTTTCGAGCTTGGAAAATTTTCTTGGAAAACTTTTTATCGTACAAAAGCTTTAAAAATCGTCTTTGTTCATATTCCAAACTAGAAATCCTATTTGCATATTGAGGATCCCTTACGATACGCGAATATTGCAGCTTAGAAACTACCAGTGACTTATACAGAGCTATTATTTTATTAATATTATTAAAATATTTACGGCTTCTAACAATGAATCCTAGAATCCTTACAGCACGGGTAGCTACATTATAAATATGATGATTGAAATCTAGTTTTGAGTCAAAATAAATACCTAAGTCTTTATGCAAATCGGTTCTCTTTAAAAGTATACCATTTATACAATAATCATATTTCTTAGATGCAAACCACATTACTGTACATTTTTTTAAAATTGATATTTAGCTTTTGTTCCTCGCATCAACGCACGACATCCAAATCCATTTGCATATTAATAGCATCAAATTTATTATTTATAGCATAAAACAATTTATTTATCAATAAAAACAAAATTACTAAGTGCCAAATCTAAAACATGCCCATTTTTGATCTTCACACAGTTGTATTGGGAATAAGCGTTAAACTCCAAAAACAATTTTAAGTCGTCTAAACGATCACAATTTTGATTTTTGCTATACTCTGGTATATTGATAGATGAGTCGTATAAATCTCAGCCAGCTCTTTGTATATCAGCTCATGCAAAATTAAATATATTTTTTTGCCATCTACCTTTTATGTATAATGTATCACAGTATATATGAATTAAAGCAGAAACACTATACAATACAGCTGATCTCATCAAACATGCAAAAAAAGAGTAAATTGCTAGACCTTCAATATGACTATTAATTTCTAAATTCGAACATTAGAAAAATGTGTCTTGCAAATAAGCTGGTCGTGGTCAATATAATTATATTGTAATGTAAAATTCATAGTGAACACTTTAATATCAAAATTACTTTACAAAATTTTGAAAATGAGATGTTTAAGAAAAATATTAAATCAGCATTTCCTTTTACTAATATCACTAAATGGCAATCCGAATCTATTATATTACCGTCAATATTACATTATTTTAGTAATCAACACATTAATAATTTAATACATGCCTACAAAGGCAATAATAATTTAACTATAATACCCAAGACACGCGCTTAGTTATGTCTAGGTATCATATAATTATGGTTTGCGGAGTTTTCATTTAGTTGTTAAATTGTTAACAAGCTAATTATTGAAATAAATATTCTATTGTTTTTATTTTTTAGATTCTTAATAGGAAATATTGTGGAAATAGCTTAACACCGTCTTTGAAAAACTTTTTAGATCTCCATGTTGAGTTCTTAAGCAGGAAAAGCCAAAACATGCTTTATTATAGTTTAAAAAAATCGGTAATTTTCCTTTACCCGAAACTTCCCCCGTTTTGAATATTTCCTTTTATAACGAATAGTAAAGTGTGTACCAATTTAATTGAGTACATAGTCGTTTAATAACACATATATACTGTCTTTTTAAAGATTTTTATTGGGTGCCATTTTATTCCATTATATTGGATTCCTACCAACATTTTATCAGTTTCTATCTATGCCATACCTATTTGAACTTTCAGCATAATTAAAAGTAAATTCAATAAGTAATCAAGTAAGTCAATTAAATAGGATTTTCTTACGTTAATTAGAAAAATATTTGGCCGTCATTTTGTCCCGCCATCTTGAACCTGTACCACAACTTTACTAGTTTATCTCTATCTCAGACTTAATGCTTGCCCAAAATTTGAATTTTGTACACTAGCTCGCCATCTTGTGCCGTTATATTGGATTTTTACCAAAATATTACCAAGTCATCCCCAAAAGTCTCTTAATTTTTGACTAAAATTTGTAGTCAATCTCTTAAGTAGTTGCCGCGAACTGACGGACAGACAAACAAACCGACAGATGGATCGACGGAAATGATAAAACATATTTTTTTGCATCTAGAACTTGAACATATGTAAAAGATCAGAATCTTGAATTAGTACCACAGTTGTACTTCTTCATATCTATACCACAATTAGTTATGCCACACAATTTGAAATCAGTCATTACTTGTTCATTTTTCAAATTCATTTAGAAGTCACAGAGCCTCAGAAGTGCATTAATACTTTTGTCGAAAAATGCAAACATTAGATCGATTTTACGTCAAAACTTGCCGTATCAACAAAGTAAATGTAGAAAATGTTGACCACCAACCTCCATATAGTGCTACAGATCAAAGCGATGTTATATATTCGGAAACACTTGCGGTATCAACTCGCGACATACATTCACGATTCGTCCTCGCAAGTCTTTCAGTGTATCTGGTCGAGTGCAATAAACTTCCCAACAAAAAAAATTTTAAAAGACTAAATCGGGTTGACCACGGAGGCCGCAAAATTTGTCATAATTGTCGCTTGTTGGAATGCCATTTTTTCTTCAATGTATGCAGTGGTGAGCTCTGTGTTGTTGGTTAAAGCTAAGTAAATGGCGTTTTACTAAATACATGTCAGCTATCAAATTTCCATGAAAAAAAAAAAAAACAGTCCGATAGATTGACGATTTTTGAAGAAGAATACTCATCCGAAAAACACACATTAAATAAGAATTGTGTGCTCATTCATGTGTGTGTGTGTGTGTAACTGTATCTTATACTGATGGAACTTGTATACTCAGCGTGTTGTCTATTGTATTCTACATCTATCGCTTCATTTCCTACCTGAATCTCTGCTTGTTTTAATTTTGAACGAGATTAATTTCCGCACCAATTCAAAAAGAATATATATGTTTATCTATGTGCTATTTAATCCGCCGCACATAAAATAGCACTGCGGTTTTGTTCCCATATTAGTTATTTTTAAAATAGAGTTTAATTATTTCCACTCTCTCTGGAATAGTACACTATGACGTAATTGAAATGTTTAACTTTCAGGCTCTCTAAAAACACAAGTCAGAAGATAGCAACTGGTCCTATCTTGGTCGAATTAAATTTTTGGCTAGCAAAAATACGATAATTTTTTGTACTCACAAAAACTGCGAACAAGCCCAAATCACAGTCTAAGGAACAATTTATGTGCAAGTCAGAGTGAATTCGTGTAAGTTTGCGAAACAAACAGAGTATAAAACAACGTGCAGCATCGATAAGCAGGCACTAGAAAAAACGACGGCTTTTCTGTAAAGGTGGAAGGAATGACCCAACTTTAAGTAAACTTTTCCCAAATAATCTGCAGGAATATGTGATTGTAGAAATTAAGGACAAGAAACAGTAAAATGTTCAAATTTTACTTCGCTTTAAGTAAAATCGATATCATTTTTGCATTTTTCGACAAATGTATTAAAGCACTTTTAAGGCTCGTAGCTTCTAAATGAAATGACCGAATTTCAAAAACAAAGCCCTAATGTTTGGGGAATCACTTGACCCCCTTCCTATTTGAAAAATTTTATAATGGCACCCAAACATAAAAGGGTGAAGTTTGAAAAGCTCGATGGGTTTCAGGTTTTTTCGATAAGATCTTTTCCTGGCAGTTATGCCTTCTAGTATGTTTTCGATGGACCAACCTGAATACAAGTCAACTCAATTTAATTGATTAGCGAATTTTATTTCGGGTTTCTATAAAATGCTCCTTAATACACCTCTGTCGTTTTTGCGCAATGGTTTCATGTATCGATGCTTATAAAGACTACAATAACATTTGCAGCCCCGCTCTGCCCCCTTATTTTTAATTGTCATCGTCTAAAAATCCACATACCTATTATATTATTATTTTATTATGCTTTTTGGGCATAATTTAAAATAAATGAATAAGTAGTTTTAGTTTACACAAATTGTATAAATGTATTCCTATATTATATCTAATTTTTGTGCAAAATTTAAAGTTAATTGAATAAACAGTTTTTTTTCCTTGATTTTGTAAAAAATGTATCGAGCAGCCATTTTGAATTGGTAACACAATTTTACCAGTTTATCTCTATATCACACCTAATTTTTACATACAAATTAAAATTAATCTAATAAGTATTCTATTCAGACTCATTTTTTATATATTGTATTACCCTGCCATTTTGTTTTGCCAACTTGGATTCGTAACAAAATGTTACCAGTTCACTTCTATGAAACTCTGGATTTTTATGCAGAATTAGGGGTAAATTACATGATTAGTTTTTAATAATATTTTTTTAAATTTTGACTAACCTTCATTTTGTTCAACCATGTTGAATTTTTTCCAAAATATTACCAGTTCATCCACATATGACCCCTAATTTTCCATCGAAATTTGAAGTAAAGTAATACGTAGGAATGAACTGGTAAAAATTTGGTATGAATTTAAGATGGCGAAATAAAAATGGCGGCCTAACAAAATATTTTTAAAAAATCAGCCTGAGAGAACTGCTTATTAGATTGAATTCAAATTTTGTTCAAAAGTTAGGTTTAATATAGGGATGACCAGGTAAAATGGTGGTCCGAATTAAAGATAACTGAACAACCAAATAAAATTTTTGTAATCGTGCAAAAATCGCCCAATTTTTTGCAGATCTTTACGTTTTAACATTAATATTTTGGAAAAATTTAATATGGCGGAACGAAATGGACACCTAGTGAAATGTTAAAAAAATATATTGCAAAAAAATTAACTAATTTATTTCAAATTTGGTAAAATTTTGTTACGAATCCAAGATCAAAAAAAAAAATGTATACTTAATAAAGCAGATATTTAAAAAAATCAGCTTCAAAACTATTTATAAGATTGATTTCAAAATTTGTTCAAATAAAATGTTTAAAAAATCAACGTTGAAATCTTATTATTCAATTGATGCAAATATTTGAGAAACAATTATATATGATCTAAGGAAAAACTGAAAAAATGTTGGTACAAAGTCAACATGATGGAACAAAATGGCATTCTAATGATTTTTTAAAAAACTCATTGTTCCTAATAAAAGAAAAGAAAACTTTACCTTTTTTTTTGGTTGTATCAAAACTATGATTAATAAAAGTGTTATAGACTTAATTTATATTAATAATCATGGACAGCATTTGCCATTAATTGTGTTTTATAATTAGTTATTTTTGAGCTTTTAATTGGAAAAGAAAGGCATTTTTTTATCTATTACTCTTGGCTTCAGGAACAAGGCAGGGTACTTTTTATCCCTTCTTATTTAAACGTATAATAGCAATAAATTTGTGTTAAGTATATACTTCTTAGAATAGCGATAATTATTATGTAATATTCATTGTTCATAAAACAAAAAAAAAAATAAAAGATTAAGATATAAAAGTAAAAAATTACACCTTTGATAGGCATTTTTAATTATGCTCGTGAACGTACAAGACAAACAAAACAATTAAGTTATGTAATCTGCATCGCCATTTAAATACCATATACCCACAACCGTCAAGTACTGCCATCAGTCATATAAGTAGGTAAATAATAAAAAAAATATATTGGTCCTTCAGAGTACATACCAACTCGAACTGCATGGTATCTCTTCCTCGACAACAACAAGCACAGAACAGGATACTTAAAATGACAAGTGGTACCAGTTTTAATATTAGTTTACCTTATAGTTTCTATTTTATACCGCTATTAGTCCTTGCTACATTTTTTCAGAATTATGTTCAGTACCACGCCTCACTTTAAAATGCGTTTTCCTACATAATCGTATTGAAATTACCAAGTTTTCTTTATACAAAATGTGCAGTCATCCGGCTTTAACGTGATCTAGGAAAACCCGGCGTCACTTCTTTGTTTAAAACCATCTGATGGGTGGTATGGGTGGAGAATGAACTGATTGTCATATATAGGAGTGCATAAATCACAGGGAGATAGTACACACCTTAGTAAAGTAGCGTAAATGCTATTTAAATTATTTCACGATCGTGCATAATAAAACGCAAGTCATATACCTCTCTATATATTTTTAATTACCGCAAACAAAACCATTTTTGAATATAGTATTACGAATTGGAAAAAAACACGAAAACAATTTTTTTGAAAATAATGACCACATTATCGTAAGAATATTTTTTGTATTCTAAAAGCCGTAACCACACCCCTGCGAAGCGGGGGAGGGGGCATAGCATCAAGTGGTTCTACCCTAAGATTGATATTATTTTCTTTTCACAAACAAAAAATAAATATACGTGCAAAAAAACGAAAGAACCATTCTTATATTTAAAGAATGTTTAAAAACAAAAATAATTGAAGTCACTTGTGGGTGCACCGTACGCCCTATGTCCTTTATATGATGCAAAACAGCTGTGTGCTATGTGCTACTACTACTACCTTTTCTTAAAGTATTCTCTCCACCCTCCATATTTCTAAACTTCAAAAATCTATAGTTCTTGTAAGATAATACCAAAAAAATAGCTTTTAATTTTCGCTAATCATTGTTACTACGTATTGCCAGCTGATGGTAATATTGCAAAAATTGGCTTTTACATGCCATAAGTAAACTTCATCAGTACTATGCTAAAATAATCTCTCAAATAGCGCCGTTGGAATCAGCTAGAAGAGGATTCTGCGTGGATTGAAATTCCTAGTTACGCCACTGCTTTCTTCATTTTACTTATTTCAGAAATCATCAGTTCCTGTAAACCATGGTAAGAAGAACTGTTTCTGTTTGTAAGTCTTCCGTTCTTTAAGATATATATTGATTTTTTTCAAACTAATTAAGAATGAAAAACTTTCTAATCTTTAATTAATTACTTTGGTTTATATTTGTTGTTATTAAGCTGACTTTAGTTTGTTTTGTAAAATCATTAAAATTTGGCTAGACGTATTTTAGTAATAATAATTAAATGCCTAAAATCATCTTACATAAAAATGTATTATTTACGTATTACCAGCATTTAAACAATTCATTTATTCATTAACTTTAAAAATTAATCATGCCACATATTTGTAAGTTCATTAATGCATATACGTGCATATTCTTTCACCTTGATGAATAACTACTATCGACTTTCCATTATTTGCATATTTTTTATCATTCAGTTTTTGATATAAGAATGTTAAATGACTTTGAGTTTAGATATGTTACTATATTAATATTTTTTCACTATAGTAATCATCATACCGTTTTACTAAAATAATATAGATACATTTTTAAACCAAATTAAGCTTTGGGATGTCTAGTCATAAGCAGAAATATAAGGAGAAGTATACAAAAAATCAAATAAGGATGGAATGGACCAGAAGAAAATAGCTATTAAAATAGTTTAAAGGAAATTATGAACATGTTGCGCGAATTGTAAAATTTATAGAAGGTGTAAAAAGGAAATCAATAGAAAATATAGCCACATATTAAAGATTAAGACGAAGGAAATAATATACTGACTGAAGAAGACTGAAGGAAGTGGTGAAAATAACTTAATGAAACTGAGTACATTGCGGAACCATAAATCTATGCCTTTATGCTAGTGCTGCTGCAAGTTGTTTTTAACTGTTACTAGCTATTCTGCCTTCTCTAGGGTGAATGAATGACATATTAAAGCCAAATAATCTGAGCTCAACAAGGATTCATTACATGGAAAATTTCAGTCAAATTCCTTTTTTCCGGTTTTACTCAATATATCGGAAGATCTCTCATAGTTAATCCTGAGGAAAACATATCAAAAAAGAGAGGTATTATAAAATATCATGTTTCATATGTTCTAATAGCACAAAGTTCAATTATTTCACTAATCATTTCAATTTTTGAAAATGTACATATTTGAAAACTCGAATATTAACCATTGCAATACACATTTGTATAAATAGAAAATGAAAAGGATGAAATAAAATAAAAATAAAAATAATAATAAAATAACGGGGATTCGGCCAAAAAGTCTGTACTACATTTATTTTCTAATAGCCAAGCTTTCGAAATAATTCACTTCTTCGGGGCTCTAAAATTTAAACGAAGAATAAATCCTTAAAAATCATAAATATTTCTTTTTCTAATTACCTCTAATATTTTGTTCCGTATACTGTATAACATATTATCTAGTTTTAAAAATTTTTGAACATACCCCCTTTTACATTCTACATTTGACATATTTAACCTATTTCTGTCATTATTATTGCTATAAAAACAATTTGTTTTTAATTGTTTATTCCTTATCAAATGATGTTAAAATTTTAGTAGTTAAAATCTATCAAATTTTATATTTCATATTTTCTGAAAATTCCTTCGAAAGCTTGGCTATTAGAAAATAAATGTAATATAGACTTT
Organism: Kuschelorhynchus macadamiae; assembly: GCA_030620095.1. Lineage (NCBI taxonomy): Eukaryota > Metazoa > Arthropoda > Insecta > Coleoptera > Curculionidae > Kuschelorhynchus > Kuschelorhynchus macadamiae. Next base: position 2,839,831 of record JAUTXW010001306.1, read on the forward strand.
TTGGACGAATCCCCGTTATTACTTTATACTATATATATATATATATATATATATATATATATATATATATATATATATGAGGTGGTCTAAAAAAACCGGAATATTGTTTTTCCCCTGTAACTTATTTGTTACTTGAATCGATTTCATTTGTTCTGGGCTTGTTTAAAAGAGAAATAAATAAGCTAGGCTCAAATATAAATTTTTGACATTTTAAAGAAATTCAAGATGGCTGATGCGCCTAAAATAAATTTGCCATAATTTAAAGGGCGTTAGTAATTTTTGTTACATCCTGTATATTTGATTTTCACAGAATATTAAAGCCTATTCATTTCTGAGTAATAAAAACTACGGTGAGCAAAATCGGTCAATAAACAACTGAAATATCAGCAATTCACCAAAATGAAATATTTTACAATAAATTTGGCTTAACAAAAGTAAAAGTCTTTATGTATGAGTAGGCCATGCACATTGCAGAAAAGATAAAAACAAACGAACAGCAACTGTCAAATAATAATAATTTTTAAGCATTTTACTTATTCATAGCTATTTTTTATGTGAAAGTAGATAACTATTGTATTGTCTTTTGAAGAAAAAGTTTTGACAAAAAACCTATTTAACCGCGGATACAGAAAGTGTGAAATTTTAAAGCATTTTAATAACGAGTTAAGAAAAAGTACAGTGTATGATTTTGTAGAAAAGTTAATTAAGAGAAGAGCTACTAGGGTCAGACCCTGCACGAACACAGGCACTGTATACATAGATAAATATTGTTCTCTCTAATATTAACAACTAAATAATTTAGGAAAATATAGATCGTCTAAGAATCTTAGCAGTTAGTCCAGAAAGAGCTCCTAGTACTAGCCTAATGATTTCTCGTTTTCTAGTAAATGAAGTACCGATTTCTAGAAGTTCAGTAAAAAGAATTATTGACAAGGATTTAGAGTTGAAACATGTTAACCGTGGCTACATATTTAAATTGAATGAATATATGAAACAAAGACTACTAGTCAGGTCTAGGCGTTTACTTAATAAATTTCGAACGCGTGACGAAATTTCGAAGATTTGGTTTTCTGATGAAAAAATCTTTACGTTATCGGGAACAAAAAATTCACAAAACGATCCGTTGTGTATTCCGACGGATTCATTGAAAACAAATGTGCCCTCAAATCGTTTACTAAATGAAAGAGAGAAATTTGGCAAATATGTTATTGTATCGGCGGCAATCTCGAGAAATTATAAGGCAGAACTAATTTTTATTGAGCAAGGAATAAGGCTGGATTCACATACTTATTGTGAACTTGTGTTAATGCAAATGCTACCTGAGATTGAACGTCTTACACCAGACTTTATATTTATGCAGGTATTTTTGATGTATTTTTTAAACTAAAGTTTTCTTTTTAGCCGAGAATTAATTTTTGCTTAAATTATTTTTATATTTTAAACAAAAAGCACTGATTTTAGGATAGTGCCAGGTGCCATACCAGCCGGTATACAATAAATTTTTTAAGAAATTTGTTTACACAAGAACAAACTGGTTACATTTTGATGTGACTCCAAAATGGTAAAACAAAATAGTGGCCTAATTATTAAATTAATTTCTATTTTTTGTACAAGAATTAAGTGTGATATAAAGATAAACTGGCAAAGTTGTGGTACGAATTAAAAATTGCGAAATAATTTTTTTTTAAATCAACGTGAAGAAATCTTGTTCAAACTAACTTTAAGACTAATTAAAAAAAACTACTTTGCATTAAAGTTCTTTATTGAACGCAGTTGTTTTCTTATAAATATTATGGTACAAAATATACAATATGAGGCAGTACACAGGTCACACAGTAAAAAAAATCAGGCTGGCCTTTACGGTAAAAATTTCGTGAAATACGTTCAAATAAGAAGATCGTAGTTTTATTATCATCTCTTTTGATATGCGTGTAGTAAGCATAATTTATTACGTTGTATAGTAGATCTTCTTCTAAGACGATTTCAAGAATATTTATCAAAAGGCAATTTAAAAGTTATGATGTTGGTTTAAGATTTACCAGTGACCATGTCCACCATGACCATGGGCGAGAGTGGGTCCCCAGAGACCTTCAGCATGGACGGCTCCAGCAGGTCCAGCGATGGTGGCGGGTACAGTGTGGGGTCCGACAACGGCTACACCATGGCCAGCATGTCCAACAGCTCCTGGAAGTTTAATATTTTTGAAGATGAACAAGTATATAAATAAATATTGCTGATATTTGTAACTACAACTAGTCAATTAACAACGTTGTTAAATATATACATTTTGAGAAAACTTCTAAGGCATATTGGTTTTAAACTTTACGTACGTTTTCAATTGATTTTTTTAATTACATTATTATATTTTTTCAACGTTCAAATTGCATATGTTTTAATAATAATATTTTCAGCAGTTTTAGATCAAACCTCGATTTTATTTAGTAATACATTGAGCATAATTGTGTCAGTCGGTACTCGGTGGAAATTCATAATAATAGTGTGTAAAATGTAAAAACCCTACAATTTTTTTATAAATAGTTTTACTAAATTTGTTTAACAACTCGTAATATGTTTTGCTACATAGTAGCTTCTTCGGATGTTACATCTCGAGATGTAAACGAAACTTATTACGAGGTGTAAGCGACACATATTACGTGTTGTTAAACAAATATAATGGAAGGGGATGGAAACAAATTCAGTATTTTTATATTTTAAATAATGTTAGGTCTTTTTTTAACGATTTGCATATTTACAGACAAAGAATGTGAAAACCTCATTATTAAAAGGAACAATAAATAAATGTAAGCAAGTGTGTGGTGTATAAGAAGTATTGGTTTTGAAATATTTAAAGATTGAGTATTTAGTTACAAGACATATCGATAATTTGACTTTTGGAGTACCCAATAGACATTAAATGCCTCACTTACCCCAAGCTCCAGCTCCAAGTCCAAGTCCCCAGGCAGGGGCAGCTACAGCAGGTCCTGCAATTATTTATATAATTTTAACTTATTATGTATACATCTATCATAGCTAAATAGTAATAAAAGATTATTATTTTACCAATTAAAAAATATTCCAACTTGACTAGAGATAAATTGTTTTAATTATTCTAAGTCGATTTTTTAAACAGTTATGGAGATTTATAAATTTAAATTGTTTAACATAAACTTTCTTTCTATTAGTAAAATTACGAGTTTTACAGTTTTCTTACATTCATTTCGGCAAATTAAAGAGGGACTGTTAAGAAGTTTTGGTTGTGACATAGCTTTGACCTTCCTTTAGCGGCAATTTGTATTTTTAAAATCAAATTCTATTCTTTTAATTATATGCATCCTTTTTTAATCAATAATATATGCTTGACTAGTTATTATAGATCCTTACCTACTACAGTAGCACCATGTGCGGAAGCTCCGATAACGGCGGCATGTCCAGCAGTAGGTCCAACAATGGCGGCATGTCCAGCAGAAGGTCCAACAACGGCTGCGTGTCCAGCGCTAGGTCCAACAACGGCAGCATGTCCAGCGCTAGGTCCAACTACAGCAGCTCCATGAGTTGCGGGTCCTACCACGGAAACACCGTGAGCAGCAGGTCCTAAATAAAACCACAATAATGTATAAAATTGACTCTATTAGTTAAGTTACTTACAAAGAAACGAGAAACCGAAAGAAAAAGTTACACTCACCTACAACAGTGGCACCGTGTCCCCAGGCACCTTCCCAGGCATGTCCTCCCCAGCCCCCATGTCCGATAACCAGACCACTAGGGGCTGCGCAGACGACAGAGAGGGTGGCAAGGGAGATAATCTTAAAAAAGAAAGCTCTCATTGGTAAACATCTCAGACATCAATAACTAATTTTAACAATTTCGAAAGTTATAAGTTGTATAAATAAGAATGAAGCACTAGACGATATTTTGTTTCCCCCTACTCCTTTATAGAATAAATAAAGAATGTATATATTTGAGGAAGGCAAATCTTTTTAAATTATGCCAGGATCATAAATAAAAAAATCATGTAGATTAAAAAAACACATATATGTTTTGTGACTTAAAAATAACAAAATAAAATACTTCTGTGGGCAACATGCCCATTATTATATAATAATACTTTAGGTAAAGTGGTTGTAGTAGCTTTAAGAATTAGTTTAAGGACTCTCCAAAGAATAAGGTAAATGAATAACTGCAGGAAATACATGCAAAGGGAGAAATAAAAATAATGAAAATAAAACTATGACGAAGAAAAAAGCAAAGAAAATTCGCCTATAATTCTGTAAAGGGATTGATTTATTTGTTTTATGGTCTAGTTTTTATCAAAAATAAGAACTATAAGAAACTATCGACATAGATCATAAATTATTTGAGAAATAAAAATGAATCCTTAGTATTTAAATAACCCACGAATTTTTCGTGAAATGTAGATGATATATTTGTTTAAAATAGCTACATTCCGTTAAGAAACTAAAAGTGGATCAAATTATTTAACCAAAGGTGCTGTCTTTCTTCTAACTTAAACTAAATACAATGATTATTTATCGCTATAGACAGGTGAGTAAAATTATTTTAGAAAAACCACTAAGATAATTAAATGCCTAATAAGAAATTTAAAAATGTATTAGCTGTTCTTTATAATCCTTTGTTTCAAAGAACATTGAATCAACTATTTAGCAAATTATTTTACTATATTTTTGTGAGCTCATTTATCATAAAAAATTGTGATTTATGTACCTTCAGGTGTAAATCATATTTAACCTGGATGCCTTTAATTTTTTGAATTATTTCACAGAGTATATATTAATGGGGGTTTACTTTTTTCATTTCAACTTACGGAACTCCATAAATTCATAAGGAAAATATGATTTTTTCCAATTTTAAAATGATCACTTTTTGGTATACTAAACAATCACCCTTTCAAATTTAAACGAGAAGTGAATTGTAAGGAATTCTAATAAAAACTAAAAAATTCTATCCTTACCAAACCGTTCATTGTGAGATGGTATCTTGTCTGTAGAATTGAACTGACTGTACCCTAGTTAATATAACACCCCGAATATATAGTTTAGATTTCGGCCTTCAAGATCGTACACGGAATAGATCTACGAAAAAAAATGTTGTTTACAATTTAACGGTAGTACGATTTAGTTTTGTTTATTATTACCAATAACCAGCTGAGATTACGTAAGAAAATTTGTAGGTATTTCATATGCGTAAGTGAATAAAAAAAAATTAATTGTAACAACACTAATTTTTTTTGCCTAAAAAATCGCCCTCCCAGATTTTTTCAGATCTTCACGTTTCAAGGTCTCTAGATACCGAAAAACGTGTTATAAATATAGTAAGACATAAAAGTTGGTATTATACGTTTAAAATATCGTGTTTTTGTTTATATATAGGGCGTAACAATTATATCATTAACGATAAAAATCATTGTGTGTGTGTGTGTTATAAATATAGTTATTGTTACATTTTATTAAAAAAATAGTTGTTTATCTACAAGGCGACCAACTACAGTAAAAGTCTAGAGATCAGATAATATACAGTGAACGGCAAAAAGTTTGTAACAAATGGGAACATTTTTTATTATTGAGATATTGAAAAAAATGTCATGTGGAATCGTTTCAGCATGTCCAATAACAGAAAAAAATAATTTTGACATGTCATGTGATAACTGTCATGTCATGACGTCAAATTTAACATTTACACTTTGAATATGTAAAAACTAAGGTTAGTTAGGTTTATTAACTTTTTTGCCAGCCTTCGCTATCGCTCGGGAGCAAACTCGTCCTCGACTGGTACATCCAATATAGTATATAATATTTTTCCACCTCCCTGTATTGTATGTTTACAAGAAAATGCTGGATATATTTTTGGATTTTCATTATAATTACATTCGACAGCATTCACATTAAATTATGAAGGCAGCCGTGATCCGTTGCTAGAGCAACATAAGCAGTTTTTATTTTATCAACAACGTCAAGTTGACAATTCATAGCGAAAAGTTTGAAGAAATCGAATTGTTTGATTATGTGTGGACAAAATGGATGTTTCAGACATAGAAGAATCAGGGAATATTGTTTGTTTATCTCTACTACCGGAAAAGTCGAAAAAAAAAGGTATGAAGCAGCATATAAATCCTTTAAGAATTGGTGCCAAAGCAAGACGACTACTGCAGTCTCAGAAACCTTGGTTTTGGCGTATTTCCACGAAAAAAGTGCTATATTGAAGTCCCCATCAAGCTTATGGTGTGAGTATTCGATGTTGAAGTCCACCCTTTTTATAGAGGAAAATATAGATATTTCTAAGTATCCAAAACTTCGACCATTTTTGAAAAGAAAAAATGATGGATATAGACCCAAAAAATCGAATGTGTTTAACAGGGAAGATGTAAATAAGTTCATGCTTGAAGCCCCCGATGATATATATTTATTGATGAAGGTCGTAATTGTAAAGAGAGTTGCTAGAGCGTGCCGTTCTAATGAACTCTGTGATACAAAAATGGACAAAGTTAAAATAAGTCAAGAGTCATAATTGTGACCATTCCTGACTCCAAAAAGGTTTGAGAACTTCAAAATGTATACTGGATACTTTTTTAGAAGAACGTCGGCAACTTTATTAGGAAATACTGGAGTTGATGTATTAGCTATCCAGCGACATGGTGGAAGGAAATCCGCTACTATTGCGGAAAGTTACGTAGCTGAGAGCCTCAATAATAGTCTCTTGCAGTGCTTCAACAGTGACAGAAACATTGGTTAGAAATGAAGGATCTGTGGAGTCAGAAAATGTTATACACATCGAGAAAAAACGAGAATCCATGTTTTCAAATTTTGTTAATAATGTGAATAATTGTAATAATTGTACCAATAATATTCATTTCAATTAATATCACCGGATTTTTGTAATATGTTGATGAAATTAAAAATTAAAGCTACTTATAATAATTTTAGAATATTATTTCCCTAGGCATGTAAGTTGACTTACATCCTATCGTTAAGGGCAACCAATACCTTGTTGAGTAACTTTCACTTACGTCTGTCAAAACAGTGACACAAAATAGGTTGCTTACAATACAGGGAGTGGGAAAAATTGTTTATGTCTATTTTACGTCTATGTACCAATTTTGGGTAAGATACGAGAGACTTGTAGAAAATATACATTTTTGGTCTGTTTTCCAAATTTTCAAAAAATCAAATTTTATTCGCGTAAATTACGTGAAATAGAGGAAATCTAAAAAAACACTTAAAATAGTTATTTTTCTTTGTTGTCTCACAATGAATTATAGAAAACTAAAAATATTAATTTTTAAACCACTGACCTTGTTGCAATGGCTTTTAAAAACAGAAATTTTAGAATACCAAATTTAGAATTATTTTAAAATCCTTCTAAATGATCTTACTAAGTATTTTATTCTAAACTCAATTAAGATGACATTTTTTAAATTTTGCTTGAATAACCTATTCCTATTTGTTGCAAACTTTTTACCGGACACTGTATAACTTATTTTATAATACATTGTGACTTTATTATGTATATGCAGACTAAATAAAAAAAGCGATCTATATGTAGATAGAATATTTTAATCTAATACAATCTAATCTACAATAGAGACCAACAAATCAAACGCATTTCTGCAAAAAAATCCTCATCGGAAGAAGAATCGGAATTCAGTTGGTGTAATTTGGTAATGGAAATATTTGAGTTTGAAGGAATATTCGGCATTTTTAATAAATTGATGGCTTCTGGAAACAAAGTTTTGCTGTTTTTTTTTATGGTAGTTTGTGAAAGCTGGATATTATCGGGTCAGAAGACATAAGTAGTCGATTTAAAATGGCAGGTAAATTGTGCAATCTAGAAGTTTTTCGTGCAAAATTTAACCTAAAGAGTTTAATATCCTTGTTCCTTATCTCCTGGGCTTCCTCAGACAATAACCCAATCGGATCACAAAATGAGGAAATAATGACAATACCATGTAATATTACTCTGCGCGAAGATGTTGGCATAGGGTACCAAGAATACAATTAAACATACAGTTCTGCAGTTTCAATTGTATAAGACCCAAACTTTGCACTGCCTGTATCATAAATACAAGACAATGTCTGTAAAATAATGTGGAATTTTTGGATAAGGCGAATATCTATTTGACAAATGTTGGCAACAACGGCGGAATTTTCAAAAAAAAATTCGTGCCGTGTTGGTTGGTTGGTTTAGGGTTATCAACAATCAGGCCTACGCAACTCATCCTAAATAAGTTCTTTTGAATCTGTCCGCTTTATTTGTCTTCTAGTGATCTTGCTTGCCATTTTTTAATACAAATTTTATATGATAGGTGCAACAGGTATTCAAAAAAACGTATCCAGGCATCCAAAGTGGATGGGCCAAATTGAAGGTAACTGTTGTTTAATAGTGGTGTATTCAAAATCAAATCAAAGTATTATTGAAATCTTTGGATGAGATTCCACAGACAAAACACTTTTGGGTTAATTTATTTTCAGCCAAAAAAGTTCCTACTTTTACATCTATTACTGTGAAATGCATCTGAAAACCTATTTGAAAATTAATGTCTCCTTCGGTGTAAAAAAATGTTTTTAAATTTTTAATTTGATGATCCAAATTTTGTTTTTTTGCAAGAGTTAATTCAGAAGTCTCACGAGCACAGTTAATGTTAATTGGACGACAGAACCACTTGCTTATATTCTGATGGTCCCGAGGTACCATCAAAGCCATATTTACAAATTAAAACTAAATTATAAATTTTATATGATAATTCATCCAAAGTACTTATTACCTCTTATTGTAATAATATCAATCTTGTAGCAGTGGGGTGCAGTAATGATTCTACCGAAATTTCAGCTTCAGTTTCACTTATTACAATATTCTTGGGATAGCATTTTTTTTGGCTTTCAAAACTATAATATATATATATATATATATATATATATATATATATATATATATATATATATATATATATATATATATATATATATATATATATATATATATATATATATATATATATATATATATATATATATATTATATATATATATATATATATATATATATATATATATATATATATATATATATATATATATATATATATATATATATATATATATATATATATATATATATATATATATATATATATATATATATATATATATATATATATATGGATATAAATTGCAATTTTTTTGTCCCGGTTGCGTTTTGATAAGTTTATACTGATGCTTAGAAAAATTAGCTTCTACAATTAGAGCTAATGCTTCATCAACATTTAACTGAAAAATGTAAATTATTAGATTTATTTTTGTTCTCAAATATTTTGGTTTGCTTGGGTTCGTTAGTAATAGTTTTGAGAACTTTCGATGCGGACAAGTTACCACATGATCTGTAGCTCATTTTAGCGGCTTAAGTTAACTCCTGTGATGTTGAATTTTCTCGGAGTGCGTTTTTTTTCGTCTTTTTGATGACTGACTACACTTACTGAACGCTACTGTTTTGCGTCCTTTTACTATATTCTTTCTAAATTTTACAACAGTCTTAAGCCAATTTTTATTTCTTCCTAAAAATCTCTCTTTAATCCTGGTTGATCGATTCCACTTGGAAGTCGACCTAAACTGATTGAGAAAGTCGTGAAATCCTGTTAGTTCAGATATTCTAAATTTCAATTTAAGAAATTTTGTCTTATTACTTTGGTCGGAAAAGCTTTGAAGTATTTCAAACAATTGATTATACGTTAAATTTAAAAAACTTCGATCTAAAACAAAGAATTTGTTCTTGCACGGCTAGAACAAGTTTCTCTTCAATACATCAAAAATAAATTATTGATTTATTTTTCTTTAATCATTATAATTAAAAAACATAGTAAGCTCCTGGATTATTTTGTTAAAAGAAAAAAAAATTAATTTTTAAGTAAATTAAGTAATTTTTCGGAAATTTTTACGAATTTATGCAATTATATAATAAGTATTTTAATAAATATACAGTAAAAATATTGTTCGAACCCTTTAACTAATTTTAAAAGCACCTAAACCAAAATTTCAAAAATTAAATATAAAAAATGGAGGAAATTCCAGCAAGATTTGCTTCTTGATCTCTTATGCCAAAATCGTACTGTACATTTTACAATATATTGTATTAACAAAAATGTTATTATATTACGAATTTTTAATTATCATTTGATAAATACATCAATCTTTTACATTTTAATTCACCAGCGCTATGCAATAAGCAGAAAGATCTAAATCTTTTAAATATTAGTTATTATATACCTTTAGTGTTGTTATCCATAACTATATAAAAATGTTAACAGATTTTTGAAAGAGCCAGTTGAATACAAACTTTATCACAATATTAATTTCTTGAAAATAATAACGCTACCAAAAATCTTCAAACTAAATTTGACAGGGTGCTGTAAACAACTAAAGGGATATCAATTGTTTTTTTCTAGGCCAACTAAAGTACTAGAGTGTTATAAATAGATAGATTTGAATAAAAATACCGCAAACGAAAATGTCGTTGATGGACAGCTTCATTTGAAAATCGACCCATGTGCGTAGGTCTGTTTGTCTGAATGTCTGTCTCTTCGCCGTATGGCTAAAAAACTACTTACCCAATTGCCTTAAGATTTTGGTCAAAAATTAAGGGTCATATCGGGACGACCTGGTACCATTTTCCAATATGACGAAACAAAATGGCGGCCTAATGAAATGTTTAAAAAATTATTATTAAAAAACTGCTTAACCAATTTTTCTCGAATTTTGCACAAACATTAAGTATTATGTTGGAATTAAATGGTAATATTTTGGAACGAATCCAAGATGGTGGAACAAGATGGCGGCATAATAAAATAAAATAATCAACTAATAAAACTGTGGTGGTAATTCAAGATGGCCGTACAAAATGGCGGCCAAATAAAATGTTTGTAATCTTGAAAAAATCACTCTCTTACCTTTCACACATCTTCAGGTTTTAGAGTCCCTAGATGCGAAAAGATATGTTTTATCAATTCCGTCCGTCCATCTGTCGGTCTGTCTGTCAGTTCGCGGCATAACTTAACTTACTTACATAGACTACTTACCAGATCGACTTGATCATAATTAAGGGTCATATGGGGATGATCTAGTAATATTTGGGTAAAAATTCAATATGGCAAAATAAAATGTCCTAACAAAACAAAATGGCCTAGAGAAATGTTAAAAAAAAAATAACAATAGAAACTGCTAATCCAATTTATATAAATTTTACGCAAACGTGAAGTGTTATGTTGGGATCAACAGGTAACATTTTGGTACGAATCCAAGATGACGGAAAAAATGGCGGCTTAATAAAATATTTAAAAATTTAGCCTGAATAAACTGCTTAATAAATTGATTTAAAATTGTATGCCATAACTAATTGTAGTATAGGGATCAACTAGTAAAACTGTTACTAATTTAAGAAGGCTGAACAAAACAGCCGCTAAATAAAATGTTTCTAATCTTTAAAAAAAATCATCCTCTCAGATTTTACATATCTTCCCGTTTAGCGTCCCTAGATGCCAAAAAATATGTTTACACAAGAATAAGCTGATAACATTTTGATATTAAGCCAAGATAGTAAAACAAAATAGTGGCCTAATAAAATATAACAAAAATCAGCCTGAAAATACTACTTATTAAATTAATTTCAATTTTTGTGCAAGAATTAAGTGTAATATAAAGATAAACTGGTAAAGTTGTGGTACGAATTTAAGATGACGAAACAAAATGGAGGCCATACAAAATTTTCAAAAAGTTGTAGAAGTTATTACCGAACATATGTATATGGGGAAATACTATTTTACAACTCCTTTTTGTTTCCTATAATCTTACTAATTCGTATCATGCTAAACTTTTGTGCAAAACTCGAAGAGTTAGATAAGTGTTTTTTTGTATTTATATTTTATAGGATTTATAAGGGCACATTTTGTTCCGCCATATTGGATTCGCACCCAAATTTCCCTAATTAATCCCTATAACATGATTCATTTTCCTGATTACGAGGAAAATACAAATAAAGGGCACTGGTAAACGTCTTTATGAGGCATTTCTTATTGACAACAGTATGGTGACTCTTTTAAATACTTAAACCAAGAATAATAACATTTTTTTACATACAAATTAAGCTATTTTAATTGCTTACTGAAATTATGTTTTAAGTGAGTCTTTCAAAAATGAGTATCCTGTACCAAGGAAAAATGTAGTACACTAGCAGTAGTCTTTCTTTATGCTATTTTTCATTTAGCTTCAGAGGAACTGTTTTATTATTAAATAATAACTCCCAAAACTTTACAATTTTATTGGTATCAGTACACCATTGATCTCAAAAGTGACTGTTGAATACCTCTGCTTTATACAAATAAATCAATTTTTTTTCTAGGTATTGGGTACCAAAATCTTTTTGTACAATTAGATAAAATAATTTATTAAATGAACCAATCTTATGAAAATAAATCATATAATTATTAAAACATACATTTTTTTTCAGATTGTGTCAGGGCGAATTTTCTATATTAGATAAAAATAGGTGCACATGTTTCTGTTTAGTAAATACTTAGCTAAATAAGGTAAATCTAAGCTTATTGCAATCATATCCTTTTAAAATGCGGTAAAAAAAATTAATCTTGCCGACTGAATATATGAATGTATATAAACTTTACTCTTAACAATTACTCTTTTTATAATTTTAGGGATGTGACAGCTCACACATATTAATAATATTATAGAAGTAATTTAGTAGTAAAGCTATAATTTGGGTTTAATTATAATAACCCAGCATTACTTTCCCTGCAATGACACTAAATCCTAATAAAAAAAATTTAAGAAAGAAAATGCTTATCTGTAGTGGTTCAGTGGCTGTTTATGTGAATAATTATCTTGCTTTTTCTTTATTATTAGAGATTTTTTTAAACATGCTAAATTTGGAATAGCATTTATATTAGGCTGTGATTTGGGACTTTTCGCTTAAATAAAACTAACTTTGGCGACTTATTAAAACAAAAACCAACTTTGCATTAAAGTTCTTTATTGAACGCAGTTGCTCGCTTATAAATAATATGGTACAAAATATACAATATGAGGCAGTACACAGGTCACACAGTAAAAAAAATCAGGCAGGCCTTTACGATAAAAATTTCTTGAAATACACTCTAATAAGAAGATCGTAGTTGTATTATCATCCCTTCTTTTGATAGGACTGGACTAAGCCTGATTTGTTTTGTTGTAGAGTAGATCTTCTTCTAAGACGATTTCAAGAATATTTATCAAAAGGCAATTTAAAAGTTATGGCGTTGGTTTAAGGTTTACCAGTGACCATGTCCACCATGACCATGGGCAAGAGTGGGTCCCCAGAGACCTTCAGCATGGACGGCTCCAGCGGGTCCAGCGATGGTGGCGGGTACAGTGTGGGGTCCGACAACGGCTACACCATGGCCAGCATGTCCAACAGCTCCTGGAAGTTTAATATTTTTGAAGATGAACCAATTAAATGAATAAATATTGCTGATATTGGACCTAGTTAGTCAATTAACAACATTGTTAAATATATGCATTTTGAAAACGCTTTACGTACATTTTCAATTGATTTTTTTAATTGAAATATTATATTATTTCAACGTTTCAATTAAATATGTTTTCAAAATACTATTTTCAGCAGTTTTAGATCAAATATCGATTTTATTTACTAATGCATTAAGTATGATTGTGTCAGCCGGTACTTGGTGGAAATCCATAATAATAGTATGTAAAATGTAAAAACCCTACAATTTTTTTTACAAATAGTTTTACTAAATTTGTTTAATAACTCGTAATATGTTTTGCTACATAGTAGCTTTTTCGGATGTTACATCTCGAGATGTAAACGAAACATATTACGAGATGTAAGAGAAACATATTACGTGTTGTTAAACAAATATAGTGGCAGGGATGTAAAAAAAATTATTATTTTTATATATTAAATAATGTTAAGTCTTTTTTTTTCGATTTACATATTTATAGACAAAGAATGTGAAAACCTCTTTATTACAAGGAATAATACAAAAGCGTAAGCAAAGTGCGGTGTAAAGTATATATGTATGTATTGATTTTGAAATATTTAAAAATTGAGTATTTAGATCCAAGAAAAATTGATTTTTGGACTACCCAATACATATTAAATGCTTAACTTACCCCAAGCTCCAGCTCCAAGTCCAAGTCCCCAGGCAGGGGCAGCTACAGCAGGTCCTGCAATTATTTATATTATTTTAACTTATTGTGTATACATTTTTAATAGCTAAATGGTATTAAAAGGTTAATATTTTACCAATTAAAAAATATTCTAATGTTGAGTTCAACTTAACTAGAGATAAATCGTTTTAATTATTCTAATTCCATTTTTTAAACAGTTATGGAGATTTATAAATTTAAATTGTTTAACAAGTTTTCATTAGTAAAATTCATTTACAGGCAAATTCAAGAGGGATTGTTAAGAAGTTTTTGTTGTGCCAAATTATGTTGAAAAAAATAGGGCAACGAATTACTCTAAATAAAAATTACTAAACATAGCTTTGCCTTTTCTTTAGCAACAATTTGCATTTTTAAAATCAAATTCTATTCTTTTAATTATATGCATCCTTTTCTAATCAATAATATATGCTTGGCTAGTTAGTACAGATCCTTACCTACTACAGTAGCACCATGTGCGGAAGCTCCAACAACGGCGGCATGTCCAGCAGAAGGTCCAACAACGGCTGCGTGTCCAGTGCTAGGTCCAACAACGGCAGCATGTCCAGCGCTAGGTCCAACTACAGCTGCTCCATGAGCAGCGGGTCCTACTACGGAAACACCGTGAGCCGCAGGTCCTAAATAAAACCACAATAATGTATAAAATTGATTCTTATAGTTTAGTTACTGACAAAGAAAAGAGGAACATCGAAAGAAAAAGTTACACTCACCTACAACAGAGGCACCGTGTCCCCAGGCACCTCCCCAGGCATCTCCCCAACCATGTCCTCCCCAGCCTCCATGACCGATAACCAGACCACTAGGGGCTGCGCAGGCGACAGAGAGGGTGGCAAGGGCGATAATCTTAAAAAGAATGCTCTCGTTGGTAAATATTTCAGATATCAATAACAAATTTTAACAATTTCGATAAGTATAAGCGGTACAAATAAGAACGATGCACTAGACGATATTTCGGTTCCCCCTCCCACTTGATGAAATAAATAAAGAATATTGATTAACACAAATCTATAAAGAGGCTCTTTAAATTATGCCAGGATCGTCCGTGAAAAATTATGTAGTTTAAAAAAACACATATATGTTTTGTTACATAAAACAAAGGCTTTATTTTTTTGAGATTTAAAAATTTTCGAATATATTTTAAAAACTAAGATTGTGTTTTGAAAGCTAGGATTTCCTCCCATTTAAAAAAGGACTTTCTTATCTCAAAAAAAAACAATTAGAAATAGTTGTGTGGGCAATATGCACACTGCTATACAATAATACTTTAGGCAAAGGTTTCAGTAGCTTTAAGGAAAAAGTTTAAGGGCTCTCCAAAAAATAAGGTAAATGCATAACTGCAGAAAATGTATAATCATATCCAATCAAGGGAGCAATTAAAATAGTGAGGTACTGTTTCATTTGTAGTATGGTCTAGTTTTTTCATCAAAAATAAGAACTACAGGAAATTACCGACACAGACCATAATTTATTCGAAAAATGAAAATTTAAATAACCCACTAAAATATTCGTGAAATGTAGACGTTATATATGTTAAAATAAGCCAAATTATTAAAATATTAAAATGCGTATTAACAAATTTAAAAATGTATCAGCTGTTTTTTATTATTGTTTGTTTCAAAAAGAACATTGGACCAACTTTTGTTCAAATTACTTTAATATATTTTTATGCGTTCATTTATCATAAACAATTGTGATTTATGTATCTTCAAGTATAAATCAAATTTAATCTGGATACCCTTAATTTTTAGAATATTTCACCCCGACGACATCGCGACAGAATATAAATTAAGGGGGGTTTACTTTGTTCATGTCAATTTACGGAACCCTAAAAATTCTCACGGAAAATATGATTTTTCCCCATTTTAAAATAATAAGCAATCACCCTTTTAAATTTAAAAGGAGAAGTGAATTGTAAGCAATTCTAATTCAAATTGAAGAACTCTATCCTTACCAAACCGTTCATTGTGAGATGGTGTCTTGTCTGTAGAATTGAACTGACTGTGCCCTAGTTAATGCAGCACCCCGAATATATAGTTTAGATTTCGACCTTCAAGATCGTACACGGAATAGATCTATGAAAAAAATGTTGTTTACAATTAACGGTATTACAATTTAGTTTTGTTTATTATTACCAACTACCAGCTGAGATTACGTAAGAAAGTTTTCTTTGTAGGTATTTCCTATGCGTAAGTGAACAAAAAAAAATTAATTGCAACATTACTGGTTTTTTTTACCGAAAAAAATAGTACACGTGTAGTATGTTGAAAATTATTTGAACAATTTTTTTGAGTCCAAATAATTAAAAATGACAATAAATACTTTCAACAGAGCAATATATATTATTTGAGATAAGTTTGTTTTGAATTCAGGATATATAAATGAGAGATACAATAATATGAAAAAAGTTTTGTTTTAAATTTTTTGTTATTATTCAAGTTATAACAATTTTCCGAAGAAAAAATCCGGATTTGGGTTTTTTCCTATATATATTTACCAAGTTTTTTGTGAAACTAAAAGAAAAATTCAATATTTTTTAGCTGCGTCTATAATAGAAAGGGTGAGAGCAGGATTATGCACTGTAACATGCAATGCGTGCTACACATTTCATTATTAAATTTGATGTATATATTTGCGCTCTCTGGAACAATATTCTTTTAATATAAAACTTTTAATACATTTCAAGCATGAAAATTCAGTCTACATTGTTCTGCCATATTGCTTAATTATCAGGTTATTATGTTCACTTTAATATCGATACTATCACAAGTCTAAGACCAAGCCCATCTCTTATAATAGTTCAGAGCTAATCTGGTGTAGTTTTGTGCTGTTAGTAACATTGAACAACAAAAAGAAAAAAACATCTTTTCCTATTCCCGAATAGTTGGAAACAGGTCATTTTTAGAATCATCAGACGATAAGCCAACACCGAGATTTTTTTCAGGCTAAACCTTAAAAATCTTATACGGTTTTTTTTATAGTTTTGGTTTTGTCAACCAAAGCTTGTTTACTAAAATAGCACCATTTGATTGAAGAAGGGCACAAGCAGATGGAATTCGTATAGCATCCTTTAAATCATTCAATGTAGAGGATTATACTGGGAAGAGGGCAGGCAAATAAAATCGCTATGGTAATTTATATCCCAACGTTTCGTGGCCAATTAGCACTTTCTCAAGGGACTATAATAAAGAAAAAGAAGAAGACACATTACATTTGGTCTTACTATGATAAACCTATCTAATTTGAAATGTCAAAAAAATCCTATTTAAAAAATGACGAGCAACAATAAATTGAACACATTAAGACAAAAATAAATAACAATGTTTAACTTACCAATAGGTACCTCACGCGGTCTGGATGCCTTTATAAGCATGAGATGACTGCAAAATCTTAGCAAGTACACCCTTTTTACGTTTTTAGTTATTCTTATAATAACAATGTTTCATTTCCGACTGATATAGGCAACGATATGAAGTTAGATATTAAAGAATTAGGGGTTTATCACAAATAGTGGAACTACATCAAGACCGCGCAGTATGACGTATACGAAGTCAACTACTAAATAAATCAAACTTAAAAAAAACATCAGGAAACATCTAACCTAGTAGATCACAAATTTAAAATGTAACAAAAAAAAACCCAGAAAAGTAGTGAAAAAATAGGACAAACGAGGGTAATATTTTTATATTATTGGTTTAAACCGCTCTGGAAATGATCTTTATATTTATTTAGTATTGATGAGTAATAGCAACTTAAATTGTTTGTATCTGTTTTAAAATTAATCGAATTATTCAGATTAATATATATCATTTCTCCAATATTACGCTTTATATAATTTTGTTCCTTATCAAAAATTATTGCCTTTGAAAAATCAAATTCATGACCCGTGTTGCGATGATGAAGACTGAGAGCAGTTGTCTCTATTTCATTATGATTGCGACAGTCGTTTGTATGTTGTCGTAGGTGATCTTTTAAATACTGCCTTGTCTGACTGACGTAAAACATATTCCTACACTGGGAACATGGAATTCTATAAATTACGTTTGACTCATATTCAGCAGGCAGTCTATCTTTTAATCTTGTAAACAAATTGTTAACAGTTTTAATATTGTAAAAAGCAAAATTACGTGGATTGTTGGTATCCTTAGAATATTTTTGAACCTTAGTGAAAAAAAAAATAAAAGGAAACTTATAATTCAGTTTATTACTGTCCTCATTTTCCTTCAAACTCGTATTACCTTTGTATCTAGTAATTATTTGATTTATGAAATTAAGGGGATAACTATTATTTAGAAGAATATTTTTAATTTTAATTAAATTGTCATTGTAAAACGATTCATACGACAGGTTGCTTGACCTATATAATACATTTTTGACTGTCATTATTTTTTGCGAAATTGGGTGATTAGAATTAAAATTTAATAGTCTACCAGAACTAGTTGGTTACATATATCAATTAGTCAAAATCTGTCCATTAGGATGTTTGTCGACCACGTTATCCAGAAACTCAATCTTACCATCAGATTCAGTCTCCATGGTAAACTGAAGTCTTTTATGATAACTGTTGAAAAAGGACAAAATATCATGCAACCTGTCACGTGGTACTAAGGTCAAAGTGTCTTCCATATATAGCTTTATGAAACCAAGACTAAAAGGTAGACTGTCAGAAACTGTCGCAAACAAGTCATTAATTGTAAGGTTTGCCATGACCGGGCTTGGATTGCCCATGGCACTTCCCTCAGTTTGGGAATAAAATTTACCATCGAACAAAAAATAACTTGACCGAAAATGGGACCAAAATTTGGAGTCCCTTTAAAGCAGAAAGAAATTTCAATTCCCACCATAATTAAGGATATTGAATATTGCATTTCTTCGCTTCATTTGGATGAAAATACACAAAATATTTTAAGGGCTGATGCGACAAATATTATCAGTAATTTTTATAATACTAGTTTTAACAACAAACACATTGGATCCATTAAAGAGTACCAGCACACCAAGAAACATTTAAAAGAAAACCAACCGACCAACCAAATTTCAAAAGCAAGGTAATCTTCTAGTTGATGAATCGAAGGAGAGTGATATCATATCGGAAACAGAAGCCAAGAAATTAAAAAAAACACAACTCTGTACCTCCTCGTATATATGGAATGAGAAAAACACACAAGCCTGGTGTAAAGTTGCGCCCGGTTGTTAGTTATGTAATTCATCGAGTTACAACATAGCCGTCTTAATTCACAACACATTATCGCTGGTTACTTCAAATTTTAAATTCAACTTAAAAAGTTTGTATCCTATTCGAAAACGACAAGATGATGCTCTGGTTTCACTAGACGTTATATCATTATTTACTAATATTCCTAACCAATTAGTGTGCAATATTATTAGTAAAAAATGGCCTTATATTCGAGCTTATACAGATATACCAAAGTCCTTGTTTATGAGAATGTTGATTTTCTGTTTTCGGTCAAGTTATTTTTTGCTCGATGGTAAATGTTATTCCTAAAAAGTGCCATGGGCAATCCATCAAGCCCGGTCATGGCAAACCTTATAATGAATGACTTGATTGAGACAGTTTCTGACAGTCTGCTTTTTCGTCTGGGTTTCATAAAGCTATATGTGGATGACACTTTGGCCTCAGTACCACGTGACAGGTTGCATGATATTTTGTCCTTTTTCAGCAGTTATCATAAGAGACTTCAGTTTACCTTGGAGACTGAATCTGATGGTAAGATTGAGTTTCTGGATACTGTGGTCTACAGGCAACCTAATGGACATATTTTGACTAATTAGTACATGAAACCAACTAGTTCTGGTAGACTATTAAATTTTAATTCTAACCACACAATTTCGCAGTCAAAAATTTATAATGTAAGTCAAGCAACCTGTCGCATGGATCGTTTTACAATGACAATTTAATTAAAATTCAAAATATTCTTCTAAATAATAATTATCCGCTAAGTTTCATAAATCAAATAATTACTAGATACAAAGGAAATACGAGTTTGAAGGAAAATGAGGACAGTAATAAACTGTAATATAAGTTTCCTTTGTCCACTAAGAATCAAAAATGTTTTAAGGATACCAACAATCAATGTAATTTTGCTTTTTACAATGTTAAAACTGTCAACCATTTGTTTACAAGATTGAAAGATAGACTGCCTGGTGAATATGAGTCAAACGTAATTTAAGGAATACGTTTTACGTCGGTCAGACGAGGCAGTATTTAAAAGATCGCCTACGACAACATACAAATGACTATTGCAATCAAAATTAAATAGAGACACCTGCTATCAGTCTTCATCATCGCAACACGGGTCATGAATTTGATTTTTCAAAGACAATAATTTTGAACAAAGAACAAAATTATATAAAGCGTAATATTGGAGAAATGATATATATTAACCTAAATAATTCGATTAATTTTAGAACAGATACAAACAATTTAAGTTGCTGTTACTCATCAATATTAAATAAATATAAACATCATTTCCAGAGTGATTTAAACCAATAATATAAAAATATTACCCCCATCTGTCCTATTTTTTTACTACTTTTCTGGGGTCTTTTTGTTATATTTTAAATTTGTGACTACTAGATTAGATGTTTCGTGATGTTTTTTAAGTGTTTTAAGTTTGATTTATTTATTACTTGACTTTGTATACGCTATACTGCACGGTCTTGATGTAGTTCCGCTATTTGCGATAAACCCCTAATTCTTTAATGTCTAACTTCATATCGTTTCCTATATCAGTCGGAAATAAAACATTGTTTATAAGAATAACTAAAAACGTAAAAAGGGTGTATTCGTTAAGTTTTTGCAGTCATCTCATGAAGCTATATAAATTTACATACACTAAAATAATTTATAAAGACATCCATCCAGACAGCGTGAGGCATTGGTAAGTTAAACATTGTTATTTATTCTTGTCATAATGTGTTCAATTTATTGATGCTCGTCATTTTTTCAATAGGGTTAAGTACAATTTTTGACATTTCAAATTAGATAGGTTTATCATAGTACGACCAAACGTAATGTGTCTTCTTCTTTTTCTTTATTATAGGCCCTTGAGAAAGTGGTAATTGACCACGAAACGTTGGGATATATATTACCATAGTGGTTCTATTTGCCTGCCCTCTTGCCACTATAATCCTCTACACTGGCACAAGCAAACCTAATTAAACAAAGGCACCAGCACAATTAATTGAAAAGGCAGAGAGACCATACATTTGAAGGCTTTTTTATTTGAATATTTCAAGTGTGGTTTCTATTTATCCATATGCTTTATTTAAAGATAGATATTTGAAACTATATACTAAATCAGTTTAAATCCTACTGTATTGTTATTTTATTTAAGCATACAAGTTGCTTTTAATCATCCGGTCTGGGTGAAATAAGCATTTTTGTTGAGCTGAAGTTTATCATTCATTTACAAATATTTCCTTATCTCTTGTAGATACCTCAGTAGCCAGAAGTATCTATAAATATATAAAAAAACAACTAACTTAAAGGAATTTATTTCGGTCACTGGCGCCCACTATAAATTTCAATAGGTATAAAAAGCAACAAGCGACCTCAAATTGAACATTTAGAACCTACGCCTATAATCTAGCAGAGGCATTCGTAAAACATAAATAGAGGTATGAAATATGTTTTAGTATAGTAAATAAGCTAGTTTCACGTATATCAACTTACCTATCCTAATCCAAATAAGAAGCCCTACCTGTACCAGCTTACTACAAAATAGACAGTTAAAAAGCAACATTTAAATCAGGTTACTTATACAATTTAATTAATTTAAATTTTCCAGTTTTAATTAATTAATTTTTCTGCAGGTAAGATTAGAAGATGTCTTAATTTCAAACTCTTTTTAAAAAAAAATTTCTTATTTTTTTTGTCGTATTTGCCGTTTGTAAAATTATTTATTCGTTGTTTGTGTCGTCATTCTAATCTTTACTCTTTG
Organism: Kuschelorhynchus macadamiae; assembly: GCA_030620095.1. NCBI lineage: Eukaryota > Metazoa > Arthropoda > Insecta > Coleoptera > Curculionidae > Kuschelorhynchus > Kuschelorhynchus macadamiae. The sequence goes on from JAUTXW010001306.1 coordinate 2,862,032, forward strand.
ATTTTTTCTACCTATTTTTAAGACTCTACATTAAAATTTCTCGCTATTATGCAACTTTACTTAGAACAATTGCAATAGATCAATTATATTATATACGGTGATTAAGAAAAAGCAATGTCTAGAAATATTAGACTAGTGCATTAGTGCAGTTGGTGCATTTTATTTAGGTAGGTACCGTACCTGCAACTCTTCATAAATAAAAATTACAAATTTTTTTTTAATTAATCTTTTTAAATACAAAGACTGATTACAAAGAAAATTGTTCTCCCCGTAAAAACAATATTAGAAAAATTTCCATTCTATTTACACCACCGCGCACCGCAAAGAAATAGATAAAACTCTTTTTCCCATAATGTCAAAACAAAGAAACCTGTGCCACCATTTCTTTACATTCGGGTAACGATTTGCACTAACCAATGTGTTATCCTGTATAACTAACCTATGACTTAACTAATAGTTTAAAAACTTTCGATGGCCGAAAATTAATTTCTGGCTCACTCTGTAGTTTGAGAGGTATATGTTGTATTATATCTATGGTTATAATGCAACAACAACATAGGAAAATATTAGAGGAAGTTTCACGGAACTCAAAATACGTTTAATTTGTCCTATGTCCATTTTCAAGTTTGGAATGAAATACAGTTTTTACTTTTCAATATTTTTTTTTTAATCAGTTTTATATCTTTATATAATTTTTTTATTTCAGCCTCTTCGTTTAATTGATATGAAGTTTTATTTTACCGGTTTGCTTAAAAATAGTTGAGTAACTAAATAATATATTACATAGAAACGGTCATATAAACGTATTTATAGAGAATTAGCAATAAAAAAATATCATAAATTAAAATGATTAGTAGAACTTTGTGTTACTGACAAAAGAAATGTTTGGTGTTGAGAGTGAAGTCAATTATTATCAATATTCCTTTAGATTTATAATTAACTACCGAAATAACTAAGTCGAGTGATAGAGCTCAGATTATGCTTATATTAATTTTTTGTTTAATTACATGCCACCTATTTATATGAATAGGAAATTAGCAATAAAAACTTTTTAAAATAAAAATTATTAATAAATTTAACTTAAAATTTTTTTCTCATTTTTTTGTCGTATTTACCGTTTGTAAAATTATTTAATCTCTGTTTGCGTCTTCATTCTAATTTTTGCTCTTTGATTTTTTCGATATTGTTGGTAACTATTTATAATTTATTAATTTCTTTTCATATTATTCTGCTGAAATTGATTTAATTATTTATTTAGGCTAATGTCAATAACTCTGCAGCAACATTAATCTTGCCATAAAAAGACAATCTAAAACCATATAATTTCAGAACAAATTTTTGATAAATAATGTTAAAATAAGCTATTGTTTTCTACATAATAATAGAAAAGAAACTTCAGAAAAATAAATGTTATTATTAGATGTAGTATGATAAAATTGATTGTTTTTCCTATAGGGTTTAGATTACATTTTTTGTCTTAAGTCAAATGGCTTATTTTGAGATGTTCTTCCATCAACACCTTTCGAAATTCTAATATTATTCTGCACACACTATATCATTCTTGGAAATAGATTAATGTCAAAAAGCTGATTGTTTAAACTGACCAACAGTAAATATTTGTTGGCATATCAAGTTATACGACGAGATATAATTTCTTGATAACTGGGATTATTGAAAATAAATCAAAATTTAGCCAAACGATATTAACTGGTGAAGTGTAGGATGATATTGCCCATGCCACTAAGACCCAATCATGTTTACTATCTCACAAATTATCTCGCAATGACCATACTATTCAAATGTATAATCAAATGCTGTTCCTTTAATCTAGTGTTTATCACTTTTCAGAAAGATCTTCGCTGGCAAGGTCTCATCACCTCCGTTACCACAGCAGCCGCGAATAAATTGGGTTTTCTTTTCAGAGCTTGATAATGCTTTCCTTCTAACAACTTGTATACTCTTTACACAATTAGAAATCAGTCCATTAATATTTTATTAAGCTTCCATTTTGTTCCGCCATCTTGAATTTGTACCAAAATTTTACCAGTTGATTCCTACATCACACTTAATTCTTGTTCAAAATTTGAAATAAATTGGATGAGTAAATTTTTTGAATTTTTTTTTAACATTCCTCTAGGCTACCATTTTGTTTTGCCATATTGGATTTTTATCAAAATATTACCAGTTTACCCATGTACGACACTTAATTTTTAACCAAAATTTGTCGATCGTTGTACCAATATTTTACCATTTTTGTTTACCATAATTGACCTTTGGGCATAATTTAAAATAAAATCACTAAGCAGTTTTTACATGGACACATACCGCCATTTTATTACGTCATGTTGAATTCGTACAAGTTTATCCCATTTTCACATTTAACTTTTGTGCAAAATTCAAAGTCAATTGAACGAGATTGTTTTATGTTGATTGTTTAAATATTTTATTTGACCGCCATTTTGAATTAGTAACACAATTTTACTAGTTGATCCTTATACCACAATTACTTATGGCAAACAATTTGAAATCAATCAGTTCAAGTATTCAGGTTGAATTTTTAAATAATTTATTATACCACCATTTTGCTCTGCCATCTTGGATTTGTACCAAAATTTTACCAGTTGATTCCAACATCATACTTGAAGTTTGTGCAAAATTCGAGATAAATTAAATATCTTTTAATAATATTTTTTTTAACATTTCACTATATCACCATTTTGTTTTATAATACTAGATTTCTCCCAAAATGTTACCAGGTGATCCCCAAATGACCGCTAATTTTTGACCAGAATTTGAACAGAATCGGGTAAGTAGTTTTTTTAGCTACGCCGCGAACAGACAGGCAGACAGGCCGACAGAATTGAGAAAACATGTTTTTCTGCGTCTATGGGCCCTGAAACGTGAAGATCTGAAAAAATCTCGGAGGGTGATTTTTTCACGATTACAATTACTTCCCTCTTACAAGGGAAGTAAAAAACGAAAATAATTTGATGGCTGGTACAACGCATTGATGCAGTTTGTTTATTAACTCTTACTTTTTAATAAAAAATTGCATTACGTTAATAACAACTTAAGAAGGAATTCACATCGATTTTATAATAGAAAATCAAAACGTACAGTTACTGGAAAAAATCCTGTCGTGGAATTTTTCCTAAAAAAAATATATGTATAATTTTTTTTTTCGTTTTAATTTAAGATTATACGTGAATTAGATGACACTACGTAAAAAATAAATAATTCTAAGAGGTTTTATATTAATTTTATACTATAGTCATATATTATTCCCATTGTTCCTGTTGTTTGACAGTTTTCTGCCATTTTTTCGCTTATTTATGAAAATATTATTATAATAGCAATATTTGTGAAAAAAGCAAAATATTGGCATCATGTGGAATGTGCGAGACTGACAAATGATGCAGTTTCCGGCAGGAGAAAGAGTATAGCTCATGGGTTTGTACAGTTTACCAGTGAAAAGGTTAGCGTCTACGACGTGGATCCATCGGGATATCAACAGGCGATAAGAACGGAAGTGTGATCTCAGATTTCGAAAACGAGTTGCAGCAGGATCTTTTAAGTAAGAAGAACGGTAAAAACTATAAAACTGCGGACCCGTCAAGGTGGACCAATAACTCCGAACAAAACCTTAAAAATTCTATTATGAAACTAAACTACTAAACAAATGTAAATATTAAAAAAAAATGGAATTAATGGGAGAATCCGTGAATTTCAATAGCGGCTTAATAGCTCAACTTCGAGTTAGTATTATAAAAATCATGTAAGATAATGGGCAACTTAAAAAAGTGTTAAAAAACTACAAGAGGAGGTTTACAGGGTTACAGAAAAACGAATAGAAAACCAGGTGGAAGCCAGCAGGAAAAAAAACTATTATTATAAGATTAAATAGTCAATAGACAAATGGGTATCTTCTTGCTGATTATCAATATATTTTGTTTGATAGCTTTTTCTTCAAAGACGCCCGAGAAATTTGAGAAAAACCCTGCAATAAAAGTCAATGTATTCCTATCGACTCCACTATGTAATAGAGTGTTTTCCATCACTCTCTCTCTCTCTCTCTCTCTCTCTCTCGCTCTTATGGCAGGTTTTTTTTCAAATTTCTCGAATACCCTACATGAAACTCTTACGGCAACAGTTTGCGGGAGGATACTCTAATCTAATAAAAAGAGATAGGTCCTCATTTAAACAACATTATTATATTTTAGCCTACTAAGTAGAGTCATTTTTTAGGTTCAATCTAAGGAAATGGAAATATAAGAAGCATGTTATTTTTTTTTCAATTGTATATCACCCTAACAATTTGTTTTAACGTTCTTCCGCCATATTGAATTTTGACCAAAATATTACTAGGTCATCTCCAAATAGCCCTTACCTTTTGGTCAAAAGTAGTATTTAAGCTATGGCGCGAACTGACAGACGAACAGACAAACCAACAGACGAACCGACGGAATTGATAAAACATGTGTTTTGGCATCTAGGGGAGCTAAAACGTGAAGATTTGAAAACATTTCGAGAGTGATTTTTTTACGATTACAATACTTCCCTTTTACGAGGGAAGTAAAAACATACAATTACTCAAACGAGACACCTACATTTAAAGATAAAATGTGTATTAATTTAATTCTATGTAACCGGTACAGCTTCATAAAGCTTAAAATTGCTTCTAAATTCAATCTCGTTTTACAATATTATATATTATTTTGAACACAGTAATTTTTCACACTAAATATAATGTTGAAAAATTAATTTTCCGTAACTCGTGGAATATGCATGTATGAGAAACAAACCTTATATTAAAAATTATATGCTGGGTTCCAACCACATATAAAATTTTGTAAAGTCGGCGCCTCTGTAAAGTCAAACCAAGAAATTCGTGTGATATTGTAAATTTCGTTTGTAAGTGTCTAACAACTAAATTACATCAATATATGCCAAGATAACCAAAAACTTAAAAAAAATATTAGTCATTCTAAATGAAATTATATTTAAGTGTTTTGAAGTTTTTCTAATTATGTAATGGCAGGTTTTAAAAAAATATAACTTTAAATTGTCGAGTTATTTAAAGTAAAGAAAAGATCCATCTTTATTGTCTATAGTCCGCAATAACATTATATTTTAAAAAGGAAAAATAGTTTTACAGTCAAATTTGCTGTTTTTGTCTGCTTATTTTCCGTAATTGAATTTACACACTATAAAAGGATATCGAAGCGAGTCTAAATGCTGATGCACTTAAGTCATTATGATATTTGCATCAAGATAGATCTATGTGGACCAGCGAGAGAAATCACACTAATCTAGTGAAAGAGCCGAATGTTCGGCCAAATTCAAAACATGGCGCTAAATTTTGAAAAACGCGTCATTGTTTAGTTAAAAAAACGTTTTTTAGGGAGAAAATTCTTTTAAAATGTGTGTAAATTTTATAGTAGAATATCGAAAAGTCTACAGTTTATTAATAAACAAAAAGAAACACTTTTTTGAAGCAGAAAAACATCAAACAAAAAAAATTCGGCTTTCTAACAATCTTAACAATAAACAACACATTTATTCTGGACATTTTATTCTTCGCTGGTTAAAAAGGCGTTGAAAAGTCGATGCGTTTTAAAGTTTCTGCGAGACTTTTCCAAATAATTAAATATTAAAATATAATAGTTAGATGAGTTCTAGCAATTATCTTCTGTATGATTAAATAAAACATTTTTGGGCTTAAACCAAAAATTAATTTTAAAGTACTGTAAAAGTTGTTTAGTTAAAAACAAAAATAATTTTAATTGTTAAGCTGCCTTCTCAATTCACTTCTTTAGCTACATTTTCAAAAAATTACGAAGATCCAAATTTTTTTTTCCTACATAACACTATGGTTATCAAAAAGCTCTTATATCTATACTCTGAAAATCAAAACAAAAAACTCACAAACGTATCGTCATTTATTATGAGTCTTGAAAAAAAAATAAAAAACAAGTTCCGTTTTTAAATTGAATACCTATAACACTGAATCTATTTGTACTATAAAAAAACTTATTTTTCACTTGAGAATTGTAAAATGATCTTTTCTGGAATTATTTTGCGATACAATAATAATTACCAGCAATCGGAATACTCTGAAGTTAGAAGAATATAAGAAGAAAAGTCTATAATCATATTCTTTTTATTTCAAACTTTTAACATTTTAATATTTCCAAGATTAGTCTTTTACTCCTGTCAAAAACAAAATATCAAATTAATGCGTTATAATATGAATATTTCATTTTTTAACCCATGAAAAAATCGTTCTTATTATGTTCGATATTCAAATTACCAAACTGAAAAAATAAATAACGACAACCACTGTTGCCTTCAGTATTTGACATTGTGTTCTTTAAAAATGTATTTTTAAATTAATTATCATACAATAATAAAATTGTAATAAAAGCTTTAAGAAGCAAAAATTATGTCAGAATGTAGTGCAAAACTGCATTAACTTAATAATTAAGTTATATACTGTAGGCAATTTTTTGATAAATTTAAATGAAACTAATCTATTTCAAGAAAGTCTGGCCGGCTAGAAAAGAAAACTGAACGACTGAATGAAATCATCAAAAGAATAAGATTTTTAACAATGCTGAAGCTGTATATGATATTAATACAAAGAAAATTGTTTAACACTCGTGAATTAAAAGAAAATATTAAAATACGACCTCAAGGAATGACCACTGAAAAAAGTTTATTACCAGAAAATATTAGCACGAAGGAACAAAATATTTTAAAGATGTTAAAAACTGGGAACGAGATTCACAGACAAAAGCGAGATTTTTTTGCCGGATTTTTTTTTTGACGTGACTTAAAACCTGCTACAATAATATTATCCATTATAATGGATACATGAGTTGCTCCTGATGTCAAGACAACATTCTTCTGTTTAAGTCATGGTTTCCTACGTAGGATTCACTTTAGGCAAGACGCAAAGTTACATTATAGAGATATGTTAACCATGTCTGACTTTATAATGTAACTGCTAAAGACATGTCAACTAACACGCTTCTTGAACTGAAACTAGTTAACGAATATTACACTTTCCAACATAATGGTGTACCTTTCTATAAATTTAGGTATATAAGCTGGTATTTAGCTATTTCAAATTTTATTAAACCAAGTCTTTGGCCGTCAAACAACTCTCCCTATTATTAAAGAATCTAGAATATTTTACATTTTTGATTAAAACAAAATTTTTTTAATATGACATATTGATAATTATAACTTATAATAACTTAAATCTAATTACTAAACATTATTAATACTATGTATATCAGGAAAAAAGATCTAAATATTGATGAAATTTCAATTTTCAAGCAAACATATTTTTTCCTTAATTATAGACAAAAATAGAGTTGTTATCAAATTAATTAAATATATTTGGATTTTTTTTTTCGTTTCTTTGTTCAAGGTTGATAATAATGCAAGACATGCTGGCTAATAGTTTTTTTTCGGTTTTCCAAAAATGCCTACTGAATGATCAATATCCGCAATTCTCTAAAAATATCACATAATATCCAGATTTCATTAAAATCGATCTAATGCCAAAAAAAAGGTGGCAAATAAATTTGACCCATCGTGAATTTTAGTTCAATTTCCCAACTGGAAGCAAATATGTAATTTTTTATTTTTTTCAGTAATGTATCCTTGAAAGGCAACACCACTAAAATTGATTAACATAATGATGGGGAAACGTTATTAAACAAAAAAACATTTGCAATAAAGTCCTTTATTGAACGCAGTTGCTCTCTTATAAATAATATGGTACAAATATACAATATGTATAATAAACCAGAGGCAGTACACAGGTCACACAGCAAAAAATCAGACAAGCCTTTACGGTAAAAAAATCGCGAAATAGGCTCTGGAAAGAAGATCCTTTTGATGATTTTTGTTCATTTGTTATACCACGAAGCCAACTAGAGAGTTTTATAAATTTCTTCACCAGATCTTCTTTACAGACTATCTCAAGATTATTTATCAAAAGGCAGACTAAAAGTTAAAACATTTGTTGAGGATTTAGTAATGTCCATATCCATGACCATGAGCGAGGGTAGGTCCCCAAAGACCATCAGCGTGGATGGCTCCAGCAGGTCCAGAGATTGTGGCGGGTACGGTTGGTGGTCCAGCGACAGTAACACCATGGGCGCCAGCTCCAATTGCTCCTAAAAAAAATTATGTTACTATGCACTCTTTTTCCTTATTTCAAAATTGTTTGTATATTAAGCCACTTACAACAGATCTGAAGGCATATTTGTTAACGATAAGTTAAGAAACACAATTGGTTAGCCGATGACGCTATACTATTAAACGTTCTTGAACAAAGTCATTCATTAATCAATATGCTCTAGAAATAAAACAACAAATTCAATAAAAAATAAGCCTCAGAGAAGGTAATAGAATAAGTTGTCAGCTATAAGTATCCTGACTGGCAGCAGGACATGAAGATCAAGTACCGAATTACACAACCTTCTACGGAAATGAAATTCACTTTATGTAATTATCTCATTATCAGAAAATAACTATTAAAGTGATTTTATGATTATGTGGAATGTAATATATTGTACGAATTGTTGCAGCACATCAAACAGGCCAAAATTATTGGACAGGGTGATCCAGGTTAAAGAGTTCTAGCTCTAGAATGGTAATTCGTGCTGAAATTTCTGATATAAAGATTGATCTATTGGTTAGTTGCCTTCGAGGAGATAAAGAGGAAGAAGAGAATATTGGGAGCAATGAATATGTAGAACAATTTATTAATATTGTTTTATAAGAAATATAGCTTTATTTTCACTTCAAAATATTTTAAGTTTAAAACACCAACATTTTAATTTTTCTTTGATCTGCAACTTATAGCCTATATTTTACATAATAATAAATAATTTCTTACCATATCCAGCTCCGAGCCCGAGTCCAAGTCCAAGTCCAACTCCATATGCTGGGCCGGCTACAGCTGGTCCTGAAATGTATTTTTATTTTTAGTCTAAATGTATAAGAAAACATATTAAAATATAAGTTTGACTGATTGAATAAATTTGCATGTTCTTTTAGGTTTTTAAAGTAAAATCCTTGGTAAGAATGGGTATTCAAAAATAAACCTTTTTATTTATTGCCTAGGTTAGTCATACTCCAGTATATATTTTTCTTTAATAGTTAGATTTGGGATTACGATAAACATATTAAAAATTCTACCATCTTCGATGAAAACGTGACCCTGTAAATATACAAATTAGGTACAAGAAGGCGATTTTTGTGAAATAACTCCTTTTCTCTTTGCCATACCATAAATACGGTGGTACTTAAATTGAAAGCTTATACAATTCTCTACAAAAAAAAATCTATACTCTTTTTATATAACGTCAGTACTATCGCCGTAGTAGCTTACTGATGCCCGTCGAGCACCTTTAAACCCATGCATAGCATACCTAGCAATATTCCAGTGAATAAACTAATTAAAGACGCGCATCAGTCAAGTTGAAAAGGCTACGGCGATAGTGCTGGTGCTACGTAAAAGGTGTAAAAATGCTTTTTTTATAGCGAATTTTATAATCTTTTATTTTCTATATCATCATAACGAGTTACTACGCAAAAATCAACTTGAAAGTACAGCTAAAAACTACAAATTACATAAATAGTAGCACGGTGTGGATAACTACAAAAAAACTTCGTTCCGGGCTTTTTTATACATATTTAGAGTAGTATTTATCTTAGAGTATATTTCAACTTTTGAAGCTTTAAATATGCCGACCTAAATTTCAACTTCCAATAATAATCCTATAATGACTAACCTAGCACAATAAAACCTCCTTACAATTCTCTCCAAACAGGATAATTTTACATTGCTTCTATGTCCCCTTAAAAATAAAATTAACCGAAAGGATTGAATACAAATTTAAATAACGATGCCAGAAACCCGTCAGGTTTTCGGGTAACTGAGTTAATAAATGCGACATGTCGCAGCGTTGTCATCTCATTCATCTTAAGGGTTATTTCCCGATTTATCTTTAAGATACGTTAAGAACAAATTTGAGAATAGTTTTAATAATATTTCGGTATTTATTAAAAAAACTAATTTTGATGGGACCTTTCAAATAAATATGGAAAATTTTCATTTCACGTACAGGATAGTGTACTTTAATAGGCGGCATCTCTGTGCTGGCTTTACGCCTACAAGAATTCATCTGATATTGGTTATTACAAGTGGGAAATATAAAAACAATACCGATATGATAAGAACTAATATAACATATGTCTTGGTAGAGAGATGTAAAAAAATATCCAAAGATGGCGAAACCGGACAAAAATTTTGTCTGTGTTTTAAATACATATAAATTTATTCGTATCAAAAATGATAAAGCGAAGAGTCACAACGTTTGTACAAATGATTTGTTTTCATGGTATTACAACGATATGTTGAAAAATAGTAAATAATACAAATTTGAATATTTTTTAATTTATTGGCTGTAGATCTAAAATTCAAATTGTCTTTTTTCTCTAGGTCTATATGTATAAATTCAATCTTTCGAAATATTGAGATAAGTCCAGACGATGGCTTATTAACTATTTTTAACCCTAAAATTATAAACGCGAATGACCAAAATTTGAATTCCTCAGAAATGAGCTTTACATTGCAGTATTTTGTGACACACACTCTCATGTCTGAACTATTGACATTAAAGACATGCCACCTATGACTTCATAAATGTATGTTTGTTAAATTTTACTTACAATTAACCGTTTGAGCAGGAAAAATCAGACTTGCTGACGTGTGAAACATTTTTCCGTTTTTATTATTTTTTTTAGTTTCCTGGTCTTTGAATAAAATAATTTTTAAAATAGATATTATATGTACTGTTCTGTGGAAAATTATCTATTGATGGACCTAAAATTCTCATTTAGGAGCAAATTATATTCTTCTTTACATAAACAAATGTCATCGTCGGTGAGATTTTAAATAATAACTGACAGGAAAAAAATCAGGAAAATTATTAAACTTTGGTTGAGAATTTTTCTTACCTACTACAGTAGCACCATGTGTAGAAGCTCCAATGACAGAGGCATGTCCAGCGGTAGGTCCAACAACAGCGGCGGCTCCAGCAGAAGGTCCAACAATGGAAGCGGCACCAGCGGTTGGTCCAACTACAGCAGCTCCGTGAGTGGATGGTCCTACTACAGCAGCAGGTCCGGCGACGGGGCCTACTACAGAAGCTCCATGAGTAGCTGGTCCTACTACGGAAACTCCATGAGTGGCTGGTCCTACTACGGAAACTCCATGAGCAGCTGGTCCTAAATTGAAACAGAAACAAATAAAAGATTGCTTGTGAAAAAGAACGGTAAATGAATTATTCAAATTCAATGTTTTTTGCGGGTGGGGAATTCTATTCTCACGTTATTTTTTAACGTTGTGCGTTAAAAAACGTTAACGTTAAAAAAAACCTAAATGAATATCTCGGGTCGTTTCTAATAGTTTTTTGTTTACTGCCTGTAACAAAAACAGCACTATTTTTGCTAAATTACATCTAATTTTAGGCAATATTATTGAAATGTGTGAATCTATATTAGGTAATGACACATTTCTATTGTTAACATGCCTATAATTCATTTTAAGAAGGACTTTTTCACTTATACTGAGTGTCTCAAAACAGGGTTGGATAAGGACATATTATGTAAGTGGGTAATTAACCGACATTTCATTTCATGAAAGGTTTTACTTAAAAATACTGAAAAATGTCATCTGGGGTTCGGAATGTTCCAAGTTATATTCAATAATTTCCATTTCGTCGTCGTGGATTAATTATACGAAGTTTCTGAAATTGTGTCAAAAATTAATTCTTTTGGTCATTTGCCAAGGAAATATGAATATTATCATTAGTTTTTTTACTCTTTTCAGGAAAACAGATATAACTATCATATTATCTTTGTTACTTTCAATTTCTTTTGATTTTATATGTTAACATTTTGTTGTTACTTTTAAATTTAATTTCCATTTTTGCTATCTTTAAAACATATAATATATAATAGAAGGTTTTAAGAAATATATAAACGCAAATAAATATATTTTTCTTAGAACTGCCTAGTACTTGATGAAGGTTTAAAAGCGACAACGATAATATGCTATTTACTTTCCTGAAAAGAACAGACGACCTATATTAATTTGAACATTTTATTATTTTTGCCAAAAAAATCCAATGTTTTTCAGAAAAATGACGCAATTTCTTTTACAAGGCAGTAAACAAACATCTACTAAAAACGACTCGTGATATTTGCTGATATGAATGAAGTTGTAGTAGATGCTTTGCTTACTTTTTTTGATAAAGATATATTCACTTAACAAACAAGAGGGGTTAGGTTTATAGCAAAAGCATTTGCTAGCTTTTATTCACATCACCCATAATCTTAAGCTTTTAAATATCAATACATCATAACAAGGAAAACCTTTCTATAAGAAAATGCACTTTGTTATAAATTTCATTATCATATTAGCCACCCTGTAAAACGCTAAAAATAATAATTTGATAAACGCATCCCCCATTCCTAGATTCCGAAAAGCGTATTCGAACTTAAATATGCTATCAATTAAACATTAGGTCCAATGTTTCAGAAGATATAAATGGAATAATAGGTCTTCTATTACCACAATGAGAGAAGATGTACTGACCTACAACAGATGCACCCAGGGCTACTGGGCCAGCAAGGGCAGCACCATATCCGCCAATGGCTGCACCATATCCACCATAACCAAGACCATGTCCGTGTCCAAGGAGCAGACCACTAGGGTGTGCGCAAACGACAGAGAGGGCAGCAAGGGCGATGATCTGAAAGAGAAAATTAAATGGAATGAAGGCTAAATTATATGCAAGTATTTTTAGATCAGTACTGTTTTAATTTTACTTTAAAATATGAGCTTGAAATTTAACCAATGTTCTAATAAAAGTTTTAAAATTCTTTAATGTCATTTCACATACCTGCAAATATCAACATTTTTTTGCATTTAACTTACTAGTAGTCAATTTATGTTTTGAGACTGGAAAACCAAATTACTTAATACATTAGATGAATTGAAGATTTGTTAATAGTTGTCTAATTTCATCATCTAAGTGAAAACTGAATCAATTTTTTGTTTGGCCATATATTTTTTATTTTCCTTAAATTATAAAAGAAAACAATTGGTAACTTCAATTATGTGGAATATTCCAAAATATTCCCAGTTTTATTACTTGGACATCTTAAAAAGCAAATGTAATTAAGATTTAATTTATTGTTAATAAAGCAATTTAAAAACAAAAGCAACAGTATAATTCCCTTTATTTAGACAGAAGCTGATATGGAAATTTAGAGTTGATTTATTTACTTTACCTGCACAAGAGACTATAGTATAATGAAATATAATCAATGGAATTCCTCTTAGATCTCATATATAAAAAAATATCCTCAGTTCGTTTTTGACAGCCGTGAGGGATACAAAAATTCTCAGAAAATAGAACACATCTAAGAAGAGATGGAAAACTCATTATAAAGCGGATATTTGAAACTTTCCAATAATACCAAATGTAAATAGATATCATAATTTTCATATTTTTATTTGAGGTTGACCCTGAGATTTTCGAAAAATTTGGAAAAGTACTAAAAGGCAAGATGATCAAAGGTAACGGTTATTTACCTCATAAACAAACCGAGATGTTCATTGCAATGTTATTGTTTCAGGTCCTCTAAGGAAGAAATACTATATATACAAAGTGAAATACAAAGACGTAGAGATATATAGTATATACGAAAAGACATTAATTGTTTTTTATATATTTTTTTTTAAAATAAAATGTAAGGTAATAAACTAGTAGTAAAACACTAACTGCTATTTTGGAGATGTGTACTAATTTCATTATACATATTTTGAAGTAAAAATAAAATTTGATTGATGATGGCGTAAACTGTCACCAAAACGATGTCAAACTTAATTTAAGAAAAACCCAGGTTTAGTGGTCTTAGTTTTGGAAACGCTCAACGCTTAAAAAAATAAATCATATTTCGAAAATATGAAAGAAAGTCTCTTACCAAACCGTTCATTTTGGGATCGTGTATTGTCTCGAGAGCAGGACTTGACTGTGCCCTAGCCTGGGAAACACCCCGCATATATAGTTAGTCTATACTGCGACCTTCGACACCATGCTCGGAAAAGATCACTGAAAAAAAGCGTTATTTGCAGCTATCGGTACTATTATTTAATTTCATTTTGCAGTATCGAGTAGCGGTAGTGATTACATTAGCAAAAAATGTGTCTAATACGTTACTGTAAACTCCCGTAAGCACCAAGAATGAATCAGTGTCAGAAGATATAAGTGAAACTCTGAAAGCTGTTATTTCGATCATGGCAAGGTTAAACTTCAGAAAACCTAGAAAGCAGGCCATTTTTTAATTTTAGCTCTTTAAAAACTATCCGCAGTTTTCATTTTCTGTCAATATGATATGAATTACCCTAAATATGATATCATTTTTGCGATAATTTGATCGGAAACTATAGCTAATCTATTGTGAGAAGAAAAATCTGAAAATTGTGAACGCGTTTGGGGATTAAATTTACACTAATTCCGCCAAAAATTATTTGTATATGTTTAAAATTGAATTAAAAAGGGAAAATAAGTCATAAACGTTGTTAGAATGACCAAACTTATCATTTGGATGTCAGGTGATAAAAATCCTAGCTTCGTTTTACATGTGTTATTTTATAAAAGAAAACGACACAAAAAACGCCTCACTTCTTATCAGATACTAAATACGTGTTAATATAAACTCCATTTTCACGAAATAAAAAAAAATAGCAAAAAATATATAAGAAAATTATGTTTGTTATAAACTTATTTTTGGTTTAAAACATTTTGCTCTGGGTTGTTAGGGCTGGGGGGTATTTGTCCCTTTTGTCGCTGACCTAATTACGCCCATGAGAACCGTAGCTATTATATTTAAAAATTAACTATAGTTTCCCATCGATTCCTTCAAAGATCATCAGGCAATCCTAAGCTTCACTTTTTTCATTTACATAATTATTCTGTCTTATCGACAATAATTAACAAAAAGCAATTTTGTTAACTTTCAAATGACTTAGCAATATAAACTTTGGCTACTTCAAAAGAGCTACAATTTAAAAAAAAATCGATACATTTCGTTTACCCTGACCTTCCCTCGGTAGGAATTTTTACTTTTATTAGGAATAGTGAAGTGTGGCTTAATTTAGCTCGGTACATAGTCATTTAGTAATACATATACACTGTCTTTTCAAACATTCTTAATAGGCGCCATTTTTTTCCAGCACATTGAATTCCTAGCAATATTTTTTTCCACTTTCTACATATGCCACACTTGATTTTTGAACATAATTTAAATTAAATTGAATAAGTAGTTTTCATTGATTTTTTAAGACCGCCATTTTGTTCCGCCATGTCGAATTTGTACCAGTTTATCTCTATATCACATTTCATTTTTGTGCAAAATTTGAAGTCAACTGAAAAAGAAAATATTTTTTAAACATTTTGGTGGTGTCACAACTTTACTAGTTTATCTCTAAATCACATTTAATGATTCCACAACAATTGAAAACAATCTAATTAGTAGTTTTCTCAGGCTGATTTTTTAAAATATTTTGTTAGGACGCCATTTTGTTTCACCATCTCGGATTTGTGCGAAAATGTTACCAGTCACCTTAAGATGACTCTTAATTTTTGACCAAAATTTGAAATCAATTGGGTACGTAGTTAGCTATGCCGCGAACTGACAGATAGACAAACATATCGAAAGACAGACCGACGAAAATGACAAAAAATGTTTGGCATCGAGAACGGTAAAACATGAAGATATGTAAATACTGGGAGGGTGATTTTTTTACAATTACATATATTTTATTTAGCGCCATCTTGTATTCGTACCACAGTTTTACCAGTTTATCTCTTTATTATATTTAATGATTGCACAATAATTGCAACCAATCTAATTACCTACCAGCTCTTTCAAGCTGATTTTTTAAATATTTTATTAGGCCGTCGTTTTGTTTTGCAATTTCTAGATTTGTACCAAAATGTTATCAGTCATCTCCGGTTAACCCTTAATTTTTGACCAAAATTTGAAATTTGTGTAAGTTTTTTATCTATGCCGCGAACTGACCAACAGACAGACATACTGTCAGACAGACCGATGAAATTGAGAAATTTTTGTTTGGCATCTAAGGGCCCTAAAACGTGAAGGTATGTAAAACCTGGGAGGGTGAGTTTTCACTAGGCCACCATTTTATTCCACTATACTGGAAAATCTTACCACGTGATCCCCATATAATCCTTAATTTTGAACAAAATTTGAAGTCAATCGTATAAGTAGTTTTTAGCTATGCCACGAACAGACAGGTATACCGATTTAATTCAAAGAAAAGTGTGTGTGTGTGTGTGTTTTTTTTTCTTTTCTGGGGAAGCGTAGTGCTGCAAGTAGCTTCCCTGAATCTCCGAGAGTCCATCCCGTCCCCCGTCCTCTTACGAGATTAGCGGTTGTTCTCTTTGGTTGTCTGTCTCTCTTTGTTCCATAGCTCTCTTATGTTTCATTGTCTCGATTATATATTATATCACTATCGACCATTGTTCCTCGGTTTCCAGCATGCAATCGATAATATTTTCAGGTGTAGTTTGTACACCTATAACTCTGCTAATGTAGGCTCTTCGTGCTTCCCGCGCCAGGCACTCGAAAATGGTGTGCTGTGCATTATCCGGGGCATGTCCGCAATAGAGGTATGTATCTTCTTCTCTTTTTTTAAACCGTTTAAGATATTCGTTGAAACATCCATGTCCAGAGAATGCCTGTGTCAAAAAGTAGTCCGTCTGTCCGTAGTTTCGATTACACCATTTCGCAATATCGGGAATCAATGTGTGGGTCCAACGACCTGACAACTCGGTGTCCCACCTGTCCTGCCATCTTCTAAAGAGTCTCTTTCGTGCCCTTTTCTTGACGTCCTGTCTTCTTTGTGCATCCATAATGTCCTTACCCTCCAGGTAAATTTCCTGTCTCTCTCGAACGAGTAGATCGATCGGTGGTACGCTAGCTAGCACTAGTGTTGCTGCTTCCGATACTGTGCGATATGCCGATATAACCCTTAAAGCGCTTTGCCTTTGCGGACTTAGAAGTTTCTTTCTTATCTCCAGCGTATTTACGGCTGCAGCACATATCTCAGATCCATATAAGTGTGTGTGTGTGTGTGTGTGTAGGTGCGTGCGTGCGAGTTCCGTATTGCTGCCAAGTTTTACCATTTTTTCTTATATAAAAGGATTTTTTTTAATGGAACACCCTGTATTATATTACTTTTTTAAAATCTGCGTAAAATTGTCAATATTTTTTGTTAAGACCACTTTTTATGAAAGTCAACGGTTTTTGCGATAATGAGGGTCTAATATCCATAATTTAATGTATTACATTTTATTAAAATACCTGCACACAAAAGGTTACCTTATATGTTTGACAATGTCAGTTTTGTTGATTTACAAAAATGGATCGTTTAACTGAAACGTAAAGAATTGACATTTTAATTATACTGGATTATGGGAAGAGAATGCGAAACTTTTAAGATGTTTGTATCATTTTTAATGACAAATATCCTAACAGAAATCCAATAACTAAATATACCGTAAGTAAAATTAACCAAACATTTCGGGAAACTGAAAAGGTACAAGATGTTGTACGTTCTGGCAAGACACTAGCAAAAGAAAACATCGTCTCAACTTTAAATGTAGGTTGTAAAAAACAACTGAAACAGTACCTACAATACAAAAGAAATGCCTAATACAGCATTCAATAAATTAATGAAACTAAGTAAGGTGTTTAAATGTTGTCCATTTATTTCTTAACAGTAGGCCAAATACTGTGGGAAAACATTTAATACATTAAAAAGAATTCCAACTATCTCTATTCGTCTATATTCGATTTCTATTCGCTCCTTTAAATCCTCGAGCTCATTGGGTTTAGTTTTATACACATTTCATTTTTGTTTGTTCTATCATATTGGCTTCCTACCAATATTTTACGATTTTCTTTCTACCTATGCCACACTTGACTTTTGGGCATAGTAAAATAAATTTAATAAGTAGTTTTTACATTGACACATACCGCCATTTTGCTACGTCATATTGAATTCGTACCAGTTTATACTGTTTTCACATCTAATTGTTCTGCAAAATCAATTGAACAAGATTCTTTTCACATTGATTTTTTAAAAATTTTATTTGACGGCCATTTTAAATTGAAACCCATATTATCAGTCTTTACCTACTCCGCTGGTCCGCAGATACTTCCCAGATATTAAGTTTCTAACTGGTTTTTGTTATCGACCCTCTTGTTCCTAAAGTGGTGTATTATTTGGTTTTAGGATCCAATTAAAAAACAAAAGCCTTTTTTTTTATGTGTACGTTTCTCAACTTTGTAGTTGAATCGTCAGGACACAGATTTAATACCCTACATTAAACCCATATTATCGGTCTTTACCTACTCCGTTGTTCTGCAGATATTTCCTAACCTAAAATAATACCCCACTCTAACATCAACAAGATCGTTAGCGAGAACCATTTAGAAACTTAATATGTGGGAAATATCTTCAACGGAGTATGTAAAGACTGATAATATGGGAGAATGCAACAATAAAGTTGCGAAACGTCGACAATTTAAAATAAGACTTTGGTTTTTATTACTGGATTCTAATCCCAAATAATACACCAGTCTAACATAAAAACAAGAGGATCGTTTACGAAAATCATTTGGAAACTTAATATCAGGAAAATATCTGCGGATCAACGTAGTAGGTAAAAACTGATAATATGGGTTTCATGCAGAACATAGAATCTATGTGTCCTGAGGATGCAACAATAAAGTTGCGAAACATCGACAATTTAAAAAGCCTTTTGTTTCTTAACTGGACCTTAACCCCAAATAATACACCAGTCTAACATAACCACAAGAGGGTCGTTAACGAAAACCATGGAAACATAATATCTGGGAACTATTTGCGGACGAAGGAGTAAGTAAAGACTAATAATATGGGGTTCATTCAGGATATGAAACTATGTGTCCTGAGGATGCAACAATAAAGTTGCTAAACGTCGTCTACTTAAAAATAGACATTTGTTTTTTTTTACTGGACCCTAATCCCAAATAATACACCACTGTAACATAACAACAAGGGGTTTGTTAACGAAAACCATTTAGAAACTTAATATCTAGTACATATCTGCGGACCTCGATAATATGAGTTTCCTGCAGGATACAGGATCTATATATGTGTCCTGAGGATGCATAAATTATGTTCCGAAACGTCGATAATTAAAAAAAATACTTGTTTTTTTTCTGGACCTTAAACCCAAATAATACACCTCTCTAAAATTTTTTTTAACATTGTTAAGCCATATTGGATTTTTACTAAAATATTACCAGGTCATCCTCATATGACCCTTAATTTTTAGTCAAAATTTGAAGTCAATCCGACAAATAGTATTTAAGCTATGTCGCGAACTGACAGACAGACCGACAGGCGGACCGACGCATTTGATAAAACATGTTTTATGGCATCTAGGGACGTTAAAACGTGAATATATGTAAAATCTAGAGGGAGAATTTTTCATTTAACATTCTTATTCGGTCGCAAATTTGTTCCGCCATCTTGAATTAGTAACTAGTTTTACTAGTTAAGCATTATATCATAATTAGGTATGGCACACAATTTGCAATCATTAAATAGTTTCTAGTTTTTTATTTTGTGCCGCCATCTTGGATTCGTACCAAAATTTTACCAGTTGATTCCAAAAAATAATTGATGTTTATGCAAAATTTGAAATAAATTCTACAAGTAGCTTTTTCATAATATTTTTTCTTAACATTTCACTAGGCCGCCTTTTTGTCTTTGCTATACTCGATTTTTATCAAAATATTACCAGATCATCCACATTTGACTCTTAAATTTTTATCAAAATTTGAAGTTTTAGTTCAATGCCGGTTTAGTTCAACGCCGCGAACTGACAGACAGACAGAAATACCGACAGACGGGCCGACGGCATTGATGAAACATATTTTTTGGCATCTAGGAACGCTAAAACGTAAAGATATAAATAAAACTTGAAAGAGTGGGTGATTTTTTCAGGATTACAAACATTTTATTTGGTCGCCATTTTGTTCCGCCATCTTGAATTAGTACCACAGTTTTACTAGAGGACCACTATACCACAGTTAGCTATCGCACACAATTTGAAATAAATTCATTAAGTAGTTATTCAGGCTGAAATTTTTCAATATTTTATTAAGCCGCCATTTTGTTCTGCCATCTTGGATTCGTACCAAAATATTACCAGTTTATTCCAACATAATACTTGATGCACTTTTGTGCAAAATTTCAGATAAATTGGATGTGTAGTTTTTTAATAATAACTTTTTTAACATTTCACTAGGCCGCCATTTTGTTTCGCCATATTGGATTTTTACCAAAATCTTATCTTATATGACCCTTAATTTTTGATCAAAATTTGACATCAATCGGGTGAGTAGTCTTTAAGCTATGCCGCGAACTGACAGACAGACGGACGGACCGACGGAGTTGATAAAACAATATTTTTTGGAATTTAGCGACGTTAAAACGTAAAGATGTATAAAACTGAGAGGGTGACTTTTTTACGCTTAAAAACATTTCTTTTGGTCGCTATTTTGTTCGACTATCTTGAATTAGTACCACGATTTTACTAGTTGTACTGCACCAAAATTTGAAATCAAACCATTAAGCAGTTTTTTTGAGGCTGAATTTTTATATATCTTATTAAACCGCCATTTTGTTCCGCCATCTTGGATTCGTACCAAAATGTTATCAGTTGATTCCAACATAATACTTGATGCTTTTGCAAAATTTGAGATAAATTGGATGAGGAGTTTTTTAATAATAATTTTTTTAAGATTTCATCCATTTTGTTTCGCCATATTAGATTTTTACCAAAATGTTACCAGGTCATTTCCATATGACCCTTTATTTTTGACCAAAATTTCAAGTCAATCCGGTAAATAATTTTTTAGCTACGCCGCGAACAGACAGACAGACAGACAGAACGACGGAATTGAGAACGTGTTTTTTGTCATCTAGGGACCCTGAAACGATTACAATACTTCCCTTTTACGAGGGAAGTGAAAATCAAATTTAAATATTTAATACAGCGTGTAAAGTAACGAACTTACGATTATTCGGAAATAGGTCTGCAATAGCTGGGACAATTTCGGTCCTTAAAAGATTCAAATATCTTTCTCCAGTTAATGTGTCTTCCATGAAGAACGGACCGATTACTTTTGCAGTCGTTATACCACACCAAGCATTTATTTTTGGGAAAATTGGGAATGATTTTCACGTATTCATTGTGGATTTTTCCTGACCCAATATAGAAAAAATTGCTTCTTAAGAAAAAAAAATTTAATTGACAAAATTTAGATTGGTATTGCAACGTTCCATCATGATTTCACAAAATTCCAAGCACCTATCGTGATCATCCTCAGAGAGTTCTTGCACCAAAGTTATTTTGTATGGATGAGACTTTCCGGTTTTTAGAAGTCGATCTACGGATATGTGCGAAACGTCATTTTCTCTTCCTAATATTCTGGTAGAAAACTGTATTTTAGTAAAAGATAATACATTAAATTATGGAAATTAGACCCTTATTTTTACAAAAACTATTGACTTTCATAAAAAGTGCTCTTAATAAGAAGAATTGAGAACGCAGATTTTAAAAAACTAATATAATATAGGGTGTTCCACTAAAAAAAATTGTTTTACTTTTATAACAAAAAAACAGTAAACTTGGTAGCAATTCGGAACTCGCTATTGGATCCGGTATAATTTCATACCTAAGTGTACGCATTTTCATTAAATTCAGGTAAGCGTTACCTGAGATATTTCGCCTATTCCATACTTTTGATACGCGCTGTATAAACCTCAGCTCGCGAATATCATTGACGTAATACATATACGGAGAAGAACTATGTTTGCCAAAATACTATTATACTTTTTTAAAGAAGAACTCATCGGAGGTCTATATTTCCAAAAAGGGATCGTGTGATTTTGACGTGCCTAGCGTATTTTTTGTTCGATAGGTCAAGAACTACAATATATAAAGGTCAGCGAATTTCATTGAAGCTGGATCAAGATAAGGCTTATGCGTGGGCTTTTAAAAATTACATATTATGTGAATAAAAGTGACGGCGTTGTGCTGTAAATTAGTTATATAGTATTTGTTACAAATCTAAAAAATATTTAATTATTCCATCTGGTACAAGTAGGTAGTTCTGGAAAACCACCATTATCTTTATGAGCCCCCTCTAATATGAAAACAATTGCAATGACATTAAAATGGCATACATAAAAATCCAATAAAAATATAGGGAATCTAAGACATTACACAATTATGACTAACAGCATTAACGTAATTGTTGTAAATGTGAACAAATACGGAGCCGGCTCTTAGGCGGGAGTAATTATCAGAGTAGGCATATTTTAAATCGAAAAAATCGAGTGTAATGATAATGAGTAAGAGCTGCATATAATTTATAGACATGTACGTACGTATAAATGAATTCATAACTTATTGTAATGTCATTCGCCTAAGTGAAAAACCGGATTAACTATACCGTATCACCTGATAGTAGGTAGTAGTATTTTTTAAGGTTGAGAATGTTGCAGACAACGTGATTTTCTGGGTGCTTAATTTTTATCTTATAGAGAAAAAAATATCTATTATTTTTTAATTCCAGCAAATTGATAAAGATGGTATGAGCAAAATATGACTGAGGAATAACAAAGATTTATTTTTTACCCCGGCTTTGTACATACCTAGTTAAGATTATTTGCCAGTTCTCATGAATGTTCTTTACCCCCCACTATTCGTGTGTAGTTGTTCGTGACTTTTTCTGTCTTCCTTTTGTTGTTTTCTTCTATTCCGAAAATTTGCAATCATTATGGCAGTCTATATTGGTTTGACGGCGGCAGGCACGGACCCGGGTGGGGGGGGTCATAAAGGTCTGGAACCCCGCCGAAACTTTGAAAATATTTTGGTATAGACATGGACCACACGAAATGAATTTCTGGTTTGAACCCTCCCTAACTGAATTTCTTGGTACGTGCCTGGATGGAAGTCCAGTTATGTTGATTAAAAACTATGTTGTTCCAGGACCTCAGATTTATCAGAATTGTACCTTGTAATATTAGTTGTTAAAGTCCATAACGATTCGAGTTCCTCATGAAATATCCTAGTTAAAGAAGTTTCTTACTTTTTTCTGTATGTAGAAAATATCTTTTCTTACTTATTCTGTCAAACACTTCCTTGTTTGAAACACATCCCCAAATCCACCCTCGATATTCGAAGAATTCCTCAGTACTTCCACATTTCAACCAACTGTATTTTTTTTTTGAATGTGCTTCAATTAGGCCCAGGCTTTGCACCGCTCAAGATCTAAAAAACATAACGACTAAGTTACACCAGTAAAATAGTACAAATCATTTATGACATGTTATAAGCAAAACGAATGTGCTTGTTGCTTAAGAGCATCTAAATATTATTATTTTTCATTAAACCATTTAAAAAATAATTGAGAAAAATGTGAGTACCAAAAATCTGAAAACCTCCAAATATCTTGAGAATCACTCATCTAATTTATACCAGACATGTACGGAAATGCCACGAAAAACGGGTGAAATTTGCAACACTGCCAAGTTTACCATTTTCCAGTAGTTGATTAAAACTTTTATTTTTTAAATGGATTTCTCAGCATTTTATTACGTTTTCCGATTATACCACTTATTCTAAAGATATTTCAATCTCATAATTTCAGTGGTTATTAAGTAAAGGGATTTTTTTTTAATTATTAACGTATTCATCTGAGTGGAAACCAATATTTAAATACCGAACGTTACAGCAAATCTTTGAAATATTTAATAGTAAATATTATAATCGAAGTCCAATAGAAAAGTCTATTGTGTGCAAAATTTCAACAAAATTCAATGCAATTACATTCTAAAGGTGTTTCCTAAGATATATTTAAATTTAAATTTAACGATTTTCGAGTAATGGATCATTTTTTAAATACCTAATAATAATCTAAATACTAGATACCTAACCGAAAATCTAATTGCAGCTAAAGAAAATAGATTTCGAAAAATTCTCTATCAAGTGTTTAAAGTATTGCCTATTTAGTTCTTGATAGTGAGCTAAATATTGCAAAAAGGCATTGAAAACGTTAAGAAGGTTAGTTTGCTCGATATTTTTACATTCGTTTTCGATTGGTTGCCTTAGATCCTCTAGGTTTAACGGCTTAGTTTTGAAAAATAAATCCTTAAAGTGTCCTTACAAAAAATAATCAAGAGGCGTCAAGTTTGGAGATCGAGCTAGTCAACCAATACTTCCTCTTCTCCCTACCCACCTTTCAAGAAACATATTCCCGAACTTCTCGAGTCTGGCGTGAGGACGCACCATCCTGCTGCAAACAGATGTCATTATTTGGTACTGCATTATTTTTTAAAAAAACATTTGGGGTGCAAATTTATAAGAGAGAATTAGGAAGCAATTGAGCCAGAGCCGGAACAATTCCATGTTAATAATTGCAAATAATTGCAACATTCTGATTTCCTTGTAAGAAAAGGG
This sequence comes from Kuschelorhynchus macadamiae, assembly GCA_030620095.1. NCBI lineage: Eukaryota > Metazoa > Arthropoda > Insecta > Coleoptera > Curculionidae > Kuschelorhynchus > Kuschelorhynchus macadamiae. The sequence continues at coordinate 2,886,733 of JAUTXW010001306.1, forward strand.
GTCCATTTTTACTCCAACCTATTATCCGAGCCCAAACGTTAAATTTTTGTGAAAATTGGGTATGATGTTGTTGTATCCAGTTAGGGTTTTCTCTCGCCTAATATCGACAATTATGCCGGTTGTAGGTTCAATTTAAAGTGAAAGTCTCCTCATCGGAAAACATTATTTGACGAATGAAATTTGGATTGGCGTTACGAAGTTCCATCATCATCAGAAAGCTCTTGCACTAGTATTATTTTATAGGAGTAACGTTTTTCAGAATGTAGTGGTCGATGAACGAAGTTTGTGTTCTGGAAAGATAGGTATTTTTTAGTCTTATTGACATATCTCACTATTTTTGACGGCCAACATTTTGCACACACTTGACTGCTATTTGATTTCGATTAAGATATTTATATATATATATATATATATATATATATATATATATATTTCACAAACTTGCTGACACATTCTTCGTCGGACCCCATCATCCAGTATCATTAGATTTTATATTTCAAATTTGACGTTGACAAAACTTAATATTTCAGTGGTATTTAAATACTGATTTCTGTTCGGTATTTAGTATTATGACATTCTCAAAAAACTCAAAAACCTTTGAAGTTAGGAATTAAATATATCTTAGGAAACAAAATAAATACTAGAGTCGGAAAATGTAATAAAATACTAAGTATTCCATTTAAACAATAAAAGTTCCTATCAAATACTGAAAAACGGTAAACTTGCACCTGCATTTCCATACATCGTTAATTCAAATTTAATTAAATCGGTTGGATGAGCGATTTTAAAAATATTTGGAGGTTTCTAGACTGCTGCTACCCACTGTAAGTATGTATCGATTGTTTGTTACCATCTACAGATTAAACGACTGGACAGATTTTCATGACTAAGGCATCACAATATTCGTCTGTATTCTGCAAGTGTTCTCAGCTAAGTTTCCCTAAAAAAATCAAAATGGTGCAAGAATTACGACATTTTGTCCAATATATTTTTTTATAATTCACCGTGATTGATATTAAACTAAAGGTACGCAAGCCATGACCGAAGAAATCAATGTTTTGATGCTCAGTTTTTTTTTACCTCCAGAGATGACTTTATCTCTTTAATGTACAATAAGTATAGAGAAGAAGTGGCAGAACCAGTTAGTTTTTAGACATACAGAAGTATATTTCTAATAAAATTCAATTTAATATTTAAAAGTCTTAAAAATGACATTTGTAATACCTGAACAAATGCCAAATTGCCCAGAGTAATGAGCAGAAACAAACTATTAAAGAAAAGTATGACAAACATATGATTTGGCAGAGTGCTAGGAAAATATGAAAGAAGATATGACAAAAGCCAATGAAAATAAAGAAATAATAGTAAATAATAATAAAATAATATAAACGTTGCCTCTGCTAAGATTGCCAACTTGGATTTTATTTTATAAAAAAAAATTTGGCTCTATAATTTAGGCATATATTTGGGTTCCAAGAAATTGTTCAGTAAACCATATTAATGTTAAAAACAACTGAGGAAATTACAGAGCAAATTTTATGGTCCCACCACTCATTTAGAAAAATATTATGCGTTTCCTTGTATACATAGTTTCCCACCAATGATGAAGGTTTTTCTTACGTTGAATGTGCTTTAAAGCACCAACAGAGACTGTATGTTCTAGAGAATTAAACAAGGATTATGAAGGAATGCTGGAAAGCAAATAAATCTGATGTTTTCCGAACTCTTTTTACTGAATTTTATGGAACAATCGAATTAGAAAAGCATATAAATACCCGAAAAATCGATGTTAAGAATAAAAAAATAGGTTGGTTAGACACAAGGAAAATACTTTTGGATAAAGAAAAACCACTTCGGCCGGCAGGAAAAAAAATACGATTCCCAAAATACAAGATATGGTGTCTTTAACGCCTTTAATTCCTCCCTATTGTTAGGCTTTTTATGTAGGCCCGAATCAGCAGTAGATGACATAGATGGTTTTCTGATTTTGAAGTGGAAATGCAAACTTGTTGATTTGTTCGTTACTCTTGTGTAGAATAAAGTTCTATTGAAAAATATAAGAAGTTGTATAATGATGAAAGGAGTCAACTCTCAAAAATCCACAATTTGTAGGTTAATCAAACGCAATAAATACAAAATTCTTGCAAAACAATTTCTTGTCATGCAAGCACGTCTTCAAAGGCTCATACCATGCTTCATTTTAAAAATAAAGGCATTAAGCTATACAAGTATGAAAAGCTAAAGGAGAGAGCTTTCGCATGATGTAAAAACATATGAGGCACTAAGTTTAAAAAAACTGAGATTTTTCAAGTTTAAAAAAGCTTTTAGTACAATGTGGAAAAAGATTTTCAATGAAAGAAAATATTTGGAGGGTAAATAAAAATAATTAAAACAACGGATCACACCGGATATTTTTATCACTTAGTTTATTAGATATAGGCTATTAAAATACTTCATTTTCAATGGGACAGCCAGTATTTTATTAGATCACGATTTGGATCAATCCAAATCTTACTAATTCATTTTTATATTAATTTGGACTTGTGGCTGTAAAATTTAAACGCAATTCTATAATTACTTCCTGATACTTATTTTTGAAACCATTTATTAGACCGTCATGTTAGATTTCTATCAAAATATTACCAGTTTATCTCCGAATAATCCTTTATTCTTAACTGTAATTTGGTTAGTAGTTTTTAACTGTGCCACTCACACAATGACAGAGCGACGGAAATGGGTGAATAAGCTTTTCGGGATCTGGAGACTCTAAAACGCAAAAATCTGAAAATTTCCTTTTACGAGGAAAGTAAAAATTAAAAATTTTGGTGCTTTATTAGACCACACATAGAGACTTTTTGGAAAGAAAACTGTCCAAAATGTATGCATGGCCTAATTTCACGTCAAGTTTGAAATATGCCGCGCTGAGACATGCAGAGAGACCGATGGACTTGGAAAAATATGCTATTTGGGATCTACTATCTTGAAATGCGGATAGCTGTAAAAACTGAGAAGTGTAATTTTTTACGATATACGAGGTAACACGATATAGAAGCCGGTATAGTGACCGAAATAATTAATTCCTTAAACCTTCTATCTTAAACAGGCCGCATTGCAGATTGCACGTAACTCTAATAATATCGGACATGATAATAACGATTTATTTACCAAATATCGTCCTTGTAGTAGCAAATACCATAAGTTCAATATTAAAATAATAGCCTATTTACTTGTTAAACTATAAAATGATTTGCATAAACTATCGATGGCTGCATCACACGATTATGGTATCGATTGCGCGTTACACCCATTTATTCTCACGACATAGCCAACACCCATCTCTACAGTTACACTTTTTTTATTACTCTTTACAAATTATGAACATTTATGTAAAAAAAACGAAAAAATTCAATGTTGTAAGGTTCACTGAGTCATAACTTAATTAGGTATTGCATTTGTTGCGTAAGGAGCAAAAGAATATCGCTTGATGGGATAAAATAAGTGTTTTTAAAATAAAGCAGAGACTAGTTAATTTTAGGGGGTAATGCTGATTGATATAGAAAACACCATCATCCGGCGGCATCATTTTTACGTCCCTCGGAAAAGAGAAGTATTGTAATCGTAAAAAAATCACCCTCCGATATTTTTTCAGATCTTACGTTTCAAGGTCCCTAGATGCCGAAAAACATATTTTCACAATTCCGTCGGTTTGTCTGTCTGTCTGTCGATCTACCGGTTCATTTGCAATTTATCTCAAAGTTTGCACAAAAATCAAGTATTATGTAAGAATCAACTGGTAAAATTTTGCGAAACAAAATGACAGCTTAGTAAAATATTTAAAAATTCATCCTGAAAAACTAGTGGACTGATTTTAAATTTTGTATCATAAATAATTTGGTATGCAGATAAACTAGTAAAACTGGGGTACTAATTCAAGATGGCGGAACACAATGGCGGTAAAATATCTGTAACAGTGAAAAAATCACCGTCTTAGGTTTTACATATCCTCACGTTTTGGCGTCCTTAGATGCCAAAAAATAAGTTTTATCAATTCCGTCAGTCCGTCTGTCGGTTTGTCTGTCTGTCTATCATTTCACGGCATAGCTTAAAAACTACTTATCCGATTGACTTTAAAATTTCAGCAAAAGTTAAGGATCGTATGGGAATGTCCTATTAACATTTTGGTAAAAATCCAAAATGGGAAAACAAAATGGCGGCCTAGTGAAATAGTAAAAAAATTATTTCTAAAAAACTACTTAACCAATTTATCCCAAATCTTCCACAAAAATAAAGTATTATGTAGGAATCATCTGGTAAAATTTTGATACGAATCCAAGACGGCGATGATCTGGTAATATTTTGATAAAAATCCAATATAGCATAAGATGGCGGCCTAGTGAAATTACTACTGAAAAAACTAATTATCCAATTTAACTCAAAGTTTGCACAGAAATAAAGTGCTATATAGGAATGGACTGGTACGAATTAAACATAACGTAATAAAATGGCGGTGTATGTTAATATAAAAAATTATGTTTGAATTTATTGTGTGGTATAGGTAGCATGTGATCTAACAAAATACCGACGAATAAAAATGTTTTAAAGGTCAGTATATATGTGTTACTAAATACTATGTACTGAACTAAATTGTATCAGACTTCACTATTCCTAATAAAAGAAAAGATTCATAACATGGGAAGTTCCGGTTAAAGGAAATTTGTCTGTTTTTTTTTATTTATTTCCCAACCAACGAAAATCTAAATGATTTTTTGACTGACCAGTGGTATAGATTTATTGAAATCGGTAAATGCCGCCGAAGGGCCGTAGCCAAGAAGGGCAATGTTGCCCAACCTCAAATTTAGATTGCTTAACCTAGAAATTCATTCTTGCATAGAGGCAGGAGTATAATATTACTCCTCACCTCAGGGAAGTAGGAAATAATAGACTCTTTAAATTTTTACTTGCTCCTAAGAAGGAAGGAAGTATATAATCGCGAAAGAAACACCTTTCGAAATGTTTGCAGACATTTGCGTTTAGGGACCCTAGATCACGAAAAATAGACAGTCTGCTGTTATGTATATACGAGGTATAGCTCAAAAACTATAGATCCGGTTAAGTCCCTATTTGGGTCAAGATAAATCAAGGATGATACATGGATGGAATAGTAATATTTGGTAAAAATCTAAAATGCGGAAAAAAATGGTGGCCTTACAAAAAAAAATCATTACTGCGAAAATACTTAAAGACTGAACCCCAAAATTTGTACAAAAATCAGAAATGATATATGGATAAATTGGTAAAATTTTGGTGTAAAGCCATTATGGAGGAACAGAATGGCTGCCTAATGAAATTCGATAACAAAAAACAAATTATCCAACAGACTTAAAATTTTACACAAAAATAAAATACGGACATTTTACAGTTTTTATCGAAATATGCATAACACTTCAAAATTCAAAGCACATTTTCCTCTTTTGGTAAAAAAAGTTCAAGGGTAGGGTGGTTTTTAAAGCATCACTATCTTGATTAGCTTGTAGCTACCACTTGGGGACAATAATTATAATATTTTGCATCTTTACATATCGATATATCTGAATATAAAGAAAAATTACCCCCAAATTGTAGTGAAATTTTGAGGGTTCATAGTCAACAGTACACTAGAACAGATACATATAAGCATGATAAAAACAACTTCCTTAAAACCTAAAATCTGTGTTCAACGGCTGTGAAAAATAATACATAATTTCTAATAATAATATGTTGATATTAAGGAACGTTTTTAAACTTAATCTGTATTTTTTGCATGGACATAAGGATCAAATATAAATTACAATTTAGTTACATGCAGAATTTAAAATATTTCTAAGGTGTGACGCCAATAATAAAATGGATTTTTTTTTAATTCCCTATGACAGATTGACCATTTATTAGGACATCAATAACATTCAACTTAAAAGTCACGTAAAATTGCTGAACCATAAATAATTATTTAGTTCGAAGACAAAAATAGAACAATATATCCTGCATGGAACCTGCACATTACACACCCTCCGTGACACAAGGTGTAACTGGAAAGTATCTTGCAACAATTTTACTCGGCGATAATTCATAGAAACGAAATCGTTTAATAATATGATTTTTTTTAAATTTATTTAAGAAGTTTCCGTATGACCCTGTCCTTCGAAATAAGTAGTTCAATTTGAAAGTGTCTTTTATTGAACTTATTTAAAAGTTCGTATAAATGAAAGCCTAAAAATTGATCTGTATTTTAATTTTTTTCTTTTTTTGCAATATCTCCAAAACCTAAATAGCAAATGAATGATAAGAAAATTAAAACAACCATTTGGCCAGCCAAAATATTGGATGATTTGTGGTATAAAAACTTTTTTCCAAATTTTAGAAGAAAAAGGTTAAAATCTGAACTTTAGGGTCAGTACTACGACGATTTATAAAAAGACAATATTTGCCATCTTGGATTAACCGTAATTTTTATTAACTACTACCTTTAGATGGCAGTCATTAGTTTTTGATAATTTAATGATTACATCCAAATTATACTAAAATGTTGGCTACCCATAGACTAAATAAAAGAAAAAAGTTTTTATAAAGCAAATTACTTATAATTTAAAAATGATTTGCATTTTAAACTGGGCTGTCTAATTGGAAAGTTAAAACGAAAATTTATAAATTTTACTTACATTATTTTTGTTTTATTCGAAATCTTTTTCTTCCTTGTTTTGATGCTTCTAGAGCTAGGTCACATCAAGAATTTGGGGAGACTTTTTGTATTTCGTGCAACAATCGTCCAATAACAAAACGATTTCGACTAGGGATAGGCGATTTTGAGATTTACCTATTGATACATTTTAGTTATATGAGGATAGTTACTGGTAGTTTTCGAAAAATACAGATTTATCGATAAGTAGGAACGTATATATCGATAATTATCAATAACTGTCGATAGATATCGATCATCTTTGAGAGATAGCGATTAATATCGCTATCTAGATGGTAAGCTATAGATTAATTACAGGAGGAGGTTTCCAATTCGACCTGTATGTATTTTTTATGTTTGTTCGCGCATATTGTTTAAACGGCTTGGGCGATTTTGATGAAAACCTAATTGTAGAGGAGTTTTTCTGATGTTCTCATATATTTTGATTTGAAATCCGGTTTTTTGTAATAATAATAAAAAGAAAGCACAGGTATAAGGGCGATAAAGGCAGCGAATTTTTGTAATTAAATTTACATTTTTTTAAACACCAATAGACATACAACCCCATTTGCTAAAAGGTATTTCTATTGCTATCCCGTTATTTAATTTTTGTAATTTGGAAGTCTTGAGTTTAAATTTTCAATTTAATAAATTAGTATTTGGTGAGTACGAGTTAAATTAGGTTTAGGTACATAAATATTATTATCATTATCATAATAGATAATGAAAACTAAAATATCTCGAAAGTATTAAATATGTTTAACTCAAAAAACGTAGCTGTCAAAAATAATTTACTTTTATTTTATTTAGTTTTCTTAGGTATACATTATAAAATGTAATTTTAATAGTGTCGTTTACTTCTCTATATGTCACTTTTTATATTATTTTATATAAAATTATATATAAATATAGTACAAATTATAATATTTTTAAAAATGTAACTTGTAAAAAAGTGAGAAATAAAATATTAAGGAAAATACAACCGACCTCAAAAAAAAATCGCTAAAAATTAAAAAATAATATTTTATTTATTCCTTAAATATAGACATTTTGAAGTGACTGATCTGTAATAATATGTCAAATAAAATATACATACACGTATTACCTATACACACTAGTAGATTTAAACTTACTAATTAGGCACTCCAACGATCAGTCACTGTCAATGAGGCTTAAATATTGGTTTGATAAGTCCCACAATAAATTAGTCAAATAGCTGTCGTAGGACAAGCAGCGGTTTTTTTGGACTGCTTAGTTGGCAATTACATTTAAGACAAAAGTTTACTATTTTATCATTGGTCAAGTTGCGCAATTACGCGACACGTCACTATTTTGAAGTCAAACTACCGAGTAAATTTGGTCGCTGCTGGGGTTGGAGTTGTTTTATTGTTTACACTTAGTTTACCTAGGTGTATCTCCTACATCACGGCTGTTAATAAAATCTTCATGTAGCCAACAATTGCAAGGCCCCCAAAATGTTTCTGCGCATGTCTCAAAATGCGAATATTTATTGGTCTGTTTAAACATTAATAAATGTAAGAAAGTCAATCTTGCCATTTGACTTTGGGCTCAGCGATTAGATGAAAATAACAGTTAGCGCTTGCGCAGTTCTACAAAGGGGCCCTGGGAGGAAGTGATTCGGGCATCAGTTTTAAAAGATATAATGCTAGCTAAATATTTGGTTTATATGTAATGTAATATAAAATACAACAACTATATTTTGTAATGGTTGGGTGAGGCTGCTTTGGGCGCCGATTTCAAAATGTCTATATTTATGTAATAAATAAAATATTATATTTTACTTTTTACCGATTTTCGTCGGTTCTATTATTTTCTAATATTTTATTATTCAATAACAATAGGTAATTTAAAACTGAATGGCCAAGAGTTAAATATACGGGTTTACCAGAATTTTTTTTAATTTCATATCATACACAATATTGTTTTTCTCGTACCAATAATAAAAACCTGAGCCAAAATTCGTTAATAAAATTTAAAATAACTATTTGAAATTCCACCTTTGTTTAAGCAGTTGTAATTTTGTACATTCCATTTTCGCAGATAATAAATAAATATGAAAAACCCGTTGTAACATATTTTATAGAAAAATATCGGGAAATTAATAGGCATTTTTAATTATTAATAATAATTAATAATAATATTTTTTAATTTGGTACTCAATAGTAACATATACGATAAAAATACGGTAAGTCAATATTGACTAAAATACATGGAATTATGATCATTATTTTGCGAAATTTAAATATTTTTAAATGTAAAAGAAATTGTCCGTATTTCTCGAAGTTTTAATAACAAACATAAAAAAATACTCCAAGTCTCGGTCTTAAAATTATAATTATTAACATAACACGTATTTCGCCCTTTCGAGCATCATCAAGCCTATAAACAACATACAGAACCTTAGCAAATAATCCCACATACAAATCAGAAATGTAAGTTGTTGTTTTCGGATTTGTGAGTGCGATTATTTACTAAGACTCTCTCTGTTGTTTGTAGGTTTGATGATGCTCGAAAAGGAGAAACATGTATCATGTTAATAATTATAGTACTAAGACCGAGACTTGGAGCCTTTCTCTTCGTTTGTTATTTTTCAATGTGTTTCCTGCACTTTAAAAACATCAATTCATAATAAAAAAAAAAAAATAGGCATGGGTTAGGTAACTCGTATCTGAGAAAGAAAACTATGTGAAATTTAATTTATTAATTTCAATTTAACCTTGTATAACTATAAAAATGATTCATGTTATTTAACTTGATTTGTAAAACTACATGTCCAAAAACTAGAACAACCCGCCGATATTACAATCATCCCATGTGTAGTCTCCCTATTAAAAAATAATTTGTTTATAAATATATTTTTTTATCACTTTCTACTACGTATAAAAAGAACAAATTAGAATTCATGGTATGCATTTTGAAGCATTAGCTTTAATTTAAAGCCTTTTTACGTTTTGGTCTATTACACACAGACCTGCATTTAATACCCTCCACTTATGCTCAGCCATAAGTTATGAAATAACCTATTTATAACAAATATTCGACAATTATTTTTATTAATTTATATATAGATCGACAACGAGTGAAGCCTGAGAGCCCTTAGTGATTACGGAAATAATGATACTAATCCTGTGCGAAAAAAAAAACCAAAATAGATTTTATTTAGAAAACAGATATGGATAACTATCCATAACTCTCGATAGTTATCGCTAACTATTCATATTTCGTTAACCATCGATATATCGAAAATAAATCCCAACCCAACTTTCGACTTTCGTCAACATAAGTGCTATTTGTCAGATTTCGCACAGGTTAAAAGCATTAAAGAGGGCTCTACAGTCTACAACCACGAGATAAACATAGTACATCAAAGCACAAGTCAAACTTCACATCTAAGAGTTTAATACGCAATTGAAGCCCTACATAGGAGGATACCGCACTATTTTCGCCACTTAATTAAAAAAAAATTACAAGCTATGTTTCAGACAAGGTTTTTTGTAGTCTCTTTATTCCTAAGTATTTATTAGACACTCAACAACTACCAACTTTTTCATAACATCAAAAATGTCCTGAAGGATATTCGAGGTATATCACCAATCTGTTAAAGAAATATTTGATATCTGAACGATATACTGCTTTTGTACAATTGGTCATATTAGAATGTAACTAATCTGTGATACAAAACACTTGACCAATTGTATTTTCAAACACAAATTTAAAAGAAACAAAAAACCGATGCTTAATATTGATATACCCAGTATATCGGTTGCGACATGTTTTATGCTGCCTAAATCTAGATGTATCAAAATAAAAAAGGTCTTCAAATGAAATAAAAAAAAGCAGTCAATAATTTCCGGTTTTAATTTGGCCAACAAATTACATAACATTTTTGAAAGGGTATATGTGACAAAATGACATCATTCTTCTATGGATTAAAATAAATTATATTTATATTAAAATTTAGAATATTTATTAATACGTAGGCAATAATAAACTAGGTTTTTTAATTCACTGTGACAAAGTGACAATTTATTCAGACAACATTAACATTCATCTTAAAATTCATGGAAAACTGCTGAACCATAAAGAAGTATTTAGTTCGAAGGCAAAAATAGAATAATATATCCCGCATGGAATCTACACGCCCTGGAGTTATAGCACGTGACCCAAGGTCAAACATAAATTGATTTTACAACGATTTCACTTGGAAATAATTTATAAAAACAAAATTCTCGGTCAATATAATATTTTTTTAGGTACTTGTGAAACTCTTGTATAGTCCCATCCTTCGCATACCCCGCCAAATTTCTAATTTTACTGTCTATGATACATAAACAGTAGATACTGCCAAAGAGAAATAAATGAATATCAATGTTTCAGCTATATCATTAAAACTCCTAAATATGCAGAAATTTGGAAAACATCTTCGTTAGGAAGAAACTGTAAAAACAGTAATGTTCGCCATGTAATACTGAACTACGAGAAGCAAAACTATACTGATTGGATTAAAGAAAATACTGTAGTTCATCGGACTAGGCTGACAAACTAAAATTTAATAACTTACCTGGTAGGTACTTTGGCTCAGGTCAATTAGATTCTAAAGATTTCGTGCTTAAAATAAGAGCGCCTATGATATCCGTATACGACAAAGCTCTTGATGCTGTTCTGTTGCTGTGTTTTGTCAAGTAAAAAACTTATTGACAAAATAAAAAAATTTGTAAATTTCCTTTCCCCGAAACTTCCCCGTTATGGATCTTTCTTTTTATTAGGAATAGTAAAGTGTAACCCAATTCTGTTTCTCACATAGTCATTTAGTAAACTGACTTTTCAAACATTTTAATTGTGCACCATTCTGTTTCACCATATGGGAATTCGTACCAGACAATCCCTGTATCATATTTAATTTTGTTGCAAGATATTAAGTTAATTCAATAAAAATATTTTTTACATTAATTTATTTAGACTTTTTATTTGGCCGCCATTTTGTTTCTCCGTCTTAAATTTGTACCACAATTTTATCAGTTAACCTCTATATCACACTTAATAGACGTCCAAAATTTACAATCTATTAGCTTTTCTCTCTTTGATTCATTCCAAAATATTACAGATAGATTCCTTGGTTTTTGTACAAAATTTGAGATAAATTGGATAATTTGTTTTTAGTAATAATTTTTTTAAAATTTCAATAGGCCGTCATTTTGTTCGGTCGTACTGGATTTTTACCAAAATGATACCAGATCATCCCCACAACCCTTAATTTTTTATCAATATTTCAAGTTAACCGAGTATGTAGTTTTTAGATAGGCCGCGAACAGACCAACAGACAGAATTGGGAAAACACATTTTTCGGGATCTAGGGACGCTAAAACGCAAATAGATGTTAAACCTGCAATTTTTTCACGATTACAAACATTTCATTTTATTCCGCCATCTTGAATTCGTACCACAATTTCACCAGTTCATCTCTATAGCACAGTTAATTCTTGCACAAAATTTGAAATCAATCCATTAAATAGGTTTTCTCGGGCAGAATTTTTAAATATTTTAACAAGCCACCATTTTATTTCGACATCTTGGATTCGTACCAAATATTACTAGTTAATTACTAATACTTGAATTTTTGGCAAAAATGTTACCAGTTCATTCCTATATAGCACTTGATTTTTGTGCAAAATTTGAGGCAAATTTGATAATTAATTTTTTAGTGATATTTTTTTTACATTTCATAAGGCCTGGCTGCCATCTGCTCCGGATTGTTGGATTTTTACCAAAATATTACCAGGTAATTCCCATATGACCCTTAATTTTTGGCTAAAGTTTGAAGTCAAGCTGATTAGTAGTTTTTAGGCTATGCCGCGAACTGACAGACAAATCGACAGAGGGATCGATGGAATTTATAAAACTCATTTTTGGCACCTAGGAACGTTAAAACGTGAAGATATGTAAAACATGACAGGGTGATTTTTTACGATTACAGACACTCTATTTGGCCGCAATTTTGAGCTAGTATCACAATTTTACTAGTTCATCTCTATACCATAGTTAGTTATAGCGTACAATTTGAAATCAATTCATTAAACAGTTTTTCAGGCTGAATTTTTAAATATTTTATTAAGCCGCGATTTTGTTTCACCGTTTTTGATTCGTACCAGTTGATTCGTACATAATACTTGATTTTGGTACAAAATTTGAGATAAATTGGATAAGTAGTTTTTTAAATGTTATCAGGTCATTTCCACATGACCCTTAATTTTTGACTAAAATTTGAACTCAATCTAATAAGTAGTTTTAAGCTATACCGAGAATTGACAGACAAACCGACACACGGCACATAGGAACGTGAAGAAATGTAATACCTGAGAACGTGATTTTTTTCACCATTAAAAACAATCAGAATTCACCATTTTGTTCCGTCAGCTTGAATTAGTATCACAATTTTACTAGTCCATGTCTCTACCACATTTTACTACTTCATGTCATGTCTCTACCACAGAGAGCATACAATACATAATACTTGATTTTGCTGCAACATTTGAGATAAATTGGAAACAGTTTTTTAGAAATATTTTTTTAACATTTGACTAGGCGGACATTTTGTTTTGCCGTATTGGATTTTTATTAAAATTTGACCAGGTCATTCCTATGTGACTTTTAATTTTTGCCCAAAAATCTGGTAAGGCAGATCGACAAATAGACAAACCAACGGAATTGAGAAAACATGTTTTTCGACATCTAGGGACCCTGAAACGTAAACATCTAAAAAAAACTCGGAGGGTGATTTTTTCACGATTACAATAATTCCCTTTTTCGAGGGAAGTAAAAAATGAGAATAACAATTTTCATTTGGACCATTTTCTATACAGTGCTTTTATTTAAATACCTTGATTTAACGTATAATTGTTTCCTTTATTGAACATACATATATCATTTATATGTATAATGTATAGACGACATTGAATTCGTGAAACAGCGGATATACTATAGATGCTAACAAAAGATTATACTTATTTAGTAAAAGGTTTAACGAGTACCAGGGAGGAATTAATAATTAATTCATTTAAAGCGGTACACAATCAAATCAAAGCATAAAATATTCTCTGCTTTTTAACTTATATGTGTTTTTCAATAAGTGCTGCCTTTAATAACAAAATTGATAATTAATTTAAAACTGAAATTTTTGAGAGCAACTTTCTCAAAATATTAGACGAACCTTGGTTCCGGGAACTTTATTCGTACTACTCCTCTTTTTTATCACAGATACACCAAGTGTATAGGGCGTTAAAAAACCATTCCATCTCAAGATGATAGCTGGTAAAAATTGGCGGTCAATCTAAAAGGGCTAATATGTTTTATTTAAAAACGGCTGATATTTACTATTTAAAAACTATTGTACCCTAAAAGCAAAATTTCAATTCAAATGTTGTTTTTTATTTTTAATAAAAGTATAACTGTACTCAAGGCAGTATAGCGGAGATGATTTAAGATATTCTAATAAAAAACAGAAACATACAATGCCCAAGCAGCACAAAAGTTCCAAAAACTGGTGTCAATTGATAGCGTTAGTATAACTTGGTGAGAAATTGGTATAGGTCACCAAAAATGATTCTTTAATATATAAACTACAATTAACAGAGTTAATGCTAAACAATTACTAACTAGTCCAAGGTATCATTACTTCATTGTAAATCTGACAGTGGCTGGGCAGTATGGCTACTATGTAAATGAAGCTCCAACTTTATAGTAAAAATGTTGGTTGCTGTGACAACTGAACGATGACTTTAAAATAAGCGTTACTAAAAGGTTTAATTGAAATAACCCAAGACTACACAAGAACTTATACAAACAACAAAAATATCCTCACAAAATTTTTCTATAAAAAATACATCTCCACGTTTTATCTTTCAGTCAACCTAGTAGCTAGGTTGTGTGAAAATATCATTTAGCGAAGTAGTAGCTAATAAGTATTCATACATCAATATGACCGTGAGTATGTTATTATCTGGCAGAAGTTATAACTACCACAGTTTACTTCACTTTGCATAGAGAAGAATAAGGAGAAATATAATAATAATCACATGGAAAAACATTAAACAGCATGGAAGAAGTTCCTTATTGGGAAATATTACTCTATACTTTGAGTTCAATAACGTTCTTAAACTAGTACCGGAAGGAAACATTAATGATATTAAAATTATTACAATCAATTAAGATAATACCTTTTTAATTTTTATCAAAACACATAACAATTTAAAATACAGAGCATATTTTAATATTTTATCAAAAAAAAAAAGATAAAATCTGATTCACGTTCAAGGGTGGTGCGATTTATAAATCGCCATCATCTTAAATGAACCGCCATCTTTATTAGCTACTACTTAAGGATGGTAAATATAGTATTTTGCTATTGTCTCGATATAAATAATGAAATTGGAGGTATCATAAAATATTAACAACCCTCTGCATAAGATAAATAAATGGGATAATTCGACGTATTTACCGATTGTGAAGAAAATACTCTTCGTATCTCTGGAAGATTGAACATACGTTGCATAATTTATTATACTTATATAATTAAAAGTTCGTCATAATTTTTTTAAACTTAATCTGTATGTTTTGCAGGGATATGTGAATCAAAGATAAATCGCATTTTAGTTTCATGTAGAATCTAGAATATTTCCAAAGTATGTAGCCAGTAATAAACTGGACTGTGACAAAATGAACATTTATTCGGACAACAATAATATTTGTCCTAAAAGTCACGTAATACGGCTGAACCGTAATGCAGTATTTAGTTCGAAGACACAAATAGAACAATAGGGTATGTGGAGGCAAAAGAACGCACTTCCCGTATTGGGTCGCATGCCATCAATTGGATTAAACGTAGGCATCCACAGCTGTCCTTATGGAATCTCTTATATATTTGGCTTATTCATTCAATATAGATTAGAGATATTAAATTGAAAATTTAAATTTTCTTGGGATATGCACTTGCGTACTCTTGTCCCATCAGATGAGCTTTTGCCTCGTAATAAATATATGTATTGAAACTCTAAAGAAAAAGTGCAGTTTCCCAAATTAAACTTTATTTATTAAATACCATATTAAAACTACAAAAAATAATGTTACCTAATGTAAAAGAGAACTGTATTTTGTAAGGTCATTTGAGAATCCTACTGAATTTTCAAACCAACTTGAACTACTTGGTATCGGCTTCGAGAGCTTAATCTGGATATCACTTTTTGAAAAAAAGCACCTTCAGCAGTTTTACAAATCGAAAGGTTTTAGGCATTCTTTTATAAAATATGCCTTCATAACCATCGTTCCTAACTGTGCTGACTTTGGCAACTAATAATCTATACGATTTTTTTCCAGAAACGAAATTCTCAGGTTGAATTTTCAGCGCCTGCAAGGCAATATCCGAATTATCTTCATCGTCACAAATGATAAGTCGTAGGTATCTAGCATCTCTAGCAGCATTAGCATTTCGAGATTCCAGTTTCAACTTTTATACCCTTTTTTCCTTTTCCCTATCTCCTATTTCCTTTTCTTCTTTCAGCTTAATTAGTTGCTTCTTATTTGATGTTGAAGTAAGAGGAGTAGATTTCCTATTTCGGCGGGTATGGTTCCTAGTTTTTTGATTTTCGGAAATGGAATGATGTCTGAAGGCGAAGTTACATGTAGTGTTGAGTCATTAAGGCAACATGAGAAGTTGCGGCAACGTTTGAAGGCCCAGGTTCAGGACACGTTGATCGAGTTGATGCGTCTAAAATCATCGGGTGTTGTTGCTATGATAAATCAAGCGACTGCTCTTGCGTTGCTTCAAACTGAACCATCACTCTATTGTCATCGGTGACGTCTGTATCAACGTCCTGATCCATTACCGTCTGTGAAAATATTTTATTTAAAGGGTATATCCCTGTAACTCTAAAGCACCCCTTTGCTATATCAACAGTTGCAGTTCTTGTTAATGCTATGCTGAAGAAGCCGACTATATGGTAGATCAAAAGTCATCCAGTTGTCAGCAACGCTTTCATAGTATACTTTCAATGGTCGGAAAAAAACGCGATCTAGTGGTTGGACTGCTGTGTAGAGGCAGACTTAATAAATGCTTATAGTTGTCTTTTGCAAATGTTATGGCCTGGAAACTTATGTGTGATATGTGATTGTCTAAAATCAAAATGTTCTAAGTAGTTTATACATGTAGGTGTGTTCATGTATCCAGTATCAGTAACCCCCATATCAAAGCCAGTTGGCTCATCTTTTATTAAGAGAAAGTTCACTCTTTTACGAGTAAACAATAAATAAGGCGGAACATGGTGATCTGTTGCACTCATACAACAAACAGCTGTAATTGTCTGGCCTTGCTCAGAAGCCAGCAACATCTTTCTTGCAAACTGAAGCAGCAATATACTTCGGCAATTTGTTTCGAACTTTTTGAATTCCAGTTTCGTCAACGTTATATATACGGTTTGGAGGTACTGAGTTAGCTGTATCCTATTAAATCCCATTATTCCAGCAATGCTGGTCTTACGAGATACTCGAAGGGACAGGCGATGTCTTTTCATAAAACCTCCGGTGAAATCCCGAACAGCTAACTGGTTATTGGGTGGAATGGGTGTTTAATATGCTTCCTCTCCACAAAAGAATAAAGTAGAAAACGCAGGGACTTTAATGTCAATGCATAGAACTGCTTATCAAGGTCCTTACAGTGATGTACTGTTTCATTTTCTTGTGAACCTTTTCAAACTTTCTACACCTTTGTTTTCCTTGAAACGTTTTCGTGAAACCCTAGTGCGTATAGACACACCATTGCTAATAAGTTCGCGTGCCTCGTTCAGAAGGGCCTCTATCATAGGCTATCGCTCCGATAACCTTTTATAGTTCCTGAAAGAAAAGAAAAAGCGTCACTTTCAAAATAACGTACCCAAAAGTTATAATATAAAAAACCTAACCCAATGTCTAACTTAAACTGATTTGCAACAATTTCACACAAAAATAGTAAATACTGTTAAAGAAAAATGGGTGGATATTGTTTGTCATCAACTTACCAGCTATATGATTAAAATCCACAAAGATGTAGATCAGCAATTAGAAAAATATCTTCTATAGGAAGAAACTGTAAAAACAGTAATATTCACCATGTGGTATTGAACTACTAGATACAAAACTATATGATTCCATTTAAAAGAAAAATTGCTGTAGGCGGTAGGGCATCGAAATAGGCTGACGAACCAAAACTTTATGTTTTATCTAGTAGGTATTTTGGGTTAGGTCAATAGGTTTCAAATACTCCTTGCTTATGATATCCGCAGACGACCAAACTTTTGAAACAATTTTGTTGCTCTTGTGTTGCCGAAGTAAAAAACGTATTGACAAACTATAAAAAATCGGTAAATTTTCTTTACCAGGAACTTCTCTCGTTCGTTTTATTAAGGGATAGTGAAGTGTGACCCAGTTTAGTAGTTTTTTCAGGTTGATTTTTTAAATATTCATACCAAAATGTTCATTCTTATGTAACACTTGATTTTTTATATATAT